>CM043326.1:23864148-23969148 GCA_023736055.1 Quercus glauca | reverse complement strand
CAGTGAATTTTCCATAATTTTACATTGAATTTTTTCTATATCAGAAATTTAAGAAATACTGCCTTGGAAAATTGAGAAGCAGTCCATGGTCAGAGTTAGATGGGCTTCAGCCAGAGACAAGAATTATAAATGAGCTGCTGGGGAAGATTATTACAAAGGGATTCCTCACTGTCAATAGCCAACCAGCAGTTAATGGGGAAAAATCTGATTCCCCATTTGTTGGTGAGTAAAAACTGTTATATGCATTGCATGTGTGGGTTTATCATCCTAAAAATTATGAAATAACTCCATATCTTATGTTTATGCGAGCGTCTCTAGCACAAGTTAGTTGTTAGTAATGTTTTAATTTTCTTTTGATTCCTGCTGTTGAGAATCTTACTTTGAAGTGTTTAAATTGCTGAAGAATCAAAAGTACATAGAGAACTCTATTGTGCTATAAGCTGATATTGAACTTTGATTCCTGGGATTCTATAAAAGAGATTTTGTTTCTATTCCCAATGAATATTAAAATAATACTCTTTTTTGTTAGGGGTTCCATAATATTTAGTTCCAAGAGAGAATGTATGACTCTAAATTTAAGCATGTCTTATTTTGCCGAGACTGTTCCCTTTTACTAAATAAATTAGTTATTATATAAAGACATGTATATATGAATTGCTAGCTGTAGTTTTTTTCCCCCTTTAATAAGAAGAAGAGTCAATGCCTAAAACACTAATTTCTAAGTAATAATGACATTACTATGAGTGTTTTTTTACCCTTAAATCTAATAGTAATCAATGGTACAAAAAAAGTGTAACTCTTGTGAACTTGAACCCATCTCATTTAAATATATATAAAAGGTCTAAATTCCGTTTTTGCCTTATACCTCCAAATGCATCAAGTCACCCCTAGGTAACTCTGTCGTTATTATTATCTACACAATACAAACTCAATGGAAAATTCAAATATTTTTTATCCTCCTAATATTTTATATTTTCTCATATTTCCATCCTCCAATCAAAGAGAGCCTAATATTGGAGATTCTTTGTTGAATTTTTCTCTTTTTTCTTTTTTGATAGGTTAAAAAAAGGTTTTTAGAGTTGACGAGAAAAGGCATGACTCGAGCTATTCATGTATAAAAAACTAAAATAAGCTTTTGAATATTTTAGGATTAGGATTACCAGGTGCAGTGCAATTCTCTATGGATTTAAGGCTTCAAGAAGTTGAGGTAAATTGTGAATTTAAAAGTGTAGATGAAGTAAAGTCAGCTGCACCTACTAATTTGCACATCGGCCACATCCTCAATGATGTCCGAGTGCTTGGCTCTTTAATCAGGAATATATTTTTCTCCTATGGCCAAGAAGTTAGCAGGTGAAGCGAAAAAAGTATAATACGGAGAAGCCCCTTTTTTTTTTTTTTTGAGAAGACAGTGATATACATGTTATTCGATAAATATATAGTTTAATAATAAAATATGTCCTATTGTTTTATTAAAAATATATATTGTAGGGATAAGGGCCCAAAATTATATATTGGGCCTTGGGCCTTATCCGAGGACGTTGGCATGTTCGAGGAGGGATAACTAGTTGAGGACACCAGTTTAGAGTCTCATAAGTAAGAAATGAGTAGAAGGCAGTCCGAGAAGGAATTCCTCCTCGGCTACGACAAATATAACTCGGATACGAATTCCAACGATAAGACTGACCTCCATCAAAACTCTAGTGTTAGTAACATGCCTCATGAACACACAAGAAGGAAGGGAATCCAAAAAATATCTCTAAGGAAAAGCTGATACCTTCGTATTAAATGCATTGTAGCTACTTTTTTGGCCGCATTTATGTGGAGAAGACCCCTAAATAGTGCTTCATTAGCTACCGCAACTCACAGAGAGTCAGAAGGGGTGTCTGATAGGACAGGTACTCAAGTAGTGGCTTAGATGATTGACAAATGGAGAGTCGAGATCACCGGGAAGGAGATATATAATGTAAAAGACCCCTGGAGGAAAGGGGATCGAAAAAATAGAGAAAGAACGCTGTAGCAATCAGATTTGCACTTGTAATCAATTCCCTCGACCTATACAAAGATTTGCCTCCTCGAATAATACATTCACCCAATCCTACACGCTTTGTTCTTGCATGATTGTCTTTCAAATCCATTCTAGCCATTGTTAAATTCACTAGAGCCTATTCTTTAACCCACTCTCTACAAATTTATTGTATTGGGCTCATTAACCCACAATCCCATACATCTTGGGCTTGGGCAGCAAACTGTGTCCCTACAATTGGCGCCGTCTGTGGGAAGAACTTGTGTGATAGTGAGTGCAGTGGTTAACAATGGTAGGTTCATGTCCACATCAGGCGGAATCCACGGCGTCCTAGCGTGAAAACCCTCTCGCCGACCCCGAGCGTAAGGGGGATCGAAAAGGCAGCGTGCACACTACGCATACAAGCAAAAGCCATACTCGAGTTAGAAGTCACGTCTCTCAAGACCAACATAACCGAGCCATGCAGTTGGAAATAAATCAGTTGAAGAAGGAATTACACCATGCACGGCGAAGACGAACCCCCTCCAGCTCTGATGTTTCTTCCAATGAAGAGAAGGACGTCAACTACAGGCGAAAGTCTCGAACCCTGCCTAGCGAATCTTTCTCCTATGAGAAGGAACACCATCGTGAACGGAGGGTTAGAAGCCCGTCTAGTAAAGGCGTGGGAAACAACGCTATGAGTAGGGCCTTGAACCAAATTTCTAAGTCGCCCTTCATGCGCAAAATCGAGGGGGCGAGCTGCCTCAACAATTCACTCAGCCTGCTTTCATTATGTACAACGGTAAAATAGACCCTGTAGAGCACGTAAGCCACTTCAATCAGAGGATAGTTGTCCATTCCAAGGACCAAGCCTTAATGTGTAAGGTTTTCCCATCCAGTCTGGGACCCATGGCGATGAGATGGTTCAACAGCCTAAAAACAGGTTCCATAAGTTCCTTTAAGGAGCTCACCCAGGCGTTTGCTTCCCGCTTCGTCACCTGTAGCAAGTTCCTCGACCTTTGGCCTCTCTTCTATCATTGAGCGTGCAAGAGGGAAAGACCCTGAAAGCATATTCGGATAGATACTGGGAGATGTTCAACGAAATAGATGGTGACTTTGATGATATGGCCATTAGTACCTTTAAGCTCAGCCTCCCGGCCGACCACGATTTGAGGAAATCCTTAACCAACAAACCTATCACCAACATGTGCCAACTCATGGACCGGATTGATAAATATAAGAGGGTCAAGGAAGACCAGTAGCAAGGGAAAGGAAAGGAAAAGGTTATCCCTCATGAGAGGAAGGATTTCAGGTCGGACCAATACAATAACAACCGACCATGGAGAGATTTCACTAGAAGTCAAGATCTGCTAATCCTTAGGCAATCAATGCCATGTTTCAAGAGCTAGTGCATCAAATTCTAGAAAAGATTAGACATAAGCCATTCTTCAAATGGCCAAACAAGATGGCAGGAAACCCCGCAAGGCACAATCAAAACCTCTATTACCAATACCACTAAGACCAAAGGCACACCACGAAAGATTGTAGAAGTCTGTGGGACCACTTGGACCAACTCGTCCATGAAGGAAAGTTAAAGCAACTCTTGCATCACTCCAGTGGCTAGGAAGGCCAGACAAACTCAGAATCTTGAAGAAATGATTCTACAAGACCGCCTTTAGGAACGATAAACATCATCTTTACTACTCCAAGAAGGACCGGTTCCTGCCCTTTTAGGGTGATGTCTGTGGCTCGGCTGTCCGCCGAGAGTGCTAATCAGGAACTAAAGAGGGCTAGGATGGAGATCCAACCGGTTCTGGGCTTTTTAGATAAGGATAAGATCGAAACCATACAGCCCCATGATGACGCTTTGGTGGTGACGCTCAAAATTGGTGAGTATGATGTGAAGAGGGTGATGGTGGACCAAGGCAGTGGCGCCGAGATAATGTAGCCCGACCTGTATATGGTGTTAGGATATATGTGATTCATGTTAGGAACATATGTCAATATTTATGTAGTTGGCTAATCCTTTGACAAAACACACTTTACTTATAATTTGGTAGATCTACGATGTGTTTAATACTTCAAGAAACATGTTGTTCAAGTCTAGTATTAAAGCCATGAAGATTGGACCAAGAAACAAGTGAAGAAAAGATGTTCAATAAAGCTGGACAGATAACTCGACACCTGCGGACAGATAGGTCGATAGCTTCTTGACACCTCTCAATTGCTAGGCTATCTAACAAGATTTTCAACTTCTTCTTATCGCAATCTTGATAGCTTCTCAACAGCAGGTGGATCGATCGAAGAAGCTCCTGTCCCCTTAACAGCTCCTCGATAGCTTCTCGATAGCTGTATCTATCGAAGTTTAAATTAAAACCTCTTCGACACCTTTCGATCGATCGAGGTTACGGAAATCTAGATTTTCAGATTTGATTTTCGACTCATGCTAACATGTATGTGTAGGGTTTCTTTTCTCACAACCCTAGACCTATATAAGGCTTATTTTAGAGGCCGTCACATAAGAGAATGCAAGGAGAATATATGCAAAAGGTGACTGATGCCTTATTCTCTCTAAAAGAAGCTACTGCGTCTTTTGTGCTTTAGGGTTTTGTAACCAAGTGCTTCTTGATCTTCATTCTTGATGAAGTGAAGAACTTTGCAGCCAACATCTTCTTCTAGTTGGTGATTAAGTTGCGTACTGGGATCCGCACAATTGGTTAGTCACGTACTGAAATTCGTGCATTAAAGGGTGGTGTTCATATATTGAAGAGTTCAGAGGTTCTGAAGCGGTAGAAGGTTTCTGCTACGAGTTCATCTACGGGGATTGTAGAGTCTAGGGACAAAGGTTTTGTACTAGATCTGAAACTTCTCTTTACTATAGTGAATTGCTTTTCAGGAAAGTTTCCCCCCAGGTTTTATACTGTGAAACTAGTTTGTTTCATTGGTTTTCCTGGGTCATCATATCTTGTCTTATTTACTTTTCCACTGCATATGATTTTGACATAATATTGATATTTGTTTGTTTTAATAAGTTTTATTCATAATAAATCTAATTAACAACTTGGATTTAAAACTTGTTAATTCTATCAACAGGGGTCTAAATTTTCTAACAAGTGGTATCAGAGCAGGCACACTCTGAATAGGTTTAATCTTTGTTGTGTTGATCCATTGACCCTTGTTTGTCATGGATAGAGGATAGTCATTAATTTACCTCCTTTATTTGATGAAACTAATTATGCGCATTGGAAAGTTCGTATGAAAGTTTTTTTGCAGGCTCTAGGTGAACAGGTATGGCAAGCTGTTGAAGTTGGCTAGATTAAGCCAAAGGAAGCGCTGGTGGATTGGGATGATGTAACAATCATAGTGGAAAATTTCAACAGTAGGGCCTTGAATGCTTTATTTTGTGGGGTGACCAATGAAGAATTCAAGAAAATATCATTCACAGAAGTTGCCAACGAAGCATGGATCATTCTTGAGACCACCTATGAAGATACCAAGGCAGTAAAGACTATGAAGCTTTAATAACTCACTAGCAGTTTTGAAGAAATAAGGATGGAAGAGGATGAGACATTTGATGAGTTCTATGCTAAACTCAAGGATGTTGTGAATTCTGCCTTCAACCTTGGAGAATCTATAGTAGAATCCAAGATTGTTAGAAAAATCCTTAGGTCCTTACCTAAAAGATTCCATGCGAAGATCACTAGCATTGAAGAAGTAAAGGACATTGATCAAATCCCTTTGATTGAGCTTGTAGAAAACCTTCAAACCTATGAAATGGGATTAGGTTTAATGTAAAAATGTGGAAAGAGTAGAAACTTGGCTCTTAAGAGTATAGAGGAAGAGATTGAGGACTCTGAAGATCAAGATGAAAGTGAAGAAAATGATAAAGATGATGATGAGAATGAGGATCTAACCTTCATAACTGATGAGATTATCAAGCTTCTTCAATTTAGGAAAAATGATAAAGGCAAACCTCCTAGGAAATCTAAATCCATAAGAAAGGGCAAGAATGAGAAGCCCCGCATCCAATGCCATGAGTGCAAAGGTTTTGGTCATATAAGGATAGAGTGCCCAAACTACCTTAAGAAGGAAAAGACTGAGTCAAAAGATAAAAGGGTTGGTTGCTACTTGGAGTGATACTGAGAATGGCTCTTCTGATGAGTATGCGGATGAATGTAGTCATGTTATGGCCTTTGGTGCCTCAACTAATAAGGCGATTGTGGAGAGTGCTAGTGACAGTGAAGATTCTTCTGATGATGAAGTATCCAAGAAGTTGAACCTTCAAGAAGCCTATGATAAGCTATGTACTGAATTCATAAAATTTGAAAAGACTTCTCATCTTTGTAGAAAAGAGCTTAATGAGGTAAAAACTGAAAAAAAAAAAAAAAAAAAAAAAAAACTAATTTGTTGGTCAAACTAGATGAGACTACAAGGTTAGTTGAGACTCTTGTTGTAGAGAACACCTCATTAGAAGAGAATGTCAAGAATCTTGAGGTTGAGCTTAGTAAAACTAGAACTCAAATAGAGAGGATGTCTAGTGCAAAGCTTGATAAGGTATTGAGTGCTCAAAAGCCTAGTTCTGATAAGACTGGCTTAGGATATGTTGTTTCCTCTGGCCCCTCTTCTTCCACAGCTTCTGGATCAAGGATTATCTTTGTGCCCCAATCTGAGAAAGGTGATAAAGGTATGAAATCCAAAACTGTTTTGGCTAATTCTAAATCCTTTGTTAGACTTCATGTTTGTAACCATTGTGGTGTTTCTGGACACATTCGTCCTAATTTCTTTAAGTTGTATCCTCAAAAGCAATTGTCCAAATGGTCACAGGTTTCCTCTCAAAGACCTACACCTTTGTTTGGAGAGTTACTAAAAGTTTTGAACTTTTTAACTCAATTTCAAGAGAATTCTAATTCTTCTATGTCCTTTAGTAGACATACTAGGACACGTGCATTTTCATCTTCATGGCCAAAGACTCGTGCTGTGTGGGTGAGAAAGTAGCCTAAGACTTAATTGTCTTTTCTGGTTGTCCTCTGCTTTAATTCTTTCTATCTAAAGTAGGACTCTTTTTGCTTGATTTCTTATCTGCTTTTGGAATCATGCTTTCATGCATTTGCACCTTTCTATCATGCCTTCATGCATATGCATCTTTCTTTCATTCTTTCATGTTATTTGTCGGTTTTTGTTTGGTTGTCAAGTTTTTATTTTGTTTTTTTTTTAAATAAAAATAAAATGGAAAAATCAGAAAAATACAAAAACAGTGTGTGTTTGTGTGGTACTTGTGTACCTTGGATGGCCATTGAAACAAAGTTTTCTAAACTTTGTATCTTTTGTAGCTTAGATGAGCATCTCTATGCACAACTAAGCAAGTGAGATTTGTGGCTGTTGTTTGTGATGAGTAAGATTAAGTAATCTCTTGTACTTAACACTTATATCACTCTTTTTTATGGGAAGGACTAGAAAATCCTAAGAGAAAGACATAAATAACCATCTCATCACTATTGCCCGCCAATCATGAACGACATATGTATGCTTCGGTATAGCAAAAGTGCAATGTCAATGACATTTGTGTGCTTCGGTATAGCAAAAGTGCAATGTCAATGACATTTGTGTGCTTCGGTAGCAAAATTGGAATGTCAAATATCATTGGGTATTTCTTTTCTATCTCTTATATGCTCATGCATGATATGCTTAAAAAAGAAAATATGCAAAGAAAATAAAAAGCAAAAAGATCAAAAAGTGCTTTAAATATGATTGCCAGCGTGTATTCTAGGAAATGTGGGAGTTACAAGATGTACCTCGAAAGTGATAGTCCCCATCAAACAGTTATGATTGTGTGTGAGTTAAAGTGATTTTCTCATATCTCAAATCGTCATAACATGTATACACTTATGCAATCTTGCAATGTTTTTTGCACACAACATGCAATATTCTTTGCTACTCTTGATACATGTGCAGGTACAATGTGATTTGGTCATCACAAGTTTTACATGTGTTAATGTATGCTCACTAAACTGTCTTGACTTGTTTTTGAAATATAAAATTGGTTAGATTTGTTTAGTGTGTGTGTGTGCTTTGAATCTATGTGCTTAACATTTTTCTTGTTAAGAGATTTGTTTTTCACATGTTTTGCATCTTTCTGTTATCTTGTCATCTATAGCATCTTGTTTCATTACATTCATGCATTTATATGGATTCTTTGTAGGGATCATCATTCATCATCTTTATGTTTCTCGGGTGAAGCTTTCTAGCTTCTTGTACCCTTTGTCAATCATGACAAAAAGGGGGAGAAATTGTGGAGAATATGTGGTTTCTTTTTAAGATTCTACATGTTATGGGGAGAAATACATGCCTCTGTAAAGGAGAGATGTGTTTCATCTTGTTAAGGGGAGTGCTTACTTCCTTCTTTGTGTACACTGGTCTTGTGCCCATGTTTACATACATTGTGCTTATCTTTGATATATTTATGATCATGTATGTTTTCTTCACCTACCTTTACATGTATTGTTTCTTTTCTTTCTTTATATACATGTTTCTTTATTTGTATGCAATCTTTTATTTCTATCTCATACTAAGATGCCTTGATGAGTTTTGTTTAAGTGTTTCAGAAATACAAGTTGTCAAAGTCTACTTGTCATAAACTCTCTTCTTGCAAAGTTTTTCAAGAGTTTGTGTTAGGATAGATTTTATTGTATTTAACAAGTGGCTATGAGTTGAGCGATTTATGACTTCTCTTATATGTTCATTTGTTTGTTGTGGTTTTGTCACGGATTGCCAAAGGGGGAGATTGTTAGGATATATGTGATTCATGTTAGGAACATATGTCAATATTTATGTAGTTGGCTAATCCTTTGACAAAAAGCACTTTACTTGTAATTGGGTAGATCTAGGATGCGTTTAATACTTCAAGAAACATGTTGTTCAAGTCTAGTATTAAAGCCATGAAGATTGGACCAAGAAACAAGTGAAGAAAAGCTGTTCAATAAAGTTGGACAGATAGTTCGACACCTGCGGACAGATAGCTCGACAGCTTCTCGACACCTCTCGACAGCTAAGCTATCTATCGAGATTTTCAACTTCTTCTTATTGCAATCTCAATAACTTCTCGACAGCTAGTGGATCGATCGAAGTAGCTCCTATCCCCTCGACAGCTCCTCGATCTCGATAGTTGTATCTGTCGAAGTTTAAATCTCGACACCTCCTAGACACCTCTCGATCGATCGAGGTTACAGGAATCCAAATTTTCAAATCTGATTTTCGGCTCATACTGACATGTATGTGTAGGGTTTCTTTTCTCACAATCCTAGACCTATATAAGGCATATTTTAGAGGCCGTCACATAAGAGAATGCAAGGAGAACATATGCAAAAGGTGACTAATGCCTTATTCTCTCTAAAAGAAACTACTGCGTCTTTTGCGCCTTAGGGTTTTGTAACCAAGTGCTTCTTGATCTTTATTCTTAATAAAGTGAAGAACTTTGCAGCCAACATCTTCTTCTAGTTGGTGATTAAGTCGCGTATTGGGATCCGTGCAATTGGTTAGTCACGTACTGGAATTCGTGCATTAAAGGGTGGCGTTCATATATTGAAAAGTTTAGAGGTTCTGAAGCGGTAGAAGGTTTCTGCTGTGAGTTCATCTACGGGGATTGTAGAGTCTAGGGACAAAGGTTTTGTACTAGATCTGAAACTTCTCTTTACTATAGTGAATTTCTTTTCGAGAAGATTTCCTCTAAGGTTTTTTTACTGTGAAACTGGTTTGTTTCATTAGTTTTCCTGGGTCATCATATCTTGTCTTATTTACTTTTTTGTTGCATATGATTTTAACATGATATTGATGTTTGTTTGTTTTAACAAGTTTTATTCATAATAAATCTAATTAACAAATTGGATTTAAAACTTGTTAATTCTATCAACTGTGGTCTAAATTTCCCAACATAAGGGGCTGAACTTGAGACTCGAGGACCTAACACCCTACAGCTCGGCCCTGGTGAGTTTTGATGGAAAGGTCATCATCCCGAATGGCCAAATTGGACTACCCGTGCAGACTGGCTCAGAAGTAAAGGAGGTGGACTTCATCATGGTGGACGCTTATTCACCCTACACAGCCATTGTGGCCAGACCTTTGCTTCATACCCTAGGAGCCGTTTCTTCTACTCTGCACCAGAAGGTGAAATATCCGTCCGAGAGGCAGGTTAAGGAGATCTTGGGAAATCAATCTGTGACTAGAAAATGCCTAATGGCCGCCATTCGACATCAGCCTGAGGCTGAGTCCTCGACCTATGCCAAAGGGGGATTATAGCAATTAAAAGCTCCGGCGTTTCCTGTCGACGGGTCTGCCGATAAGGCAAAGTATGAGGATTTGGTAAAGGTTGTTATTGGTGATGATCTGGAGAAATTCTTTCAAATTAGAGCTCAGCTACCTACTCTAAAGAAGGAAAAGCTAGTAGGTTTTCTTAGACAAAACGTTGACATCTTCGCATGGAGTGCTTACGAAGCCCCGAGGGTGGACCCAAACTTCATCTATCATCATCTAAATGTTAATCCATCTGTCACTCCTAAGAAGCAACCTCCTCGGCGCTCATCCAGAGACCACTCTAACACTGTCAGAGATGAGGTGAAGAAACTAAAACAGGCGGAGGCTATCAAAGAAGTATTTTACCCTGAGTGGTTGGCCAATACCGTGGTGGTGAAGAAGAAGAGTGGGAAATAGCGAGTGTGTGTGGACTTCACAGATTTGAATAAGGCTTACCCAAAGGATCCCTTCCCTATGCCTAAGATAGACCAGCTAGTGGATGCAACCGTAGGCCATCCTCGAATGAGCTTCCTAAACGTGTTTCAGGGATACCACCAAATACCACTAGCCCTAGATGATCAGCAAAAGACGACTTTCGTTACTCCCACCAGAAACTACCACTATAAAGTGATGTCGTTTGGTTTGAAGAACGCATGGTCTACCTATCAAAGGATGATGACTAGGATGTTAGAACCGCAGTTGGGTAAGAGCATTGAGAGCTATATAGACGACATGGAGATGAAAAGCAAGGTAGTGTTCGAGCACTTAGGAGATCTCGGGAACATCTTCAAAATTCTGAGGAAACACAAGTTGCACCTCAATGCTTCCAAGTGTTCCTTTGGTGTGGAATCAGGCAAATTTCTAGGTTACCTGGTAACTCATAGGGGAATTAAAGTTAACCTTGACCAGATTAAAGCGATCAACACTTTACAACCACCTCAGAATCCCAAGGAAGTCCAGAAACTGACTAGAATGACTGCTGCTTTGAACTAGTTTATCTCTCGGTCAGCAGATAGGTGTCGACCCTTCTTCCTACTGATGAACAAATGAAAGGGGTTTAAGTGGACCAAGGAGCGTGTCTCAGCCTTCCAATAGCTTAAGGATTATCCCTCTTAGCCTCCTATCATGTCCAGCCCTAAGGTTGATAAAGGCCTGTTCGCTTATATTGTTGTAGCCCCTCATGCTGTAAGCTTGGTCCTGATACGAGTTGATGGTGGCGCACAAAGGCCAGTTTATTACGTGAGTAGGTCACTACATGAGGCCGAGATCCATTATTTGCCGCTAGAGAAAGCTATTTTAGTAGTGGTACACACCACACACAAACTCCCCCACTACTTTTAAGCGTATATGGTCATTGTCCTAACTCAGCTTCTGCTCAGAACTCTGCTCCGGAGCACTGATTACACGAGGAAGATTACTAAGTGGGCCACAATCCTAGGGGTTTTCGACATCAAATACATGACCCATACCTCTGTCAAGGGTCAAGTCCTCGCAGATTTGGTAGCCGAGTTTGTTGAATCCCCATTAGAAAAGGAAACGGAAACACAGCACATGGATGGAAAATCGGTTGGAATGATCTCCCAACAAGGTCCCATATCCTGAAAAGTGTACGTTGATGGTGCAGTAAATCAGAAGGGTTTAGGAGTGGGGTTCGTACTAGTATCCCCTAAAAGGATCACCATCGAGAAATTATTAAGGTTAGGATTCTCGGCCACCAATAACGAAATTGAATATGAGGCTCTGCTGATGGGAATGGCTATGGTTCGAAAAATGGGCGGAAAAACAATAGATATGTTTTCAGACTCCAAACTAGTCGTCGGCCAAGTGAAAGGAGAATTTGAGGCGAAGGATGAAAGAATGCAGGGGTACTTGAGTCAGGTTAAGAACCTACAATCAAAATTCGAATATTTTAGCCTGTTGCACATCACCAGGAGTGGAAACACACATGCTAATTCCCTAGCCACGCTCGCAAGCTCCTCGGCGCAGAGCTTACCTCAAGTCATCCTCATAGAAGACTTATACAAGCCCACAGAGATGAACAGAGAGGTGGTTCATGTTCACTAAGTTAGGGTGGGGCCTAGCTAGATGGACCCCATAGCACTGTTCTTAAAAGAAGACACCCTACCCGAGAAAAAATCAGAAGTAGACAAAGTATGTAGGAAGGCTCCTCTGCTCTGGCTGTCCAAGGACCAAAAGTTATATAAACGCTCATTTTCTGGGTCATACCTACTATGCGTACACCCCGAGGAAACAAAATTACTCCTTGAGGAGTTACATGAGGGGATTTATGGGAGCCACATCGAAGGCAGATCTTTGGCGCATAGAGCCATCACTTAATGCCAAAGATTCACACCAAACATACACCAACTAAGGGGAGTCCTTAATCCTCTGTCCAGCCCCTGACCATTAGCTTAATAGGTTTTCGACATTGTAGGCCCTTTCCCTAAAACAACAAGGAATAAGAGATACCTGCTGGTCGGCATAGACTACTTCACTAAGTGGGTTGAAGCCAAGCCTCTAGCAAATATCAAGGACGTGGATGCCAAGAAGTTTGTATGGAAGAACATCGTCACGCGATTCGAAATCCCTTGTACCCTCATCTCAGACAACGACCTTCAATTTGATAGAAAATCTTTCAAGAGATACTGTCGTTGATGGAATTAAATGTGAGTGCAGCGGAAAATAAGTTTTGAACGGATCTACTTCATTCAATATTGATAACATGTGTAAAGTAAATTTCAGAATTATGAGAACAAGAGATCGTACCTTGAAGCGATGAGTTTCAAAACCGAAGATTGAAGCACTTGGGAATACTCTTAATCTTCACTCCAATTCCACTAATCGCCCAAGATGTGTGGTCTCTCAAATTGGTAACAAAGGGATGATGTGTGAGTACCAAAAACTCACTTCCACACCACTACAATGATGTTTTTCTTACCAAAAAACTTCTGTACGTTTTTCCCTTTGTTTCTAACCAATATATCTAATTGGGCTAGCCTTTTGGGCTTTACCAATTGGGCTTAAGTGTGTGGCTTGGAGTGGGACCAAAAGGGACCAATAAGACACTAGCTCCAATGGGCCTTGGGCTTTTCTGTCAACTCTTGACAAGTCCAAAGTTACCATTAACTATATTTAATACCACTATATAAATATAGTTGCACTCTAGGTCTTATCTATATATTATATCCCAAGACTTTATTATACATGCAACCCCTTCATAAAATATTCGTAGTAATACAAAGTTATTAATATAGACTGCCACTTTGTAAATTACTACATCTTGATCCTTGAGTACCCGGTTTAATCCTTAATGTTATTCATTATATATTTATGAAATCCAATTCCATAAATATATACTTTAGTCTTACTAAAGTGGTTAGGCCTAACTCTCTGAATAACAAACTCATTAAACTTATCTCAAGGGAATATTTTATATCTCTGTTAAGAGACTATGAATTCCATCTTGAGAATACATGTTCCATCAACACTTAATGTGGTTGCCCAACATACTGAGGTTTTGACCATTAATATAGATCTCACTCCTGATATATCAAAGCAACCTACATCTTATGATCAGGTCCATTATTCTCTCAGGATTAAGAGTTCATGCAAATACAAGTCATGAGATTTATTATTCATTTGACAGTCCTTAGGCAAATAATAAATCTCATGGCGGTCCAGTTCAATATGTCTTAACTCTTAAAACATATTAACACATCAACTAGAAGTCTCCACTTCCATGATCAAGACAAATCATCGTAGTTGATATGTTATAGTCTTCGCAGATGAAATGCCCAATTTCATCACCGACTACGAACTATACTTCTGAGTTTACAAAGAACTTGTGATTTATATCTTCTGTGACTATTCACATAAATCACATACTATGCATCTCATGGACTATATGATAATGTCCGAATATTCATGTTACCATTATTTCAGATAATAATAAAACAAATTTATTAAACATAATATTAAGTCATACATAATGTCAAACACAATGTCACACTTAATATTATACATAGCATCTAACAATAGGATTTAAGGGCACCAATCCTAACATTCTCCCACTTGCCCTAAAGACTATTGTGCACTAATCTAACTCCCATTCCCTCCAAATGTGACTCGAAAGTCCTTTGAGGCAAGGCTTTGGTAAATGGATCTGCTAGATTGTTTGCACTTTCAATCTTTGCTACCACCACATCTCCACGAGCAACAATATCTCGAATGATATGGTACTTCCTCTCAATGTGCTTTCCTTTCTTGTGATTCCTTGGATCTTTAGATTGTGCAACTGCTCCACTGTTATCACAAAACAATGTGATTGGAACTTGCTCCATTCTTATTACACCAAGGTCAGAGAGGAATTTCTTGAGCCATACAGCTTCCTTTGCTGCTTCACAAGCAGCAACATATTCTGCTTCCATGGTGGAGTCTGCAATACATGATTGCTTAATACTCCGCCAACTAATGGCTCCACCTCCCAAGGTGAAAACACATCCTGAAGTGGATTTTCTGAAATCTAGATCTGATTGAAAATCTGAATCTGTATAGCCAATGGGAATCAAATCCTCACAACGGTAAACAAGCCTATAATCTCTCGTTCTCCGTAGATACTTGAGAATATGCTTTACAGCTTGCCAATGTTTTGGTCCTGGATTTGATTGATATCGGCTGACCATGCCAACTGAATAGCAGATATCTGGTCTAGTACAAAGCATGGCATACATGAGACTTCCTACTGCAGAAGCATAAGGAACTTGTCTCATCATATCTACTTCCTCTTGAGTCTTAGGCCTTTGGTCATCAGACAGAGGAACTCCATGTCTGAAAGGAAGTAATCCTTTCTTGGAGTTTTGCATGCTAAACCGTTCTAGAACCTTATCTATGTATCCAGCTTGTGATAAGCCTAACATCTTATTCTTGCGATCTCGCCAAAGCTTGATCCCTAGAATAAAGTTAGCCTCACCCAAGTCCTTCATATCAAATTGACTTGACAACCAAACTTTTACAGATGACATTACCCCTACATCATTTCCAATGAGTAGAATATCATCAACATAAAGTACTAGGAACATTACTACTTTATCTTGATGTCTTTTGTACACACATGGTTCATCAAGATTTTGTTCAAAACCAAATGTCTTGATTGCTTGATCAAATCTGATGTTCCATGACCTAGATGCTTGCTTAAGTCCATAAATGGACCTTTGCAACTTGCATACCAAATGCTCTTGGTTCTTTGCTATGAAACCTTCCGGTTGCATCATATAGATTTCCTCTTCAAGATTGCCATTAAGAAATGCAGTCTTGACATCCATTTGCCAAATCTCATAATCAAAATGAGCAGCAATAGATAAGAGAATTCTGATAGATTTAAGCATTGCTACTGGAGAAAAGGTTTCATCATAATCAATACCTTCTTTTTGAGTATACCCTTTCGCCACTAGCCTTGCTTTAAAGGTTTCAACCTTTCCATCTATCCCTCTCTTTCTCTTGTAAACCCATTTGCAACCAACAGGTTTAATGCCATTAGGCGCCTCTACAAGATTCCAAACTTGATTGGAATACATGGAATCTAATTCAGATTTCATAGCTTGGACCCAATGATGTGCATCTATATCATTCATTGCTTCATCATATGTGTAGGGATCCGATTCAACCTCTTCTGAGATAGCTTCATAGGTTTCTCCCAAACCTATGAATCTTATAGGAGGTCGAACAATTCTCCCACTACGACGAGGCACTTGTGTACTAGACATCTCATTAGTAGTATCTTGTGGTGTATCTAATGCAACCACATCATCCCTAGTTTCATCTATTGGTTGTTCATTTACAGGTTCATTCATTTCAGCCAATACAACTCTACTTCTAGGAGTAAAATTATTCATATAGTCATTTTCTAAGAATTTGGCATTTGTGCTAACAAACACTTTATTATCTTTATGACTATAGAATAAATAACCCCTAGTTTCTTTTGGATAACCTACAAGCAAACACACTTCTGATTTTGATTCCAACTTATCAGGCTTCCCTTTTAACACATGTGCAGGACAACCCCAAATGTGAAGATATTTCATGCTAGGCTTACGCCCACTCCACAATTCCATGGGTGTTTTGGGAACAGATTTTGACGGAACTAAATTCAAAAGATGTATTGCTGTTTCTAAGGCATAACCCCAAAACGAAATAGGTAGAGTTGAATAACTCATCATGGACCTAACCATTTCTAAAAGAGTCCTATTCCTTTTTTCTGCTACACCATTCTGTTGTGGAGTTCCAGGTGCAGTCAATTGGGATACAATCCCATTCTTAGTTAAGTAATCCTTGAAATCCCCAAAGAGGTATTCACCACCTCGATCAGATCGAATGGCTTTTATGTGTTTACCTAATTGATTCTTAACTTCAGCCCTAAACTCTTTGAACTTTTCAAAGGCTTCGGACTTCCGTTTCATTAGGTACACATAACCATATCTTGAGTAATCATCAGTGAAAGTGATGAAGTACTCATAGCCACCTCTTCCCTGGATTGACATAGGACCACAAACATCAGAATGCACTAACTCTAGCAAATCTTGGGCTCTTCTACCTTTTGTATTAAAAGGTCGTTTGGTCATTTTACCTTCCAAACAAGATTCACAAACTGGAAATTCATCAAAGTCCATGGGCCCTAAAAGTCCATCTTTGATCAGTCTTTGAATTCTGTTTGAATTAATATGACCTAAACGCAAGTGCCAAAGATATGCATCATTAGTAGAAGGAAACTTTCTCTTTAATGATTTTACATGAGAGTTAGCATCTAATTCAGAATTATATAATTCATGCTTATCAGGAGTTAAAATATAAAGACCATCCACAATATTGCCATAACAGATAAACACTTTATCTTTCTTTATTACAACATTGTCTTTCAGGATAACACAATATCCTTGTTTACCTAAGTAAGTAGCAGAAATTAAATTCCTACGTACATTAGGTACATACAAACAGTCTTCTAATATTAAAACTCTAGATTGAAAACACAAATTATAAACACCAACAGCTACAACTGGAATCCTGCTCCCATCAGCCAAAGTAAGAAACAACTCCCCTTCTTTAAGCTTTCTGGTCTCCTGAAACCCCTGCAATGAATTGCAGATATGATTAGTACAACCTGAATCCACACACCAGGAATCCGTGGGATTCTGTACCAAACATATTTCAAGAAGGAATGTATCATTCATACCTTTATTCTTGGCAGCCTTGAAAACTGGACAATTCCTCTTCCAATGTCCTTTCTCACCACAATGGAAACACTTTCCTTTGATCTTCTTTCCTTTATCAGCAACCCCTAAGGCAATTTGTTTACCCTCTTGTTTGGTGAAGTCCTTCTTCTTCTTCTTCTTACCCTTGCCTTTCGACTTAGGTTGAGAAGTAGAAGCTTCACCAACATTGGCTTCAACATTGGAAGTACCAAGAATGCCTTCTGCCGCTACCAATTCATTCATTAATTCAGACAAGGTATAAATCTTTTTGTTCATATTATAATTCAGTTTGAATTCCTTGAATGATTCTGGTAGCGACTGGAGTATCATATCCACTTGGGATTCTCCATCTATATCGGCACCTAAAACTTCCAATGTGTTCAGATTAGAGATCATTGTAAGACAATGCTCTCTCACTGAACTTCCCTCAGCCATTCTAGTATTATAAATTTGCCTCATGGTCTCTTGCCTTGCAGAACGGCCTTGCTCACCAAACATCTCCTTCAGACTTAGCATGATGTCTGAAGCTAATTCTACATCCTGCATTTGATGCTGTAGAACATTTGAGATAGATGCTAGGATGTAGCATTTGGCCATTCCATTAGATTTCTGCCAACGATCATATCGTTGTTTTTCCTCAAGAGGAGCATCTAATGAAGGAAAGTTAGGACATGGTTTAGTAAGAACATACTTATGTTCTTCAGCAGTGAGAACTATGTCCAAGTTTCTTTTCCAGTCAACATAGTTGGATCCAGTCAGTTTGTTTTGATTAAGAATAGCTACAAGTGGGCTAAAAGATGCCATGTTCTAAATCTGAAAACAATAAACATGAATATAATCAATAAACTGGACATTATCCTTTTAGCATACAAACATATAGCATGGAACCTTAATGAAACCATAATATAATATATGCAACGACAACCCAATCCCGCAATTAATATTCCTCGGAAGCGAGGTCATACCAATCACTATGATTAGGTGAGAAACTTTCTCATTATTAATGCTATCATGGTAACTCTTACCAAACAAAAATAATTTGTCGTTTTCCCTTTAGCCTCTAAGTAATAATGACATAGCTCCGAAGGGAGGTTAACATTATACTTAGTCTAGTGTACACCATTGCCTAGAATCAATGTGAATAACCAAGTAACTCCACGGAAGCGTGGTCGTTCTCAGTGTAAAAACACATTTCATCTATCTCTAAGAAGTTTAACCTGTAGTACCATGAATCAAACACCCTCCGAAGGGAGCAAGGCATATACGCCAAGGCGAGGTGCTCAATCACACTACTTTAAACCAACAATGGAGGCCGTGAGATACAACCCTTGCATCTCTCTCCCACTAGATATTTTAAAATAAAGGTTTTTAGTTTTAAAACATGCATAATCTCATTACACATAGTCTTACTCTTTTATCATGTGAAAACACTTAGAAAAAATTTCTGTTTTTCTTTCTTTCGATCGATCGAAAGTGCCCCTCGATCGATCGAAAAAACTAAAAAATTTGAACTTGATCCTCTGACACTTTCGATTGATACTCGATTGCCTTTCGATCGATCGAAAAACAGATTCGATCGATCGACTAGCAATCGAAAAACTATCGTTCTAAAGCATCTAATCACTGTCTCTTTCGATCGATCGAAAGTGATTTTCGATCGATCGAAAGTGATTTTCGATCGATCGAAAATCGCGAAACTCAAATTTCCAGAAATTTTCTAAGGCAGTTTTCTACGGGTTTTCATGAACAAACATCTTGAAAACGAACATGATAGACAGAGATCAATGTCAAAACTGAATTCCATTGATGTTATAGCCTTAAGATTGAATTTAACATACTTAAATTTAAAATTAAACAACATCATAACACCAATTTCAGTTTTCATCAAATCATAGTTTCAACAACATGCAGAAAATTAAAAACTTAATCTTCTAGCAATATGAAACTATCTTCTCCAATTCTAAAACTCACAAACATGTTAAACAATACGAAATTGAAGACCGCTCTGATACCATTTGATGGAATTAAATGTGAGTGCAGCGGAAAATAAGTTTTGAACGGATCTACTTCATTCAATATTGATAACATGTGTAAAGTAAATTTCAGAATTATGAGAACAAGAGATCGTACCTTGAAGCGATGAGTTTCAAAACCGAAGATTGAAGCACTTGGGAATACTCTTAATCTTCACTCCAATTCCACTAATCGCCCAAGATGTGTGGTCTCTCAAATTGGTAACAAAGGGATGATGTGTGAGTACCAAAAACTCACTTCCACACCACTACAATGATGTTTTTCTTACCAAAAAACTTCTGTACGTTTTTCCCTTTGTTTCTAACCAATATATCTAATTAGGCTAGCCTTTTGGGCTTTACCAATTGGGCTTAAGTGTGTGGCTTGGAGTGGGACCAAAAGGGACCAATAAGACACTAGCTCCAATGGGCCTTGGGCTTTTCTGTCAACTCTTGACAAGTCCAAAGTTACCATTAACTATATTTAATACCACTATATAAATATAGTTGCACTCTAGGTCTTATCTATATATTATATCCCAAGACTTTATTATACATGCAACCCCTTCATAAAATATTCGTAGTAATACAAAGTTATTAATATAGACTGCCACTTTGTAAATTACTACATCTTGATCCTTGAGTACCCGGTTTAATCCTTAATGTTATTCATTATATATTTATGAAATCCAATTCCATAAATATATACTTTAGTCTTACTAAAGTGGTTAGGCCTAACTCTCTGAATAACAAACTCATTAAACTTATCTCAAGGGAATATTTTATATCTCTGTTAAGAGACTATGAATTCCATCTTGAGAATACATGTTCCATCAACACTTAATGTGGTTGCCCAACATACTGAGGTTTTGACCATTAATATAGATCTCACTCCTGATATATCAAAGCAACCTACATCTTATGATCAGGTCCATTATTCTCTCAGGATTAAGAGTTCATGCAAATACAAGTCATGAGATTTATTATTCATTTGACAGTCCTTAGGCAAATAATAAATCTCATGGCGGTCCAGTTCAATATGTCTTAACTCTTAAAACATATTAACACATCAACTAGAAGTCTCCACTTCCATGATCAAGACAAATCATCGTAGTTGATATGTTATAGTCTTCGCAGATGAAATGCCCAATTTCATCACCGACTACGAACTATACTTCTGAGTTTACAAAGAACTTGTGATTTATATCTTCTGTGACTATTCACATAAATCACATACTATGCATCTCATGGACTATATGATAATGTCCGAATATTCATGTTACCATTATTTCAGATAATAATAAAACAAATTTATTAAACATAATATTAAGTCATACATAATGTCAAACACAATGTCACACTTAATATTATACATAGCATCTAACAATAGGATTTAAGGGCACCAATCCTAACAGTCGTGACTTGGGAATTACAAATAGGTATTCTACCCCAGCCTATCCACAAGAAAATAGGCAAGCCGAGGCTGTTAACAAAGTCATTGTCAGCGAACTCAAGAAGAGGTTGGATGATGCGAAGGGAAAGTAGGTGGATGAACTGCCACATAACCTGTGGAAGTACTAAACCACACCTCGCAGGTCGACGGGAGAGACTCCTTTCTCAATGACATATGGGGCCGAAGCTGTTATCCCTTTGGAGACTGGCTTCCCAACGTTAAGAACCAGCTCATTCAATCCGATCATTAATAACGAAAGAGCTTAAACTTGATTGAAAAGAGAAGGGAGAATGCAAGTGTTTAAAACGGACCAGATGCTAAGGGAAAATTAACACTATGACATCTTTACAAGTGTTTAAAACGGAACCTTAGTCATGCCTGAAGTCCTCGGACTAAATGCTAAGGGGAAATTAACACTATGACATCTTTTATAAGTGTTTAAACTGAACCTAGTCGTGCCTGATGTCCTCGGACCAGATACATTGGGGAAATTAATACATTATGACATCTTTTATAAGTGTTTAAACTGAACTTAGTCATGCCTGATGTCCTCGAACCAGATGCTTTGGAAAAATTAATACACTATGACATCTTTTATAAGTGTTAAACAGATCCTAAGTTATGTCAGGTCTCTCAGACCACATACCTTGGTAAAATCAACACCCTAATACAACTATTCCAATCTTCCTAAGTATTCGATAGAATCCCTGATCATACTTGGTCATCTGGATCACATGCCCTAGGGTGCTTAACATTATAATGCTTATTCATTTTTCACTAAGTGTCAAACCGAGTCCAAAATTACACCCAACTCTTCAGTTGGGTGGCTTTGGAGTAAATTATGTATCTCCATCCTGTGCGGTAGCATCACAAAGGATTCAATTCTCAGTACAAGTATGCGGCAAATCTCATTATGGATGGTACTTAATCAAATTGTTTAAACTTGTGGCATGATATTAATGTTACTTGTCATTAAAGATAGAATGGCAATAGCTCAAATCTATGGTAAACTTGAGAAACATATAAAGTAAAGACATAGGAAATAGAAGTAAAAGTCTATTCATTGTTCAAAGGAAAGTGCATTACAAAACAGGGCAGAACGCCATTACAGGGAAATATGTAAATAAAAATAAATAAATAAATAACTACAAAGGGAAATCCTACACCTAAGTCTTTAGGGGGGGCCTTCTTCGGATCAGCCTTCTCGGGTTGAGGATCCTTGACCTGAGATTTAAGCTCCGCATCCTTGGCCTAAACGACGACATCCCTAATTGTGAAGGAGTCCTCGGAGGGCTTGGCCTTCGTCAATGGCTGAGCCTCCTCGCCCACTTCAGCCCCTTTAAAAGCCTCTACATCAGAAAGGAGAGCTGGGGCGGTGAGAAGTTGTTCTAGAGGAGGGGCCACTTCAGGAATTTCACGAATATCCACAGGATAGAAAATTTTTTCAGCCCTCCTCAGCTCGAAGTCTACAGGGACCCTCGCCCGGTCCATGGCTACTCCCCATGACACGACGCAGTAGTCCCTGTACACTATGGCTACTTCCTCCGCCAGCCGTTTCTCCGTTTCTGTCACCCCACATTCATAGGATGCCGTCACCGCAGTCTTAGCAGCTTCCCTAGCCACCCCAGCTGCAACTTTGGCCTTCTGCAACTCCGCCTTTAGATCCAAAACAGTTTGCTTTTCGGTGGCCAGGTTAATCTTGGTTATGTGTAGTTTTTGGCGCTGATCCTCAGCCTATTTCTCCACGGTCTTTATTCCTGCCTCAGCACTAAGGCGAGCTTTGTCCGCTTCTTTTAATTTCTTGAACAGCTCAGCCTACTCCTGCTTTAGAGCCCCTAGCTGCTTCCCAATCTCAGCCCGGGAATAGGCCTCCGCCTTAGCTTGATTGCGGGCGTCCTTAACCCACTCCTCGGCTACAAAAATTTGCTGGGTGAGCTGCATAGAAATAATATAGGAATGAGAGAGAATAAAGGAGCTGTTGAACGCTTAACTCAAGAGATACGCCGAAACACTCACCATAGCAAGGTCCCTTTTTAGGGACAGGAAGAGATCGAGCTGCTTATAGTGCCTATAAGCATCCATATCCTTGGGCAGGAAAAGCGGCTGCTCAAGGGCCTCGGCAATGTAGCCCGAATGCTTTCCATGCAAATTTCGGACCGAGGCATTCCAGGGAATGGGTTCACCATCTAACTCCAACCTAGGAGCCCAAGCGCGCTGTGGTCAGCGCACGTCTGCCCCGAGGGAGTCTCTTTGCTCTTCACTGAGGAGCGAGGCTCTTTCCACTAACGGTCTTTTATTGCTTTCTTTCTTTTGGAGGAACCATTTCGCCCTCCTCCACCTTTGGCACTTCTGGCTCCTTCTTTTTATTTCTTTGGGTTTAGATTAGGGAGCAATTTGACCGAAGTTACAGGGAGAGGAGGGGGAGGTGAGAGGTTGGCAGGAACTTGGGACTTCGGGGCATCTCTGGACGATCCCCCTTGATTCCTCGCGGTAAGGAAACCCCTTAACCCCTTCCTTGGCTTGACGTCCATTGCTTCTTCCTCCTCGGAACTAGGATCAACAAGGGCAATAACGAGCCTAGGAGATTAGGCAACAAAGTGCCTATCTAACTCATCCTCGGAGTCCATAAGTCGAATTATAGGGTTTGCCTTTTCTTCCTTGTCCTCCTTAAATCGGAACCGGTCAATCTCAGTGTCGAGTGACAAATTTATAGAGGCTATCTCCTCTCTTGGAGCAGTTACCTCTGGAAGGACGCATTGAGTAGGCAGCTGAACGGGTGGAAGGTCTATCCGAGCCAAAAACCCCGGGTTAGAGACGTCTATCCGAGTCAATCTAGAGCTTCCAGCCCTTATTTCCTGGCCTGCGTCCCAAAATATGCGAGACAGGGGCACGTAGTCCAAAATCAGGTGAGCAACCCATAGCTATCCGTCTTTACTTTCAAATATCTCCGACCACAGTAAGAAGTTGAGAGCCAGAACATTTGTCAAACTGATCTTCGAAGCAACATGGATTTTATCTGCAAAAACATCTAAGAAGGAAATCATGGTCAGACCAATGAAAATCACAATCAGCAGGAGGTGAAGTGTGAAAAATGAAGAGGAATAAAACTAAAAGGGGCTAAACCCCTTGCCCAAAGAAACTAGTCCTAAGGTACCCCACCTGACTCTCTTACCCGAGTTGGACAGGGAAGACCGTCGTGCCATTCTCCGAAGGCGACCAAATAGTCATCCTTCAAGCCTTTGTTGGACTTAGGAAGGCAAGATATCAATCTAACAACATCGGACTAGAATTTGAGATAATATCCCGCGCTGGCAAAGGAATGACACTCGTACATATGAATGATGTCGTGCCATGTGAGCCTTAGGTTCATTTGGTCATTCAGAGCATCTATGCACCCTAGGACTCTAAATAAGTTAGGAGCACACTGACGGGGACAGCCTGTGGTTGAGCAGGTAGTCTCTGGTTATCCTACCCATAAGAAGTGTCATTCCTCCCTCTATAAAGGCAATCATTGGAATGACAACTTCACCCTCCCTTCTATCTGTGTATATTTGGTCTGGGGGACAATATCGTAAGCCCACTCCCTGTGGGATATGGTATTTGGCCTTAAAACCCTCTATGCCAGTCGAAGAGTCAACTAGGTGTTTGAATCTACCCATTTTAGCACACTAAGGAAAAACAAAAGGAGTTTTCTGGGAAGAGAGAAGGCCAAGGAGGTTGGTTGAGGAGAAAAAGAATTTGAAGAAATGAATACTTACAAGGATAAGTACTTGTGTAAGTCCTTGAGACCTTTAAAAGGATTTTCAAAGATCTCTCGAAGAAAGAGGGTGGTGAAGCTTAGAAACTTAGAGAGCGTTGTAAATTTTGAATGCTTGGAATCTCTAAAAGCTTGAAGACTTAGGAACTGAAGGGAGAGTGACTGCCCTTGAAGCTTTATATAGAGGGTAGAAATGAGTGGGAGTTATCCCGCTCAAAATTCAGTGGGAAAGATCAACCGTTGGATCTGCGCCTCACCATTGGATGCGAGGGACAAAGCGTAGCCTAAAGCAATTAATGACGCATCACGGGCTCTGAAGTGTCAGTAGCAATCATGGAACGCGCAAAACGGTAATTTCACACGTGTGAACCAAGGAAATAAATGGTTTTGTCTCTTAAAAATCAAAACCCCACCTTTTCTCCTCGGATTAGGGGGAAAAGTCGGAGTTTTGAGAGGCTATTATAGGGATAAGTGCCGAAAATTGTATGTTGCGCCTTGGGCCTATTCGAGAACGTTGGCATGTCCAAGGAGGGATAATTAGTTAAGAGACGCCAGTTTAAAGTCTCATAAGTAAGAAAGGAGTAGAAGGCAGTCCGAGGAGGAATTCCTCCTCGGCTACATCAAATATAACTCGGATATGAATTCCAACGATAAGATTGACCTTCATCGAAGCTCTAGTGTTAGTAACGTGCCTCATGAACACATAAGAAGGAAGGGAATCCAAAAAATATCTTTAAGGAAAAGCTGCTACCTACACATTAAATGCACCGCAGCTACTTATCTAGCTGCATTTATGTGGAGAAGACCCTTGAACAGTGCTTCCTTGGCTACCGCAACTCACAAAGAGCCAAAAGGGGTGTCTGATGTGACGGGTACTCAAGTAGTGGCTTAGATGATTGATAAATGGATGGCCGAGATCACTGGGAAGGAGATATATAATAAAAGAGACCCCTAGAGGAAAGGGGATCGGAAAAATAGAGAAAGAACACTGTAGCAATCAGAGCTGCACTTGTAATCAAATCCATCAACCTATACAAAGATTTGCCTCCTCGGACAATATATTCACCCAATCCTACGCGCTTTGTTCTTGCATGATTGTCTTTCAAATCTATTCTAGCCGTTGTTAAATTCACTAGGGCCTAGTTCTTGAACCCACTCTCTATAAATTTATTGTATTTGGCTCATTAACCCACAATTCCATACATCTTGGGCTTGGACTGCAAACTGTGTCCCTACATATATAATCCTATATTTTATGTATAAAAATAATTATGCCAACTTTATATATATATATATCTAATGTTATTCAATAAATATATAGTTTAATAATAAAATATGTCCTATCGTTTTATCAAAAATATGTATACTCCTATATTTTTTGTATAAAAATAATTATGCCAACTTTATATATATATATATATATATATATAGAGAGAGAGAGAGAGAGAGAGAGAGAGAGAGAGAGAGAGAGGATCTAGTATAAAATATTAAATATCAATATCATAAATCATAGTATAAAATATTAAATATCAATATCATAAATCATGTAGATAAAATTAAGGTTTAAGTGACCTTAACAAATTTTAGGTACATGTACATGAGTCTCTCAGTCGACAAGAAAGTAAGGTTCCCTGCTTTCCTTAGGCTATAGATGTTTTTGTCCCTTCCTTGAGGGAGAGTTTGTTTCGTTCTTTTTCTCAAGGAGTATCAAGTATACTCCTTGAGTTAGTGGTTCTTCTTTTTGTTCGGGTTTTGGGAATCAATTTTAATATACTCTCCTTCTCTCTATTTTCTCCTTTTGCTCTGCTCAATTATGGAGAACTTGAAAAAATGTTGGCAAAATCTCCCACTGTCAGAAAAGGAAAATACAAGTTTTATCCCCCCTAAGGATCACTGAAAGAGAGTTTTTCATTGCCGCAAAATTCTTAACATCACGTTTTCTTCAAATGGAGGTCGTGACTAGGACTTTCAAACAATTGTGGCGGTCTAACAATAGATTTTGAATCCGCAATCAAGGAAACAATATTGTCCTATTTGTTTTTAACAACTTAACTGATGTTAACAGAATCCTCAAGAGTCAACCTTGGAGTTTCGACAAGCACCTCATTGTGATGCAGAGGTATGTTAACGATTCCCCGGTGCACAAATTGGCTTTTCACAAAGCTCCTTTTTGGGTGCAAGTTCACGATATCCCAAATAGTTTCTTAACAAAAACGGTGGCAGAGAGCTTATGTGATACGATGGGCGAAGTTCAAAAATCAAATGGAGCCATGGACGAGGATAGAGGCAGTTTCTTTCATGTTAGGGTGATGGTCGATATAACTCTCCCTTTATGTCTAGGTCAAGTGATCACACTTGCAAGTGGTGGCAAAAGCTGGGTGAATTTTAAGTACGAACGCTTACCGAGTTTGTGCTATTGGTGTGGACGGCTAACCATGATGACAAGGAGTGTGAGTTATGGCTTTAGAGCAAAGGATCATTGACCACTGATCAATAGCAATATGGTCTGAACCTAAGAGCTCCTCCATACCACTCAGAGGGCAAGGATGCCATCTATGTCCCCAACTACTCCAAGAAGAGGACTCATAAATCGCAGGGGAAGATATGGGCTAGGATGGCCCATTAAACCACAGCAGAGGTTGTTGCTGCACAAAAAATTCTATTGGTGAATATTTTCGATATGGATTCCAAGGGGATTGAGGAAGGAGTTAATGCGGAGTCAGTTCCAAAAATTCAAGAGCAGAATATAACAGGGAAAGAAAGCATTACTGAGGTGGATGTTAATCAAAATAAATCATCCCCTATTATTACTCCAACATTAAAATCAAGCATGTGGAATAATGAGGCGGTTTTCCACTCCATAATTGTCAAGATTGACAATAATATAGAAAATCCAAATGGATCTCGATTAGTATCTGATAAGGTAATGTTGAGGACAATTATTTCGGGAAAAAATCATAAAGTTTCCGTTCCAAAATCAAACTCCTTCAATACAGCTGTCATTGATATCCCTATGAAGCAAAGTTTAAGCAAAAAAAAGCATGATAAGCATGTGTCGAACCCTAGTAACTTGGAATCAATACTCCCCTTATCTGATAGCATGGAGCAGCAACCTAATCTTAGGTCCTGGAAATGCATACTATGGCAAAAAATCTCCAATACAGCAATGAGTCAAAGTGAACAAGAAGGGAAGAAAAAATCTAATAACAGAACTGACATGCTACCCAAATTTCCAAGTATGCATATACAAACTCTTCTGTGTGGTCAAGGCACGTCAGAATCATTGGTGGAGGCTGCTGAGCAGCCCCGCTAGAAGCCATGAGTCTTCTAGTGTAGAACTGTCGTGGGCTTAAGAACCTAGCAACAGAGAGGGAGCTTGGTGATTTTACCCAGGCAAAAGATCATTCCGTCATGTTCATTCCTGAGACATAGGCGGATGAAGCAAGGCTAAAAAAAGTAAAGAGCGATCTCCAATTTGATAACATGTTCATAGTTCACTAGATTCACAGAGGTAAGGGGCTGGTGCTATTTTGGAAGAATTCAATTAAATTGTCAGTTGAGACATCCTCCAAGAATCACGTTGATTGCATCATAGGGATGGGTAGTGAGAATGCTTGGCAGTTCATTGGTTTCTATGATGAGCTAAACACTCATAAAAGATATGAATCCTGGTATTTACTTAAACAACTCAACAACCAACTCTGCCTACCTTGGTTGTGATCCAGTGATTTTAATGAGATATTGAGAAGTTCAGAAAAAGAGGGGGGCAGCAACCAAAGTCATGCACAAATGCAATTATTTAGAGGCCATCGATGAGTGTGACTTCTTGGATTTGGGCTTTAAGGGTTTAGCATTCACATGGAAAAAATTCTTTAGTGATGGTCAATCAATTTGGGAGAGATTGGATCAAAGTTTGGAAAATAATGAATGGTTAATTCAATTTGGAGGCACTTCAGTTCATCATCTCAATAGCAGCACATCGGATCATTCACCTTTGTGGATTTTACCTGAAGGATTGGTAACTATCAACCCAAGAAAACCTTTCCATTTTGAAGAGATGTAGTTGGCCGAAAAAGGATGCTCTGAGGTTGTCAAATCCGAGTGGGCTAAGCAGAGGAGTTCTAATACTGCTGAGGGTATTATTACAAAGATTGAGGACTATAGGAAGGCTTTAAAACAGTGGAGCTGCAAGAACTTTCGTAGCATTCGAAGGGAGCTTCAACAAAATCGTAAACTACTAGCATAGGCAGAATTAAAGGCACTTATCTCCTGAGTTAATTTCAGAGTCAGAATGTTTCAATGTGAAGTGAATGATTTGCTTGATAAGGAAACAAGAATGTGGTTTCAACGATCTCAGGCACTATGGGCTACCCATGGAGATAAAAACTCAAAGTACTTTCATAGTAAAGCCACCCAACGGCATCGAAGGAACAAGGTAGAAGGAATAAGAGACCCTTTGGGTTAGTGGTCTACAGATCCGAAAATGGTTGCTAGGGTGATACTGGAGTTCTATAGCAACCTATTTTCCTACCCTAATTCATGTCAACCCGAATTAGCCTTGGATGCAATCCAATGTTTTGTAATCGATGATATGAATAGACAGTTATTGTAGGAGTTTTCAGAAGGTGAAGTTCAGATGGATATCAATCAAATGGCTCCATTAAAAGCACCAGGCCCGGATGGCATGCCACCATTGTTTAACCGACACTACTGGAATCTGGTTGGTAAGGATATCACTATAGTTGTCCTATTTTTTCTTAATTCTGCCTATCTCCCTGACCACCTCAATCACACTTTAATAACTTTGATTCCTAAAGTTAAAAATCTGGAATTGGTTTCAAAATTTCGCCCTATAAGCCTATGTAATGTGTCATACAAAATTTTTTAGAAGGTGTTGGCTAATAGACTGGAAAAAAAATCCTTCCTCATATTATCACAAAGCATCATAGTGATTTTACAAAAGAGAGACTCATATTTGATAATATTCGTATTGCCTTTGAATCACTACATAGCATGCAAAATCATAACTCTGTCAACGGTGGATTCATGGCCCTTAAGCTTGACATAAGCAAGGCATATGACCGTGTAGAGTGGTCTTTCCTTGAAGCTATCATGAGAAAATTGGGATTTGATGAGCGTTGGATTACTCTTAAGATGCTGTGTGTGTCCATTGTTTCCTACTTTATTCTCATTAATGGTGAACCTACTGGTTTTATAAAGCCAACAAGGGGTATCAAGCAAGTTGACCCCCTTTCAGCATTCTTGTTTCTGTTATGTACTAAAGGCCTCCATGGTCTACTCATCCAATCAACAATGAATGGAGATATTCATGGTTTCTCTCTAAGCAAAAGGAGTCCTTCACTAACCCATCTCTTATTTGTAGATGATAGCTTACTATTTTGTAGGTCTAACTCTAAAGAGTGCCAAAAAGTGCTGGATGTGTTACAGGTTTATGAGTTAGGCTCGGGCCAACAAATAAATAAGGCCAAAACCACTATGTTCTTTAGCAAATCCACTGATGAAGAGTGGAGACAGTTGATCAAAAATACATTGGGAGTGGCGGAAATTCGAAATTATGAGAAGTATTTAGGCCTACCTTCTCTAGTTGGAAGAAATAAAAAAGCCAGTTTTAATTACATAAAGGAGCGTGTTTGGAGGAAACTTCAAGGTTGGGAAGAAAAACTCCTCTCCCAAGCAGGTAGAGAAATCCTTATTAAGGCAGTGGTCCAAGCAATTCTCACATATACTATGAACTGCTTCAAGCTTCCTATTGGTTTGTGCAACAAGATTGAAGGTCATATTCACAAATTTTGGTGGGGACAACAAGGTGATAGGAGGAAACTCCATTGGGTTAGACTGGAGGAGCTTTGGAAACTGAAGAATGAGGACGAAATGGGTTTCAAGGATCCAATTTCTATACAACAATGCTCTTCTAGCCAAGCAAGCTTGGAGATTACTCCAAAATAGAAACTCTCTTTTCTATAGAGTCTTTAAAACCAAGTTCTTCTCCAATTGCTCAATCATGGAGGCAACTAATTCCCAATTAGGCTCTTACGCTTGGAAAAGTATTTTAAAAGGCAAAGAAGCTCTTAGAGAAGGGATGAGATGAAGAGTGGGCACTGGCACTAGCATCCGAGTCTAGTATGACCCTTGGTTGCCCTCGAAATTCCTACCATTTATATCCTCTCCAATCTTACCCGAGATGGAAGATGCTCAGGTAAGGTCTCTGATTAATCCTATCACTAATCAGTAGGATTCTAATTTGTTGCGGGCTTGTTTTCTTCCACGAGATATTTCCTTAATCGAATCCATCCCTTTAAGCTCTAACCTGATTGAAGACAAAATCTTTTGGCCTTTTACTCCCTCGGGTTTGTATACTGTTAAATCTGGATACAAGTTTCTTTATAAATCTCAAAGCATTGATGACCAGGCAAACCAATCCGAGGAGAATGTCTTATGGAAGAAAATCTGGGGCTTGGCATTTCAACCCAAAATCCGGAACTTCCTGTGAAGAGCAGTGAAAAACTATATCCCAACAAAGTGCAATCTAAAGCAGGAAATGATAATTAATGATGATAGCTGTGATCACTACAAAAATGCTAATGAAGATGTGGTTCATGCTCTTTGGTCTTGTTCCCAGTTATCACCGGTTTGGAATCATGATACTTGTTGGCGATTCTGCTCTCACATGGTTTTTCAGAGCCTCAAAGACTTAACAAAATTCATCATTGACAAAGGCTTGAATTTAGAGGAATTTGCAACGGCGGTGTGGATGGTGTGGTCTCGCAGAAACTTGTTGCGAACTAGGTCCAAGCCCTTCCTGATTCAACAGGTACTCCTAGAGGTTCAGACATTGCAATCCTCTATTGTCCGATCTACTCCTCCAAAACCACCAGACTCGAGCAACCAAGTTCCTCATCATGTGGTTTGGAAACCTCCTCCCTGGCCTATGATTAAAGTGAACTTCGATGGATCAGTGTTTAGGGAGAATAATTCTGCAGGTGCTGGAATGGTTATCCAATATGACAAAGGGCTCGTTGTTACCTCCATGTCCGACTTGTATCCGCTGTCATACTCACCAAGTGCAGTTGAAATCATTGCAGCAACTAAGGCGCTCAAATTTGCTCTCAATATAGGTCTCTCATCCATTGTTTTAGAGGGAGATTCGAAGATGACAATTAAAGATATTCAGAGTAATGTTCCATCGATGTCTGAGTTTGGTAATCTGATTGAGAATGCCAAACTACTTGTAAGTCTGTTTGCAATAATGGAGTTTAGCCATATCAGTTTGCAATGTGGATTAAGGATGTTCCTCCACACTTTTCTACTGTAATTTTGGCCGAGTCGGTCATCCCTACTTAATAACAATTACAGTGTTCTTTCTCAAAAAAAAGTAATAGCTTAATGATAGTGACATCTTTTTTAATGTCTCATGTACGAGTTTGGACCTTACCTTTTCCTCCCCTACTATCTACCCATCAAAAATATTATTTTAGTCCCCTAGTCACTTATCAAAGTTTAATTTTGTCTATAAACTATTGATTTTGCTTATAAATTATTGATTTTGTCAATTTAATCCCTAATATTTTAAAATCGTCCAATGAAATCTACTTGTATGCCCTAAATACACCTCCTGTTGAAATTACACTAATGGATAATTACATATTACCTACCTCTAATTAAACAATTTGTCATGTCATTGTAGCATATTTAGAGCAGAGAGGGAGGCTAAACTTTTAAATTTGATTTATATTGATAGGATTTTGTTAATGGATGCAGTATTTGTTTAGGAAATATTTTTAGAACTTTTTATGGGGGAAAAAAAGTGAAAGTTCAAAATGGGTATACAACACCCTTGAACGTTTAGACCCCAAATACAAAAAATATCAATTCAAGCTTTTATCAAACAATTAATGTGCAGAATATGATAACAAGCTTATAACAGAATTGATAACAATTTAAGCCAAATATAAACACATCCACAACAGTAAATATAAGGCAAAGATAAAGGAAGAGAGATGCAAACACAAGGACAACACGCAATGTATTATCAAAGAGGAAATAGAAGCCCTCGGCATAAAACCTCTCCACCGCCCTCCAAGCGGTCAATAATCCACTAGAAAATGTAGTTGGGATACATGAACAGCAATAGACCCTCCAAGCCTAATCTACCCAGGTACCTAAGCCCTCCAAACTTCTTGCTCCAACGAGGTTGCGCCGAACCTTTTTCTTTTCTAACTTACCGGATTCCGCTACTAGACCATAGCATCAACCAATGTAGATTAGTTCCTTCCTAACTGCTTCCCAACAGTACCAAATAAGACTTCTTACAAACGTGGGTGTGGTGAGATAAGGATTTGGCTAAAGGCCTCTCAAGGGTATGACAATGGAGAGGAAGAGAGTAGAGGAATTTGTAGAGTTTCTAAGGTAAAGATTGTGGATGAATCAATCTTGTATTTCTCTAGGGTTTCTCTCACAAAATTCTTTCTGGAAGCTCTCTCAATATAGTGGGTATAAGGGTATATATATAGTAGGGTGAGAAAGGAATGCAAAACGTCAGTTTTTGCCAAATAGGGCATTTTGGCGATTTGACCTCGCGACTGGATTAAGTCACGAGTTCAAGCCGCGAGCTAACGGCCTGGCCAGCCTGGGACTTTTGTCCTATAGTGCGATAGCTGGCGCGACTCTTCAGCTTCTGGCATGCTTGGCACGTATGCGAACTTTTGGCGACTTGCAAGCTGCGACTCACCCATAAGATCCAGTCGCGAGACTCTGTTTTTCTTGCACACTCTTGAGCTTTTCTTCACATCTTCTCACACACTACCCTTACAATTTTCCCACCTAAATACAGGGTTACTAAGTACTAAATTACAAGCAAATTGGTCACGGAATAAAGCCAATAAGATGGTTGATTAAATTCAACCTTACAATCTCCCGCTTTGGCTATTCCGTGACAAAACCCTACAACAGACTCTAGATTTAAAACGTGAGTTGGGAACAGTTGAACAAAACTCACTCACACCTAACTCTAGATTCTGTAAAGCTCTTGAACATATGAATAAGTAACTCCTGAAACACAATAACATAGCAATATCATTGTATATAGAAAACTTGATATGCATATGGAGCAAAAGAAGCATGATCAAGCAGAAATGAACTTAAGCATTAAAGCAATAATTCATGGCAAGATCGAAACAGTAGTCACTTAAGCAAAAGTGATTACTATGTTCATTCACACAAGGAATGAACATCCGGACATGCAAAGTGATAAGCTCAATTGAAGAGTATCATTTGCAAGTCCAACACTCAACCAATGCATACAAACGTATATGCATCTAGGAACAATCCTACAAGGGCACAAGAGTGTTGTACTTAAGATAATGCAAAGCATTAACAAGTACTAAAGCACAATGCAAAAAGGCTGCATAAGCAAAGTATTGCAAATACATAGCACAAACTATAAAAGCCTACAAACAGCATAAGTGCATGGAAACAAACCCTTAAAGCTTACAAAAGCAACATGGGTACAAACAAATAAAAACAAATAGACTGAAATAATTGAATAACCATCATCAATATACATATAAGTAATTACCACAGTTTCAAAAAAAAACAAGCCTATGCACACATCAGTTAACAAAAACATAATAGTCAAAGCTTTAAACATAATATGAAGGCTAAACAAATAATATGAAAGCTCCCCCTTAACACAAGCACTCCCCCTCAAGAACTACCCAAAAAAAATCTCCCCATTTTTGACCGAGATGGCCAAAATGTCAGTGCTCCTAGTTGGTGTGAATGCTGTTAAACTTGGCAGAGAGTACATCAAGCTGGTCCTGCATAGCTGTCATCCTTTCAGTGTGTTGATTCTGAACTTCCCTGAGTGTATCAAGCCTTTCCAGGATGATCTGAAATGCATCCGGAGGTGCAGCAAATGAGGTAGAGGCTCTGCTCCTCTTGACTCTTACTCTTGGTGTGGAAGATGGTCCTGCACCTTCTGCTTCAGTCTCCATAGGATCACCTTCTTCTTGGACACCCTCCTCTTCTTCACCTGGAAGCCGACTCTGTATCCTTATGAGAGTAAATTTGTTGATGGTTGATAGAAGAGGCATGGGACTGATATCTTGTGGGATTGCAACACCCTTTTCTTTGAAAATTCTCATAAGAAGACTTGGAAATACCAGCTTGGGCCTGGAGGTGGTTTTAGTTTCATCCATTATAGTATCAAAAATGTGGGAACTGATGTCAATAAAGGTTTTCTCCTTAAGTTCCATAAGAAAGATAGTTTTGGCATTTGTCAGTGTAGTCAACTTCCTTACAGGGTACAGGTTGTACATCATTATTGTGGTTAAACACCTCATGTCTTTGGGAAACTCAGAAGTGTTCAGACATCTCTTTTCTACAACCCCACCAATCCTTTTCTGGACAGTTTCTAAAGAAAGCATTCTGTCCTTGTAGTTAGTAAATTCATAATCTTCTAAACCCTCCAGCCCTAGAACCTTATCAATATCATGAGCATCTAAGGTAAATTCCTTTCTTCTCACCCAACAACTCAACTCATCCTCCTTTATCACAGCATTTGCATAGAATTCTCTGATTAGTGGTTCACACACTAAAGGTAAGTCACCCAGAAATTTCTCCCAGCCTCTTCCTTCAAAGCATTGTGGAATGAAGGTATCCTTCAAGTCATGTAAATCCACAAACCTCTCCTGGATAATGGTTCCCTTTATGAAGGAATCTCTGTATCTTTCAAAATGCTTGACAGACCTGAATAGGTTGTTGTCCATTTTCATTCTTTTATCAACCTTCTTAGCAGTAGTCTTCTTCTTAAAAGATGTGGAAGCCATCTATAAACACTCAGAAAAGTCCACAACAAAGGCAAAACAAAATATGTGGAAGCATACACAAATTAGTAACCATGTAGTTATATGGAAGAACAGAATGTTAGTCAACACACAAACCAAGAATAGATGATAACAAAAGAAGGATAAGACATCACATAATGACAACAAATCAAACAAGTTCAGTCTGTAAAGATGAAACTTTCATACAGACAGAGGAGAGCATATGTAACTAATACCTGACTTAATGAACATGGAATGTGCAAGAGAATCCCCCAAGGCAGAGCCACACACAAGATATGGCAACACAAACACAGAACAGTGTATACCACAAAAACATAAGGACATACACTTTGCAATCTCAAAATTTTCATTTAAGGGAACATCACAAAAGGACCAAATACCGTATACCCAATAGACATAAACAATCAAATAACAAAGTTCAGACCCAAAAAGAATCACAATGGAGCAAGCTCAAGAAACTAAACATAATTAGCACCAAGAGTGAACAAACCAAACCATCAAACCAGCATTTTTAAGCATAAACATGTTCGAATACCCAAATTACAATCTACCATTAAAACACACAGATTCAAGAATTTATCACTTAAATCATGAAATGTGAAGTGAAATCAAGAAAACCCATACCTTTTTCTTGAAGATTTATGCAGCAATGATGCAGAGATGAAGGATTTTCACAGATGAGCACGGAGCGTTTGAGTGAGAGAATGAAGAAGACAATGAACAGTCACTGATATTCGAGGGAAAAACTAAAAAAAAAAAATTTAAAAACTATCTTTAAAACGCAAAACACACGTTTTTCGCGACATGATCAAGTCGCCAGTTAGTCGCCAGGGCAAGTCGCGAAACACTGTGAAGGTCAAAAATTTGAAAATTTCACTAAGTGTTTTTCGCGACTGGAAGGTCTACCCGCGAAGGAGTCGCGAGCTGAGCTGCGAAAATCTCTGAGTAACCCTCACGATTGGACCTTCCACCCGCGAACAAGTCGCCAAACTGAGTCGCGAAAAATGCAAAACTCAAATTTTGAAAAATTTTCTAAGTCTTTTTCACGACTTGGGTACTGACTCGCCAGTAAGCCGCGAAAAATCTCTGAGTGAGCTCGTGACTAGGGCTTGCGACTGGGCTAACCCGCGACTTAGTCACCAAAACATGGAAAACAGTTTTTGAAATTTTTGATATTTTTGTAAAAACAAATTACTTTCCAAAAACAACTAAAAACACTCAAAAATCTTTTTGTGTTTGATCAAACAGAGATTGAGCATGTGAAAACACATTTAATCAAGTACAATCACACAAATGAATTTGGCATTCATTGAACATAGACTTGTGTGTTGTGTGTGGATATCAAAAATAAAATAGTTCTTAGTCCAATGTGAAGCTTCAACGATCAATTCAATCAAGGCATACACAATTAGCACTAGATAATGTGACATATCTCAATTATAGAAACATGCATATATAACCTCCCACAAGAACTTGATTACATACTTTGAAGCTTTTCATTTGGCTCCATATTCAACATAACATTTGCACTTTTTGAGCAAAAAAAATCTTATTGTGAGATAGATGCCTGAAATTTTTGATATTTCAATTTATGAGTTAGCCTTTGGCTTTTTGGGCATCAAACATTTTATTTTGGTCGCTTTCCCTTTTTCCTAGTCAAATACTAATATATGCGACAAGCTTTTGCAGCTCTATATCTCTTTTCATTTGGAGATTTACATTTAGAGAACTCTTTTAAGCAAAAACAAAAATAAAGAGTGGGAAGATATATAGGCATGAGTCTATGCATGTCTCAAGATCAACAAAACCATTCACTAATCATTCATGACAAGGTTGAAGATCTATTTACAACAGTCACATAGATTTCAGAATTTCTCCCACAATGATACGAGTGCATAGAAGACAAGCTAAGCTTGTAGATACACAAAGCCATTAGTACAAAGGTACAAGGCAAAATATGATTTGAAACAAAAGCTCAACAAAGTTTATCAAACTTTTTGGATTTTCTACTTTTTATGTGTTTTTGGATTTTTGACACAAAAGCAAAAAAAAAATGATCAAAAACATAACAACAAAAAAATGTAAAGACATTTCAAACAAAAATAGATACGCACGCAAAATAATAGCCTAAATACTAGCAAGAGGCACACAACCAAGCATATTCACAAACATGGGAAGTATTGATGTATAGACATGTTGTAATGCTTATGCATGAGTACTCTTCGTCACCCACACGTCACGCGCGTTTAGGGTGATATCCTTAACGGATTGAGTACGGAAATTAGGACTATCAAACCTTCGTGTGAAGCTTTCAAGGCAGTTGGTGAAGGCACCGATCATCTTCATCACGTCCGTCATTCCTAGATCATGGTTTTGACTTCTTGGTTGCTCACCACCTCAAGACCTCTTGTCATTTCTTCTTCCTCGTGACCGAGGTGCACTTGCATTGTTGTCTGCTCTCAACTTTTGACAATTGGGTCTAGTATGTCCTCGCAATCCGCAATGGTGACACACATAATCTGTTCTAGGACCCCGTTGTGGCCTTGAGAGAGATCTTGCTCTGGTTTCGTGTCTGCCTACAAATTGATTTCGGAGCTTATTCACCATCCGTTGCTCAATCACATTCTTCTTCTCAACCTTAACATTCTCAGGGATGGCCTCTTCTACAATCTGCTCTATGGCCTTCACAAATTTTACTTCTTTGGTAGCTTTGACCGAGGAGCTACTTCCTCTGGTATAACCCAAACCATATTTATCAAAGAAGTGTTTTTGAGAAGAGATAACATCTTCCAGTTTCTTGGAGGAGACCCTTTCTATCTTGGCTTGTGCTTGCACCAACTCTTGCTCAAAGAATCTTACTTTGGTATAAGCTTCCGATAACTCGCCATTTAGTGTCTCAAACTCACACTTAGCCTCTTTATATCTGGCCAGTAGACTTTTGTAGTCCTCTTCAGCCCTTTTCATCTTCTTCACAGCCGCCTTTGCAACCCTTGCATACTCACCCGATTTCTCAAGGAGTAAAGTGTAATTCTCTTGAAGACTAGCTGTATTTCTATCCTCTTCGGCATCTGATTCTTCAACAATCCCTAAGGATTCATCATCGCTGTGTTCTCCAAGTTCTTGTACAAGTTGATTCAAGTCCTCCGAGGACTCCACATGAGCAATGGTCATGAATGCGGAGAAATTTCCTTCTCCATCACAGCTCTCTTCAGAATCAGAATTTGATGAGTCCGAATCACTTAAAGTAGTGGCATAAGCCTTTCCCTTTGACTTCAAGTAATTGGGGCATTCCTTCTTAAAGTGCCCATGTCCGTTACATTCAAAACATGTAATTCCTTGTGAGGATTGGGAATATTTACCCTCTTTTCTTCGGAATTCTTTCTTCTCCTTCCCGGAACTCTGAAATTTTCTTTTGTCACCAAATTTCCCACTATTCTTGAGCTTTAGGAATTTCCGAAAGTTCTTTACAAGGTACGCCACATCTTTTTCTACTGCATCCTCTTCCGAGGAGTCATGAGACACCATTCTCTCATCAATTGTCTTAAGAGCAAGGGATTTGCTCTTCTTCGCTGAAGGAAGGGACAACTCATATGTCTGCAAAGAACCAACCAGCTCTTGAACCTTGATGTCATCAAGATCTTTGCTCTCTTCAATGGCTGTAACTTTAGCACGGAAACTCTCTGGTAGTGATTGAAGGATCTTCCTTACAATCTTGGAGTCCTCCGTCTTTTCTCCCAAGTTAAATTCACCAACAACCACTTCGTTCAATTTGCTGTAGAACGAATCAAAAGACTCATCCTCACTCATCTTTAACTCCTCAAAGCAAGTGATCAACATTTGAAGTTTGGTGTCCTTCACTTTCTTAGTCCCTTCATAGGTTGTCTTTAGAATTTCCCATGCTTCCTTAGCAATGGTGATATGTGAAATCCGGTGAAATTCTTCTGGAGAGATACCGCAGAAAATAGTATTCAATGCCTTGCTATTTGCATTGGCCGCCGCAAGAGCAGCCTTATCCCAAGTAGACTTGGCAGCCTCTGGCCTTGTCCATCCTACTTCAACTGCATCCCACACAGCATCATCAATAGAATACAAAAACACCCTCATACGGACCTTCCAAAATGCATAATTATTACCGTCAAAGAACGGTGGTACATTAAGAGATTGAGACCTATCCATCTCAAAGGGGTCAGGGATCACACTTAGATATTTAAACCACAACAAGTATACCCGCTCTGATACCAATTGAAAGTTCAAAATGGGTATACAACACCCTTGAACGTTTAGACGCCAAATACAAAAAATACCAATTCAAGCTTTTATCAAATAATTAATGTGCGGAATATGATAACAAGCTTATAACAGAATTGATAACAATCTAAGCCAAATATAAACACATCCACAGCAGTAAATATAAAGCAAAAATAAAAGAAGAGAGATGCAAATACAAGGACAACACGCAATGTGTTATCGAAGAGGAAACCGAAGCCCTTGACGTAAAACCTCTCCGCCGCCCTCCAAGCGGTCAATAATCCACTAGAAAATGAAGTTGGGATACATGAACAGCAATAGACCCTCCAAGCCTAATTTACCCAGGTACCTAAGCCCTCCAAGCTTCTTGCTCCAACAAGGTTGCGCCGAACCTTTTTCTTTTCTAACTTACCGGATTCCGCTACTAGACCATAGCATCAACCAATGTAGATTGGTTCCTTTCTAACTGCTTCCCAACAGTACCAAATAAGCCTTCTCACAGACGTGGGTGTGGGGAGATAAGGATTTGGCTAAAGGCCTCTCAAGAGTATGACAATGGAGAGGAAGAGAGTAGAGAAATTTGTAGAGTCTCTAAGGTAAAGATTGTGGATGAATCAATCTTGTATTTCTCTAGGGTTTCTCTCACAAAATTCTCTCTGGAAGCTCTCTCAATATGGTGGGTATAAGGGTATATATATAGTAGGGTGAGAAAAGAATGCAAAACGTCAGTTTTTGCCAAATAGGGCATTTTGGCGACTAACGGCCTGGCCAGCCTGGGACTTTTGTCCTGTAATGCAACAGCTGGCGTGACTCTTCAGCTTCTGGCATGCTTGGCACGTGTGCGAACTTTTGGCGACTTGCAAGCCGCGACTCACCCGCGAGATCCAGTCGCGAGACTCTATTTTTCTTGCACACTCTTGAGCTTTTCTTCACATCTTCTCACACACTACCCTTACAATTTTTCCACCTAAATATAGGGTTACTAAGTGCTAAATTACAAGCAAATTGGTCACGGAATAAAGCCAATAAGATGGTTGATTAAATTCAACCTTACAAAAAGTGTTGATACTCATTTTTGCAACACATTTCTGAAAGCTCGATTCAACCAAGCCCGACTTCCTCATGGGCTCAATTCATGTATTATACTATGTTTTATTCTTTTAAGCATGGCCCAAGCTCATGCGACTTATTGGGGGAAATTGAGAAAGTGTGGTTTGGAGGGTATAAGTTGGTTTCTTTCGAACCTTTTGCATAAGCTCAGCCCATGCATTCTACCAAGTGAGTAAGGGACACTAGTAACACCTCAGGCTCATGGAGGAGATCTTGTACCTAAAAGTTCACGCTAAAAGAGCTTTTATGTTCTAGCTGACTATAACTAAAAATTTCTACCCGAACCCATTTTTCCCTTTAAAAATAATTAGCTCTCATTGGCCAACTTCAATTGCTAGCCCTCACTTAGGTGAGCCTCCCAAGAGTCTAAAACAACTATAAATGAGGAGCCAATGGGTGCTTAGTCAAATCTTTCCTAAATTATGCATAAAGCAAGCTAACTCCTTTACCCAACTAAAGCAAATATGAACCAAACATCAACTTAGCACCTTAGAGGTCCATAGCCTCATTTTTTAGCCTAAAAACCAATCACATTTTACTCTTGGAGCAACACCTCAAGCTCAATACAAGAATCTCTCTTCAGCTAAAAAACCAAAACCATGTTTTACCCACAGAGTTGAAATTTTTAATCAAAAGCCCACTCAGCCAGGAGATATTCTCACAATTTTGAAACTTAGTGGTGGAAATATGGGTACAAGGGAACCTTCCCTTTCTTCCTCATGACCTCTCTCAATGTCCTCTTCTTGCTAACTATGGGTCAAAGTTTCGAAACTGTGTACTTTTTCTGCATTTTCTTGTATTTCAGTTATGGCATTTTGATTTCTCTCTTGTTAAAGCGCCATTAACCTTTATTTATTATACATTTGGAATTTTGGACTTGATTCTCCACAAATAAAACATTTCTAAAGAACCCAATGAGAGATTTGGGCCAATCTCATATTTTTGGTCATTGTCACTAAAATGTCTCCGACAAAAAGCAACTAATTTTTTTACAATTTTTAAATTTCTCATAAAAGTAGTTTCAAAATTTTTCTAAAATAATTTGTTAACAAATATCTTAACAACACTCTTAATCAGATCCTTATTTATAATGTATTATTTACTTTGAATTTGTTGAAATTTGCAGATCAATGACAACCTAGTTGAGTATGATGTTTAGCTTTTGGATCACTTTCACGACATTCTCTAAGTCATTGATTCCAAAATTATTTTACATGAATTAATCCCAACTCTTCAATTTGCGTTTTGAATTTTTTTTCATCTGTGTAAAAACCATAAGGACGTTTGCCTTAATTTGTGATTTGTGTGTTACTGGTGATACCAATGCAAACTTATCACTTTGATCAATTACTATTTGGTATTGTAAGTTCACATTTATTGTTATTGTTAGTCCATCTTCCATTCTGTTAAAAAAGCTGCCCGTTAATAATGACAAAATTTAAACTTATAGGACCAAAATGATTATAAAAAATTTAAATAAAAAAAAAATTGAGTGAAACTTCTAGGACCAATGTTACAATTGACAAAACTTAAAGAGAGTTTCAATTTTTGAAAAGATTTTAATAGTATTTTAGTATTAAACAAAACTATTTTTTAATAGTTATCGAGAATTATGGAAGGAATGATTAATGGTGATACTAATGCAAATATATAATTTTCACTTCACACAAAGTTTGGCTATAACTTCACTCAATATTATTTTTATTTGATATAAATTTTAACAAATTCACTATTATATTAAAATTTCTTCTTATATTCTTTATACTTGCAAAATTTTCAGAAAATCAAATATCAATAACTATGTTATCAATCAAATGTTTAAATTTCAAGTTTTGTAATCTAAAATTATGCAATAATAAATGAGTTTATAGATTGAATAATAAATAACATCTGGTTGACACAAAATTTGACATACGTACGTGTTAAGGACAGGAAAAAATGTAATTTGACAATTAAATTTTTAAAATATATAATTATATTAATTTTTTGACTAAAATGCAAAACTCACCATCTATGTTTCATCAAATTTCATTTTAGTCTTCTAATTTTGCTTTCGTTCAATTCAATCATCTAACTTTTAACTTTATTCAATTAAAACTTTTCCACCAACTTTTGTTATATGTTGTAGTTAATTTTTCAATTTTTTAAAATTTTCTTCAAAATTTTCAAATTAAAAAAAAAATCAATTAATGATTGAAAAATATTTTTCAGATTTTGTTTTTCAAAAAATTTTAACAAAAATGCCTTAATTGAATAGATCTGAAACTTAGAGGACTGAAATGAACAAAAACAAAGTTAGAAAACTAAAATACATTCTAGAGAAACTTAAAAGATGAATTTTGCTTTTTATCTTAATTTATTGGTGAAAGTTGCTGCTAAAAACTACAACCAAGTTTGTAACTCCTCTTACCTTAAGATGTTAAAATTACGTAGAGAGCATGGTGCAATCAATCAACTTAATTGCATTCTAGTAGAATTACTCAATTGAGTTCTCTCTTCCTCACTCTCTAGCATCTCATCCGGATAAATTTTGTTAAGCCTAAATCCCTTACTCATGACATGGCACCATAACACAAGCTCATAAAAACTAAATCTGAACCATGAAACCCTTTCCAGTTGCATGAAAATAAAGACGATTAGCTAATAAAAAATAAATAAATAAATAAAGAGGATTAGAGTTGAAAAGGATCAATCCTAGTCCTACCAGCCTTATCTACCATATCAAGGTCCACCGGCCTACTAGAGACTTTGGGTCCCTATTCCACTGAATAAAAATTTTAACTAATTATACACATACCATCAAATTAAAGTAGGCCATTCACTGGGCTTCAAAAAAAAGGAGGCCATTCACTGGGGTAACGAAAGAAATTACTCAAAAATTGAAAATGTAAATTACTGTTGCATTACAATTCCAAATCCGTGCACAAAACAATACAACTACATCCCCCTTTAATTTCAAGCAGAAAAAACCGCCTCAACAATGGCATGCTTCTTCTTAGGGTACCCCATGCCTAGGAGGTGACTGAGATACACCTTCCCATCCTTCACAGTCGCGGATGTGGCCAATCGATGCTTAGGCCCGGAGAATGTTGCTGCAACGGAAGCTGTCTCCCACCCGTCAGAGCTCTCCACTAATCTCGCAGTAGTCCCTGCAACTACAAGCTTGGTTGGAGAGACTAATTCCAAACCATCCCCAAATGTCAATGGCCCTCCAACCACCTTGACCAACTTAACTTCCTCTCCACTTGCTAAATCAATCTTAAACAAATTGCCACTAAATGTATGAATTACGATCAAATAACCATCTGGATGGTAAACAATTCCATTAAGTCCAACCAAGTTTTTGTACCACTCCTTTGGAGTGAAGAGTGGGTTTTTAATGATAGATAGGAACTTGCCATCAACCCCAACCTTCCAAAGTTTACCACCTTGTGCATCAGTGACATATGCATTGCCTTCTGCATCAACTGCTACATCATCCGCAAAAGATTTCCCATCGCCTACATGCACCCATTAAAAAGATTGGAACTGATGAGAAAAGAAATTATGATTTTACTACATATGTAACTGACCAATTTGGCCTCGAAAACATCATTAAAAACTGCCAGAACATCATGAGGTGTATCATATCCCATTCCCGCCACGATCCCAAGCATACATTATTTAATTGTGTTATGCAAATGGCTTGTTCCTACAACTTTCCATGTGTATTTCAATCTTTCCCATTAAAATAATAATAATAATAATCAATCTTTAAGCATTATTGCATTGGTATTTGGCACTTAAGAGCACTTGCGGCAGTGGAGCTAAATAGCTATATAGCTATTTTAGCTCCACCAAAACACCAAAATACATGCAGCAACAATGGAGGCATACCTAAATTTTTTTAGCTTCTTAGTACAGTGCACATCCATAAACAGTGGCGAAGCTAGGATTTTAGTCTAGAGGGGGCAAAATTAAAAAACAATATTAAAAGTAAAATTAATCTAAAAAATATTAATCAATAATAATAACAAAATAATTAAACAATTGCAAGAAAATATGAATATATTTCATAGTATTAAAATAAATAAACAAAAATAACCAATTCATAATCATAACTACTACAAATTTTACAAACTGATGTGGTAAATATGTGATTATTGTTACCTAAACAATATAATGAATATATGTTTGAAATTATTTTGTGTTTGGTGAGATGCCAATTTGTAAGACATAAGTAGTAAAATTTGTAATACCTCTAACATCACTCAATGATAAAATGCTATGAAAGATATCACAGTAAAAATTGTGAAAATAATGATATAAAATAAAAAAGAAAAAAAATAGTGAAATAAGTGCAACACTGGGATAGACAAAAACTGCTTATAAGAATAGTGAAATTAGTGAAATGGTACATGGAAAATTGTGAAAATAATGATATAAAATAAAAAGTAAAAAATAAAAAAATAGTGAAATAGGTGCAACACTAGGATAGACAAAAACTGCTAATAAGAATAGTGAAATTAGTGAAAAGGTAAATGGTTTGGTCCTTGAGAGTAACTCCTTTTTCCTTTCTTTTTCCAGTGTCACTTTCAAGTGGGAGTCCCCTTTTTCTCTCTCTCTCTCTCTCTCTCTCTTCTTTTTTTTATTTATTTATTTTTTTTTTTTATGTCAGGGAGTAACTAGAATAGACTACATATGCAAGGATATTTTAGGAATAGGGGGGCAAGTGCCCCCCTCGCCCCCCTCTGGCTCCGCCCCTATCCATAAATAAATGTACACTATAGCAAGAAGTTAAAAAAAATAATAATATTTTATTAAATTTCTCTCTCTTCTCTCATTAAATTTTTCTCTTTTTCTTTCTCTCTCTCTCTCTCTCTCTCTCTCTCTCTCCGGCTTCTCTTCTTTCTTCTGTTTTTTCCTTCTCATTTTTTTCCTCTAGCGCCTCCCTCATCTCCTTTCTGGTTCGTCGGCGAGCTTGCCAATCGCGGTGGTGCTCAGGTCAATCGGCCTTCAGTTTTGGTGGCTGCAAGTCGAGCAGTTTTGGCAGGCGCAGGTTAAGCGGTTCTGGAAGGCCAAGAACCCATCTCCCTAAGCCCCATTGCCGATCTGTTACCCGAGCCCCATCGCCGCCGAGTTTGTGCTAGATTTGTTACCTGATAATAGCTCTTTATTATCAAACCAAGACACCAATCAGTTTTTGGTGTAAGTAGGAATTGAACCCCAGATCTCTTATACAACCATCAAAAACTTTACCAGTTGAGCTAACTAGAACCCACTATAAATATTTTACTGTGATATTTATATTATTTTATTATGTTGATAGCTAAAATAGATTCACTGCAGCAGTATGTGTATAGGTAAAATAGATAAAGTAACTTTTGATGGAGCTAAATAGCTAAATTTTTAGCTCCACTGCTCTGGATGCTCTTACAAAAGGAGAATTATACAATATTCCAAGAGTATTGTATAATTACTCCCTATAAAACACCTTTGTACCCACATCCAAAAATAGAGATACTTGCATCTATGGAAAATTCTTAGGTACTTCCGAAGTGCAATGGTGCTTCCTCTTCTTACATTTATAGTAGACCTTACTATGAATTTAATAAATAAACCCCACTAAGAATGTGAGAGAAAAAAGCAATCAGTATTCTTTGTGCTTTGAAAGTACCTAAGAATTACTCTCACATCTTCTTCTTTTCTTTTTTCTTTTTTTGAGATAAAAAAATTGGCAATATGATAACATTTAGACGTGATCCGTGAAAAATGGTTTCATTGTTTGCAAGAAACATATATAAATAGCAGTAATTACCATGTTAAACTCCAAGAAAAGCTACGGATACTTTAGCATCGAAAGTCCAAAAACATCACAAGACTAATGCTTTTATCATTTTGCCTTTCAGGGCTATAACATTTAGACATGATCCGTGAAAAATGGTTTCATTGTTTGCAAGAAACATATATAAATAGCAGTAATTACCATGTTAAACTCCAAGAAAAGCTACGGATACTTTAGCATCGAAAGTCCAAAAACATCACAAGACTAATGCTTTTATCATTTTGCCTTTCAGGGCTAATAATGCCATTCAAACAAACGAACCATAGATATGAATGTGTCCGAGGGTTGCACATAGCGAGACCGTGTGATACGCATGTCTTCAAGGACCCGCCACTCAAGAAAAGATCAGTCTTCACTCTTCAGTGTGTACTCGGTAATTCCACAAATCCATTCATATTACTTACCAAATACTACTAGGGGAAGGGCTTGTCCAGAGCCAGTTGCCACTAGACATGTCAAGATATGGACACGTGTCCACAATCCAACGGATCCAATAGCAGTTGCCACTGGACTACTACTAGAATACAAACGCGTTCATTATTTCAATTTTATTGTTTATGTCCGTTTTGACTTCTCACTCGTTCAGAAGAACCACCTCACCTACCGTTTTGTTTTTCTTAGTAAAATACTAATATGATTCATCATTACCACTTAAAATATTTTTTTAAATCCAGTAAAAAAAAAAATTAAAACTCCTAGAGATTTGAATGATACAGCTATCAAAAAAAAAAAAAAAAAACAAGTCCTTAATAAATTTAACACTGCTGAGATAAGCTTCTATTTGATCCCATATTTGTTTTTGGGTTGACATGTATTTTAATCATGTAATAACTTATTTATCGATTTATTTTAATAATATAATTTCTTTCTTTTCTTAAATAATAAAATAATTTATTAATGAACCGTTTAAAAGAAATTTTTATGGAAAAAAGAAAAATAACAATTGATTTTACAAGTCCTTAATAAACTTACCACTGGAGATAAGCTCCTACTATAAACTTACTATGGCAGATAAGCTCCTTCTTTTTTCTTTTTCTTTTTTAAGTTTTTATTACAGTTTTTTTAATTTTTCATAAATTGATATTAAAATTTCTTTAAATGATAAATTAATAAATACTTAAACATCCATTAAGTAGACCTTATTTAAAATAATCTTCCTAACCCAAAAAAAAATTTTGATTGATTGAAATACAGAAAAGAGTCATCCTATAATTTATTGCTTTTTTTTTTTTTTTTTTTTTCTTTTTGAAATCACAACAACATAGGAAAATAGAGGAAAAAATGTCGGTCTGAAATTGAAGTGATAAAATATACTGTAGTAAAGGTTGTGGGACAGGTCAGGAACAAACAAACAAACAAGTGGCAGTAAATAATAGCATCGTATGCGACAAACAAGAAAAATATAAAGATATTCAAAGAAGTTGTTGTTAACACAACCCTAAGAATAGTAGTAACTTACTTGGACCACTCAGGTGGGTGAGAAATAATCGCTGCCACGTGGACAAATCATAGGCGGCGAGAGCACCATACTTGTTCCCAATGACATCGGCGGAGACTACTAAGAGACGATTCCTCTGATGGTCAACGACGATACCGAGGGACCCATTTCCGGCCAAGTCAACGTCTTTGATGACGGTGATCTCCTCCAACACGGTCACGGTGGAGTCATCACCGCCTTTGGGAAGAGAGAGCTGGGCCACACCACCCTCGATGAAAGAGATGAGGAATCGACTGTTGAGATGGTCCCACTTGGCACACTCGCGGAACCAGCCGGAGCTGTGGTAGTGGTACACGTGGGTTGGAGGGGTGGCGAGCTCGAGAGAGATGAGGTAGGCGATGGGTATGGCTGAGAGGAGGAAGAGAAGGAACACAAACTTGGTGGAGCAAATAGCCATTATACTCTGTCAGAGAGAGAGAGAGAGAGAGAGTACTATGGGATATGATCGAGTCTGTGACTTTGTGTGTGTATAGGACTTGGGAGTTGGGAACTTGATTATAGATATGTTTATGAGAGTTTGGTATTTGTCTTTTTTTGATTGATTGTGAGAGAAATGAGAAATATAGGTGAGGGGTAGGAGATGCTTTGTTGAAGAGAATGATAAAATGAATGACTAGTGCTATTTTTGTCTAAAAAATTAATCTAGGTCCGTCCCTTTTCTTTTCTTTTTTAATTAAAAAATTTTTGCTAATAATATGCTGTTAAAAAGATAAAAGTTGACTTTTGATGTACTGAGACCTATTTTAGGGGCAAAAATAAGCTAAAAAGTAATATAAGCTAATTTTTTGTCGAATTTCAAAAGCAACCTAATTTTTTGAATATTTTGTTTTCTTTAAAAATATATATAATATTTTATTGTATACAAAATAAAAAATTGTTGTACCAATTTTTTTTTTTTTTTTTTTGGGGGGGGAATTATATAAGAACCACTATCAAATATCAAGGCAAAATTACACTATTAGTTTTTTAAGTTTATCCTATAAGCACAATTGGTCCCCCAAGTTTCAAGTAGGTACTATTAGTCTCTCATGTATAAAAAATAAGCACTATTAGTCCTTTTATTAACTATGGTTAGTGTTAATATTTATGTGATAGTGACATGACATTTATTTAGTTGATGTGGCATTTTTTAAACTAGAATATTATAAAATTGAATTTACACATTATAAACCCATAAAATTGAATTTACACATCAAAAACCCATAAGATTTTTTATGGTGGGCATGAGGTATCGAGTCATGTTATGTGGGTTGACAAAGACTTCGTAGCCCACTGCAATGGCTTCAATTTGGGTTGAAGGGTGGTAGGCTGCGATGTTTTTCTGAACCCATGTGGAGAGGAAGGACTTGCTTTTTGGGTTGAAAACTGTGACTTTGATTCCAAATCCAGATTAGGCTTTGAGAATTGCCAGGTCGATATCGAATACCTTGACCAAGTTTAAAGGCCAAAATTGGCAATTAACTCCAATTGCCAAACTATATAGTTAGTACGCAATGTTTCAAAACTATTTTTTAACTAACATCTCGAGTTTAAAAGACTCGATTTTGGACTTGTAAATCAAGTCTCAAAGACTCGGTTTCTATGTTCTGATTTGGCGTTTTTTCACGTGGCATCCACCTGGAACTCGAGAATTAGAGGCTCGAGTTATATCTCGACCCTTTGAGTGTCGATTTTGTTTTCTAAGAATGACGTGGTTTATCCACGTAGAATCTACCTAAAAACCAAGTCTCTAAGACTCGATTTCATAAAAAGCTTATTCAAAATTAAACAGTCACAGACACTCTCATGCCTCTCTCACTCACCCTCTCCACTCTCACTCAGTCTCCACTCTCACGCACCTCTACTCTCACGAGCTTCTCCAGTTCTCTCAAGTGTGCTTTTCTTCTCCTAAACCCACTTTTGAAGTACATTTTCATCGCACCAGCTTCGGTTGTTTTTCTTATTGTGTGATTTTTTCATGTGGGTTTGTTTGTGTTTATCTACATGTAAAATGTTGTTGTTGTTGTTGTTGTTGTTGTTGTTGTTTTTTTTTTTTTTTTTTTTTTTTTTTTTAAGGTTGGGTTTTACAGAATCATAGCATTTGGTATTGTGTGTTTTGTTTTGTTTTACTTATATTTCTATTATTGGTAAAGAATGTAGGAGAATGTGTAATTATCGATTGATATTACTATTGGGTCGCTCTCTTTTACTCTTTTTTTTTTTTTTTTCCCTTCTGTTTTTGTTTCTTATCATTTTGATTTCTCACATTCATAGTTTTGGCAGGAGTATGTGTTAAGTTTTTAGACCCCTTAAAACAACAATTGGATTAACATAATTAATAGCCAAGTGATTAACATAGTCAAATTATGCAATTCTAGGTCAACACAATCATATAATCATATCAAGCATATAAAGCAGCGGAAATATAAAGAATACAATGATATGATGACCCAGGAAACCACACGGTAAAAACCTGGGGAGAATTTGACCTAGCTATCCTCAAGGTAAACTTAAATCCACTATGCGAAAGAATCGAAGTTCATACAATAAGACTTACAAGCACCCCCGCTTGGCTTCCTATTGCTACCCACCAGCAGAACTTACTGACACGACCACATGCAAGCTCCGAATCCATGGACTCCTTCTTTCTTGGATTCTCCACAAGATACAAGCACTCCCGCTTGTGTTTCTTTAAGCTCTAATGGCAACAACTGAGTTGATCATCAAGGTGTTGATAATATGTCCACCTTGAAAACCCTAAGTTCATATGAAGGAAAGCTCCTCAAGGATCTCACAAGAAATTCACATAAACAGCAAAGTATGAGCAACAATACAACTAGAGCAACTCCTAAAAACGTGGCTAGGGTTTTTCCTTATATACCTAGGGCAAAAACGTAAAACCCTAAACGTTTAATGAGATAGGGCTGAGTTGGAAATTCTGCAGAAAAACATTCTGGCTGACTTTCAATCAATCGAGTCTATGATCGATCGAGCCAGGCCGAAATGTACTAATACATCTGCAGCCTCTCGGTTCCAACTTTACAAGAATTACACAACTTTGAGCAAGCCTAAACAAGACTAAACATATTGTTTTGATCATGGTTTGCCAACATTACATATTAAAGTTCTAAATACATAAAGTCTTAAGTATTTAGAACCTAACATTATCAATTTCATAATTTTAGTATTTTTTTCTTTATTTCATAAATATTTGATTGATATTGATTGGTCACCATATATAGTGTCTGTTGTATCCTTCTTTGGTTTCAAATCATTTTACCTATTCATACCCTTCATTGTAAGTTCTATGTCATAGTTTTCCTGTTAACCTACTTATATATTTATGCAATTCGATTAGTCACTATTTTGTGAAGATTATACCACGTAAGAACATTTGGATTGCTTGTTTTTGTTTTCTATTTGTACCGGAAGAGAAAGTCCAACAAAGTTTGTTTCTGCACTAGTTCACCCTAGAATTTAAATTTTGATGCCCACTAGCTCACATGACAGATTATACGTATGCATTTTTTTTTTGGTGTTGGATTAGAAGGAACTAGCCAATCTTACACTAACTGCATTTTCTGAGTTAAATTTGATACAAGGTTACTTTTGTATGCAAGATGTTATATATATTTGGTTTATGACCTAATAAAGCAGTGTCATTGACAGTTGGTATCTAGTTCTTCCTTTGAACACTCTAACCTATCACAAGGAGATTGTAATATTTTAAAGCTGAATGTTACAGTTTTTCACCTAGTGTAGATCAAGGAAAAATTATGGATGCCAAATATAAAATGGAGTCTTAGATCGGCAATTCATAGAAACCATCATATGTCCCCTCAAAATCTTGACATGCTTATCTAAGATCTAATCCTAAATAGCTCTTGTAGCTGCAATTAAGCATTGCTACATTTCACCCAAGGTTTAGGCTCTATAAAAGGAGTCTTACAATCTTGCAAGTGTTTGCAGCAATTCAGAGAACTCTCAATGGTATAAGATAATTTTTGGTCAAGAATTTGGTTTATACATGCTCATTCTCCTTTAAAAGGAACCTGTGAAAGAAAATAAGTATATTAAGCTGTATTTTTGGAAGCATATTACTAGTTTCTATCATGTTAAACTTAGTAATATATAGAGATCATAATCTCAAACTAATTGCTTATCATTCTTATGTAGTATTCCTAATGCAAATGCTGGACTGATTGACCATGCAGAGCCTAAACCCATTGACAATTTGGTGTTGACTTTGCAGGCCGAATATTAGTCAGAAGTTATTTGGAATGGGCAGGTAAAACACAACACTAAAACCATTTTTGTTCTAAACTATATCCTTCTTATGGTACCCCATTTAATTCATAGAATGTACACACACTTGCTGTCATATATTAATCCATGGATCTGTTTTGTGCAGGATTTGAGGTCCCTTTCCTGTCGCAGCCGTAGTAAAAAGTTCACCAATCTAAAGCTAATGGTAGATGACCGAGTCGTTGACATCATTAAATGACTTGGTTTGGAGGGACTCCTCAGGATCCTGGTGTTAGGACATATGTGGTTCACATGTTAAGAACATATGTCATACTTTTATGTAATTGGCTAATCCTTTGACAAAACGCACTTTACTTGTATTTGGGTAGATTTAGGATGTGTTGAAATACTTCAAGAAACCATGTTTCAAGATCAAGTATTAAAGCCTTCAAGTCTGTTCAAGAAAACAAGCTGAAAGTGCAAATTCATTAAAGTTCGACAACTGCATCTATCGAGCTTCAGTAAGCTGTTTCAGCTCCGTGTCTCGACACCTACTCGACAGCTACTCGACAGCTTCTATCTGTCGAGGTTTATAAAAATCAGAATTCTGATCTGATTTCTTGGGATCCGTGAATGTGTCTTTGGACCTTCTTTTCTCTTAACCCTAGACATATAAAAAGATTGTTTTAAGGGTCGTCTAAGAGTTCACAAGTTGCACAAGCATTGAGCAAATGCTGTTCAAGCAAATTGTGACCGGAGACAAAGTTCTGCCCTAATTCATCTCTTTTGAAGAAGTTGCTGTGTATGTGCACCTTTGGGTTTTGTGACCAAGCATCTTCTTGATCATCATCATGTGTATGAACTGAAGAACTTTACAGCCAACCTTTCTTTCTAGTTGGTGATTGAAGTCACGTACTGGAATCCGCGCAAACTGGTTAGTCACGTACTTGGGAGCCGTGCATCAAAAGTGGAAACTGTCACTACAGAACAAATCCAATTAGATATTAGGGTAAAGGTTCAACTGTAGGTTGGTAAGGTACTTGGGATTCCTTTACTTGTAACCGCTTGTTGTGATAATAGTGGAGTTTCGGGAGTGGTGACTTGAAAATCACCCGGTGGGATTTTTGCCGTAGGGTTTTCCCCATTCGTAAACAAATCACTGTGTTATTTATTTTTCCGTTGCATATTTAGCTTATTGGTGATTTGTTTGTGCTGCCACGCAATTGCATGTTAATTAACTTAATTAATAAACTTGGTTAAATTAATTGGTTAATTAATCACAAGAGGTCAATTCGTTTGTAGCCTATCAAGTGGTATCAGAGCAAACACACTCTGATTAGGTTCTAATCTTTGCTGTGTTTGATCCATTGACCCCTATTTGTCATGGATAGAGGACAGTCGTTAATTATACCTCCTTCATTTGATGGGACTAACTATGCATACTGGAAAGTACGCATAAGAGCCTTTTTGCAGTCTTTAGATGAAGAGGTGTGGCAAGCTGTAGAAATTGGCTGGATTAAGCCAAAGGAAGCGCCGGCCGATTAAGATGAAGCTAAGGTCAAGGCAGAAAACTTCAACAGCAGAGCATTGAATGCGTTATTCAGTGCGGTCACCAATGAGGAGTTTAAGAAGATATCTTCAACTAAAACTGCTAAGGAGGCTTGGACCATCCTCCAGACAACCTATGAAGGAACCAAGGCTGTCAAATATTCAAAACTTCAGAGGCTCACTACAAGCTTTGAAGAAATAAAGATGGAGGAGGATGAGTCGTTCGATGAGTTCTATGCCAAGCTCAAGGACATAGTGAACTTAGCTTTCAATCTTGGGAAAACCATTCCCGAACCCAAGATTGTGAGGAAAGTGCTCAGATCTCTACCTGAGAGATTCCATGCAAAGATTACTACAATTGAGGAATCAAAGGATATTGACAAGATTCCTTTGATTGAGCTGGTTGGAAACTTGCAAATCTACGAGCTAGGGTTATCTAGGATTGGCAAGTCGAGTAAAGGCAAAAGCATGGCCTTGAAGGTAAAGAGCAGTGACACAAATGAGTCTTCAGATGATGAAGATTCCAAGATGAAGTCCTACATCACCAGGCAGTTCAAAAAATTTATGAAGAATGCCAATGGAAAAGGCTTTGACAAGGATTGTAGGCAATCTAGTTCTTTTCAGTTAAAGGGTCAAGACAAAGGGAAGAAGGATGCTAAGGATGGCGGTCAGTACACTGTTCCCGTAGGACCTAAGTGCTTTGGGTATCATGGGTTTGGACACATGAAACATGAGTGTCCTACATATCTCCAGAGTATTGGGAAGAGCAAGGCACTTGCTACAACCTTTAGTGACACTGAGCCTGAATATGATTCCGATAGTGAGGATGACGGAATCTTAAATGCCTTCACTGCCACAGTCAATCCTACTGAAGGGATTGTTGATAAAGTGGAAAAAGAAGAAAACTTGGTGGATTCTAAGTGTGAGAAAATGGATGATCAAGATGATATCCATTCAGCCTACGAGAAACTATACAAGCTGTTTGAGAAACACGAGAAACTCTATAGGCTGACTACCAAGAAACTCAGTGATGTGAAACTTGATCGTGAAGAGTTGTCCACAAAATTTGATGATGCAAATCAAACTATTAGAGTGCTGAGATTTGAGAACAATTTCTTGGTTGAGAAGACCAAGAAGCTTGAAGCGGGGCTGTTTCAAGTCAGAGCTCAATTGGAGAGGACTTCAAGTGCTAAACTTGATGAGATGCTGAACATTCAGAAATCTACTTCAGATCGAATAGGTTTGGGGTATGGTCTTTCTTCCTCTAATACTGCTTCTACTAGTGCTACTGTTTTTGTTCCTCCTGCTAATATTGTTAAAATTGATAACAATGATGTTAAAACTGAATTAGCTAGTGAGAACTTAGACAAGGGTAAACCTATCCTAGGAGCACCCCCTAAGCTAGAGAAGAAAGATGTTAAAAACCCTAGGGCTAAGAAGGCTAACTTTCAAAAGTATAAACAGAAGAAGCATCATCTCTGTCATCATTGTGGTGTTGCCGGTCATACTCGACCAAATTGCTATAAGTGGTTAGCCACTCAACAGAGCAACGACATGATAGCATCTGGAAGCCAAAATCAGCTTCAATCCTCTCTTGTTCCTCTTAGAGATCTTCTGAAAGCCCTCATATTCCTTTCAAACTTAAATGGGTTCAATTCTTCCCCTTCGCCACCGGTTCAAGGATTCAATCAAAGGAAAGGTTCTTCCAAGGTATGGAAGAAAAAGGACTCTAAGTGATTAAATCACTTTCTTCTATCTTTTTGTTTTGTTTGTTGCATTACTTGTGTGTTTTGCTTTTATTTTAAGTCAATCTAATTTTATGCTTTGCTTTGATAACATGTTTTTGTTTGTTTATTTTTGTAAAGTTGTAATTTACAACTAGGTTTTTGTTGGCTTGTATTCCGTGTCAAATTTGATTGTAATTATTTTCAATCGTTTAAAACCCTGTATTTGTTGTGGGATTTGTTGTAAGGGTTGTGTGATAGAGAGAGTGTATGAAGACTCAAGCATTTGAAAATTGAAGGTTTCTCGCGGGTGTCTCGCGACCTAGCATCCCGCGAAGTGAATCATGTGCCAGGCACATTCTGGAATGCGAAAAGTCAGGCCAGGTAGAGACAGCTGTGTCTCGCTAGTATCTCGCGGGTAAGGCCTTCCCGCGAGACACCCGCGAGGCAATCTGTTCTGCCAGCCTGTACTTTTTGAGTCACACTTTTTGCACCTATCCTATATATACCATCATTACCCACAAATGTTGAGGGATGTTTCAGAGAGAAAACCCTAGCCAAACACATTGGTAATTAGAAATTGTCTTCCTCACCTTTCTCTATACAATTGCTTGTGGTATCTCCTCAACCCTTCCCTCTCCATTATCCATATCTTTGAGAAGTTGATAGCCCAAACACTTACCACACCTTTGAGAGTGCTGAGTGACGTTTTGGTGCTGCTGGGAAGCATTGGAAGGAGCCTTGAATGGCAGATGCAACATGGAGCTTGTTGCGGGATCCGGATAACTAAGACAAGACACGGTTCCGAGAAGCCTTGTTGGAGTAGGAGCTTGGAGGGCTTAGGTACATCGGGTAGACTAGGCTTGGAGGGTCTTTTGCTAATCCATGTATCCCAACTGATTGTCTAGTGGATCGATTTCCGCTTGGAGGGCAGCGGAGAGGTTTTTCGCCAAGTTCTTCGGTTTTCTCTTTGATAACACGTCTCGATGTTATCTGTGTTTGCATCCTTCTTCCCTACTCTTGTTCATTTCATTTTTACTGCTGAGTTGCTTTAAATATGGATTAGAGTAGTTGTATTGCTTATACGCTTGTGTTTACACTATTCTGCACTTATCATTAAGTTAGTGTAAAATCAACCAAGCCGTAATTTTAATTTGGGGGTCTAAACCGCTCGTGTGTTTTCAACACACTTTCGAGCTTTCAATTTTGTTTTTGATATAAAAATTAGAAAAAAATTTTGAAAAATCAGAAAAATACAAAAATAGTGTGTTATGTGTACATTGGTACTTGTGTACCTTGGATGGCCATTGAAACAAAAGTTTTCTAAACTTTGTATCATTTATAACTTAGATGAGCATCTCTATGCACAACTAAACAAGTGAGCTTTGTGGCTCTTGTTTGTGATGAGTAAAATTAAGTTATCTCTTAGACTTAACACTCATATCACTCTTTTTGACGGGTAGGACTAAAAACTCCTAAGAGAAAAGCATAAATAACCATCTCACCACTGTTGCTCGCCAATCATGAATGACACCCGTATGCTTCGGTATAGCAAAAGTGCAGTGTCTGACATTTGTGTGCTTTGGCATAGCAAAATTAAAATGTCAAATATCAATGGGTATTTCTTTTCTCGCTCTTATATGCCCATGCATGATATGCTCAAAAAAAAAATATGCAAAGAAAATAAAAAGCAAAAAGGTCAAAAATGCTTTTAAATGTGATTGCAAGCGTGTATTCTAGGAAATGTGGGAGTTATATGATGTACCTTGAAGGTGATAGTCCCCATCAAACAGCTATGATTGTGTGTGAGTTAAAGTGATTTTCTCATATCTCAAATCGTCATAACATGTGTACACTTATGCAATCTTGCAATGTTTTTCACACACAACACGCATTATTCTTTGCTACTCTTGATACATGTTCAAGTATAATGTGATTTGGCCATCACAAGGTTTTACATGTGCTTATCTATGCTAACTAAACTGTCTTGACTTGTTTTTGAAATATAAAATTGGTTAGATTTGTTTAGTGTGTGTGTGTGTGTTTTTGGAGATCTATGTGCTTAAAATTTTCATTGAGAGATGATTTTGAGGGCCTATTTTGTTGATTGGATCATTGTTAAGCTGCATGATTGATTGCATTCATGTCTATGTTTTTCACTTCTCGAAAAACTATTTTTAAAAGCTGGCTCGACACCTCCTCGATACCTGGCTATCTGTCGAGCTTCTCAAGCTTTTTCTTATCGCAATCTCGACACATCCTCGACACCTGGTGGATCGATCGAGAAATCTCCTGTCTTCTCGATAGCTTTTCGAAACCTAGCCGATCGATCAAGATTCTGTTCTTGATTCTGGTGTTCCTTCCTCGATACCTCCTCGACACTTGTATCTGTCGAAGACCATTTCCTCGACACCTACCTCGACAGATGTCTCGACACCTCTTGATACCTGTACCTATCGAGATTTACTGAAGAGTTATTTAAGCCCCTCGTGCGATCCGGTTCTCATTTTCTCGATCTGTCTGCACCTGTTCACCTCCCAAACTCATTTTTTTTCACTCCAAACCTTCAACCCACATGATTTTCGACCTTTCTTTGCTTCAAATCACTTGGTATGATCTCTTTTCTTTTCATATATTTCATGCATTTCATGATTTTTGAAACTTAGGTTTTGGGGTTTTTGAAAAATTTTGGGATTTTTCAAAATTGATGAGTTTTTGTTAAAATTTTGGATGGGTTTTCATTTAAATATGTTCAAAATCTCATGCATTGCACACATTTTCATTATAATGATATTTTCATGCATTTAGATGTGTGTAATCTGTTTATGTGCTGGTAGGATTGGATTGGGCTGAGCCTATGATGAAATTTCTTTTGCATGTCACATGTTCATGCATTCCCCATGCATACATGCTCTTTTCAATATATATGGATATATTTGAAATGCTTTGGGACTTTTCTGATTGTCTCTTTCTCCCTCTCTCTCACTCTGTTTACGTTAATAGTGTCTATGGCACCTAAACGTAAGTCTGCTCCATCTCAGAACCCTCTTCGTTCTGGGCATCATCTTCTTCTGATCCTACTCCTTCCAACATTCGGTTCCGTGATGAGGATGCCCGTAAAGCATACTTGGAGAACTTCTCTAGACGAGGTGTTCATTCGGAACGTCGAGTCATTTTAGCAGACTTCACCGACACTGACCTTCCTGATGTCATTCACAGTCGGGGATGGGAGTCACTGTGTGGCGTCTTAGTCACTTGTCCTCTCATGCTTATATAGGAGTTTTACTCGACAGCTTCTCGATAGCTTCTATCTGTCGAGGTTTATAAAATCAGAATTTCTGATCTGATTTCTTGGGATCCGTGAATGTGTCTTTAGGCCTTCTTTTCTCCTAACCCTAGACATATAAAAGGATTATTTTAAGGGCTGTCTTAGAGTTCACAAGTTGCACAAGCATTGAGCAAACTCTGTTCAAGCAAATTGTGACCGGAGACAAAATTTTGCCCTAATTCATCTCTTCTGAAGAAGTTGCTATATATGTGCACCTTTGGGTTTTGTGACCGAGCATCTTCTTGATCTTCATCATGTGTATGAACTGAAAAACTTTGCAACCAACCTTTCTTTCTAGTTGGTGATTGAAGTCGCATACTGGGATCCACGCAAACTGGTTAGTCACGTACATAGGAGCCATGCATCAAAAGTAGGAACTGTCACTACAGAACAAATCCAATTGGGTATTGGGGTAAGGGTTCAATTGTAGGTTGGTAAGGTACTTGGGATTCCTTTACTTGTAACCGCTTATTGTGATAATAGTGGAGTTTCAGGAGTGGTGATCTGAAAATCACCAAGTAGGGTTTTTGCCGTAGGGTTTTCCCCATTCGTAAACAAGTCACTGTGTTATTTATTTTTCTACTGCATATTTAGTTTATTGGTGATTTGTTTGTGCTGCCACGCAATTGCATGTTAATTAACTTAATTAATTAACTTGGTAAAATTAATTGGTTAATTAATCACAAGGGGTCAATTCATTTGTGGCCTATCACTAGGTAGAGGGATTGACTATAGGCTAATAACGGCCTTAATGGAGTGATGGCGGCTCGAGACTTACACCTTCCATATGCCACATGGTGAGGTCACCATTACATTGCAAGATGTGGAGGTTCTTCTCGGGCTTCATGTTGATGGCGAGACTATAATAGGGAGAACGCAGAAAGAATGGCAACATGTGTGCCGGGACTTCCTTGGGTTTGAACCTATAAATGATGATTCAAAGGCGCTTATTGGCCAGAGGATTGTCATCAAACGGCTTTTGGAGAAAGTTGTCAATCCATTGCCGCCTAATGCTAAAGAGGACTAGCTGCATAAGTACGCAAGATGCTACATCCTTGTGCTACTAGAGGACACAATCTTCATGGACAAATCCGACGATAGGGTGCATCTAATGTGGGTGCAACAATTGGATGACCTTCGTAACCCATGAAGGTACAATTGAGGAAGTGCTTGCCTTGCATGATTGTACAGAGAGTTATGCAAGGCAAGTGATAAGACAGCCAGTCAGATTGGTGGGTGCTTGCTATTGGTCCAGTATTGGGCATGGGCCAGGTTCCCATTTTTGTGCCCGAGAGTTGAGCGTGGCCCACTAGTTAGTGTTTATGGTCCTCCAGTGCGTGGTCCATTGTCCCTGAAGTAAGTCTCTACCTCATACACGTCATATACATTATGTGATCATTACCTAAGCCCACAATCATGTAACTTGATTTTATTTATTTATTTTAAAGGCTTCTAGGAATTATTTAAGTCAATATTAAACAATTTTAAACAGAGGTTCAATATATATGATTAGGTTAATAAACTCTAATTTTGTGTCAAATTTCCTAAATTATATTTCAAATTCACTCTAAGCAATTTGTATCAAATACCCCTCTCCAAATTTTCTTTATGAAAATATACACGTGTATTTGGCCCTTTCTTTTTAGTACCATGTATTTGTTATTCACTGTGCTGTCAAGCTCTTCCCATTCCCCTTTTAAAATGAGGAGTTGGAGTAAAGATTTGATGTAAGAAGACATTGGTGGCAGTCGTATGAAGAAACGACAATAAAAAGACATAAGGACTGTTTCTTACAATAAAAAGACATAGTGATATTATTAATTGAGTAAAAATCTATAAGATTATCTTAGTAGTTTTATGTGATTACATTATAGTTTTAATCATAAGATTATCTTAATGGGAAAGTTGTAGATATTGATCCCTTGTTCTTGATTGTAGGTGGTTGTGGGTCCCAAACAAGAAAAATAGGCCCGCCTCCATCTTCAGAGACAGGTATCGCGAGCAAATAGCTTCAATGCTGCTAGGCCAGGTATGAAAATGCCTTGTTTTACATGTTTAGGAACAAGATATAGGTTTAGTGAACTTTGAAATATAAACATTGTTGCCTAATGTGTTGCCTACTTGTTTTTTGGCTGTTGTAGGTGGTGTGGCAGTCGTATGAAGCTGAATTAGAGGACATTTCGACGCGGTGCGTTGTCGGGAGGGCAGTGTGGATGGCAACAGTGCCGCTTGTATGTCTCCACCTAGTAGAGAAACATACATCGGATCGTGTCGTTCGTCAATTTGGGATGATCCAAGAAATTCCCTATGATGTTGACACTGATACAGTGCTTCATGGGATTGATTTGAGGAGGAAGGTTGATGTTGATTGGCACGAAAACATGCTGGGCATATCATCGAATGGGGTAATCGCCTTGAACGGTGTTATAAAGCAGTGCTTGGTGATATGCCTCCACATCATGTGTACTTCGACTGGTTCCATACGGTAACTTGGAGGTTCATCGATCGCGGGGGCGCTAAATTGATTCTAGTGGTAACTTCTCCATGTCTTCTACATCTTACCATACTTCTTAGCATGAAACTACTGTTTAGAAAACATGATATATGTGGTCTAATGTCTTCTTAGCATGAAACCTCCCTTTTAAAGCTATTGTCTAGTTAAGATTCCTTATAGAGAACTTTGTTGATTTAAAAATCTAATTTGAGATGCTCTAAGCTCATACTTCCTGTTTCAACCTTTACACTATGTTTGGTTGGGGTGATTTTAGGGAGGATGGAAAACTAAGGGAGGAAAATAAGGTGGAAAACAATGTTTTCCATTGTTTGGCAACCGAAGGAAAACACTGAGGAAAGAAAACTCGAGAGAAAATTTTCTCTCCCGTGCCCACAATTTTCTTCCTCCCAAATCGGGAGGAAAATTGTGGGGAGAAAAGTGGACTTATGTCATTTTTACACAAATGCCCTCTCCCACCTACCCTCTTCACAAACACAGCGGCTATTTTAGAATCAAGTAAAAAAAAAAAAAAAAAACTGAGAGCGAGAGTTGGAGAAAAAAAGAAAAGAAAAAGAATGAGAGCACTTCTTGAATGAGGGAGAAAAAGAAAGAAAAGAAGGGGGAGATAAAGAGATAAGGACAAACGTGTATAAAAAAAAAAAAAGACAAAAACAAAAACAAAAACGTATGGATGAAAGGAAATGAGAGAAAGGAGAAATAATATAAAAAATAAAAAATTCTAATCGAGAAATGTTACCATAATATTTTCACAATAAATTTTAAGTAACAGATTGTTATTAGTTAATATTGGTGAGTAAAAAAATAATTTCAGTGGTGGGTTCAAATTAAAACTAATAACAATTTTCCACATAAATTTTGTTGTGAAAGTATTGCGAAAAATATTGTGGACGTAACACTTCTTATTGAAAAATATAATTATTGGTAAATTTTATATTATTCAATGAGTGCAAATAAATCTATTTCTTACCTATTATGTAATAAGGATATAATAGTCAATTTATATAAACTACATTTTTTATCCTCTCACTTTTCTTTTCAACCAAACAAAAAAGTTTTTCACCCTCCCACTTTTCCATCCCTTCAACCAAACACACACGAGGAAAAACTAAATATTTTTCATCCTCCCACTTTTCCCCTTCTCCAACCAAACAAATCCTTAGAGTTATGCTATATATATATATATATATATATATATATATATATAAAAGCTGAAAATGGTTTTTATTTTTTCCATTTTCTTAGTCACAATCCTAATAATGATGCATTAACTAGCAAAGTCTACCTGTGGTATCAATCATATAGAGCTGTTTAGCCCTTTCAAAAGAAAGATAGGTCACTCTTAGGCCATTTCTTATTAATTGTTATACTACCCTAGTGCCAAATGTGTTTCATTTGTCTAATTTCATCGATGATGTCCTAACAAAAAAAGAAGTGATGAAGTATTCTTGTTTGCTTATATGTATGATTCTCATTTTTTATATTCAATCTTCTTGTTGTTGATGATATAAAAACATGGACGTACGTACATAGTTTGATCTACTTGCACACGGATTAGTAATTTACCAGAAAATTTAGAAAGCTTGGGACCAAAACCAATATTGGCAGATACTAGTTCTTCTTAAAAACATGGTCACTGTTGGCTGTCAAGTTTGAGAAATCTTATTTATCTAGCAAAGTTCATAATTTCCTGCTACTAATAACTTACAAAGGATAGAGAGATGTGCTCAAATGACTGCTGGAATATTGAAATCAAAAGCATGAATTCTTTTACATCAAAACTCAAAAGCATGGATGATAACCAAAGGTGTCCCCTCCCAAAATGAAATTTATAAAATTTAATATATAAACAAATATTTCCAGTATTAATCAGAAGAACTACCCTGGCCCTTATGTCAATCAGGCACTCCTACCATGTCAACAAATATATTATTGTCAAACACAACTAGAAAAAGAACCAGTGTGACCTTTCCATAATCTGCAAACTACAATGCCCTTGGTGATCTCCCACAGCTTCACAGAACCAGCTGTATCCTGTCAATGAAAGATGTTGATTTTAAAGGTCTTGTTTAGTTAGAGTAACACATTGTCATTGTAAACTACGGGGGAAGTCACAATTACCTTAGTCAACACATGCCTTCTATTATTCAAAATTTCACGCTGCACTATTCCAGGAGTTCCAGGAATGGTTAGTGTTGGCTCTTTGTAAACAGGAACCTACACAACATTGTTGAAAAACCAGTACTTCAATGAGCCAAGAACACTAATGTTAATCCCCAAAATTGAAACATCAAAAATTAGCAAATCCAAGAATTAAAAATCCATAAAAAAAAAATTAAATTAAATATAAAAAAAACACAAATAAAACTCGAGTATACTCCAAAACACTAACATACCAGTGTCCAACAGGGACAGATAACCACCTAAGAACTGCGATAACATTAATATATCAAAATATAAATTATGAAAAAACAGAAAGAAGCATTACTCACAAGGGCAGATCCTTCTAAGGAGACCCTTGCCCTTGAAAATGACAAGTTTCCAGCCAAGAATGAACCGCCTCTTTGAACGACCTTCTGAGGGTTACGTCCTTCAGCAGGCCATCTATGAACAGAAGAATAGTGGTAGCAGCCCATATTCTATCATCATGCAAAGCCATTTGCAATATAGAGTGTTCTCCCGTGCAAAGCAAGAAACTCTCCCTTGTCGCCAAGTCTTTCAAGTATAACTGAGGGTATAAACAGAAATGGGCATCAAAAAGATGAGCTTGAAGCTATAAAGGAAAAGACATTAAAAACCTACACAAGACAGAAGTACTTGAATTAGTTAGCTTATAAAAGAAAACAATACTCACAGAAAGGTCTTTCCCACCACTATAAACATGAATAAATGCCGGAGTGTGTGAGTTTGTATAGAGGAACCTTTTTTTAGTTTATCAGGAAAATATGTTAACACCCATTGGGATTTGAACCTACAACCTAGCCTTCTAGCCTAAGGATGTACTGTTTCAGCTAAATCTCATAGGAAAAAATTTTAGAAAAAAAATTCCATGTTAGGATAGTTGCATTTTCAAGTGAAAATAATGGTCGGACATTGCATTATCAAGCAAACACATTTCAAGAATGGAATTGTGAGAGAGAGTACAGCCTTCAACCCAAATAATAAGGAAAAAGAATTTGAAGCAACATTTCATCATCTGCAATTGTTGAACAGGCGCATACAAACATCCAAAAGGCGACTTACTTCAGAAACACATCACACTAGAGCAGATCCACAAAAAGAATATTAAAGCAGCATATACAAAGACAATTAAGTAGATATAAAGCCTAACTTAAATTCCACTAACCACTTTATCAAAATAAGCAACCTCATATGCCTTTCTTTTTAAATTACTAAGAAAAGTTTTCAAACTTGTTGGTGGAGATCTACTAAATTGTATCCATAACTGTGGGATACTATTATCTTAAATTGGTCTGACTTAACCACATCTTTTCCATAGAAAAAAGAAACATGTTAAACCTCTCTCTTGCTCACATTTAAACCCCTACTAGTAGACACAAATATCTACAACACAACCTCTCAGAGCAACTTCAGAATCACATACAATCCAATTAATGCAGTTTCTGGTTCATAATATTAAAAAAAAAAACCCAATTGGTCCTGAACCTACAATCTTATCTTCCATCTTTAGAAAGTGCCATTTGAGCTAGAGCTCACTAGCACATAAGCAAAACCTGATTCAAACTTGAGTCAAAGTCAAAGTAAGCAGAAAAATCGGATTAAGTCAAATTAGTGCTAACCTGACGAAGCTTTTCAAATGATTGTACATTGTTTTCCCTCCTTTGCATCTACACAAAATATCACCATGAGGATGTTTAGATGTTGATGTTTACAAATTTTATCATCTAGAAAGATAACTTTTCACTCAAAAACTAAGTTAAAATGCAAAAGTGAGCCAAACTCAACACCTAACCTTCTTGTGTGAAGTCTGTGGGCTTTCTCCCTTGGCCTAAAGACATTGCAGGGATTGGTGTCATTAACAGGTGGAGGAGGCTGTAAAAAACAAGTAGTCGTGGCTGTGAATAGCTTCAAATTAATGGGCAGTTGAATCAAATTATTTCATGCAAATAGTACGAGGAAAAATCTATGTTTATGGAGCAAGACTTGCCACATAGATTACTCAAGTAGTTTTGCAGCAAGTCTTGATTTTGTTGAAGAACAGTCCAATAAATGTTTTTTTTTTTTTTAATGTAACTACAAGTTGTTTTAGTTTTTTGGTTCTCTTTTTGACGTTGTTCGTAATGACTTTCAGCCGTTTAGTGGATAACCACAACATTTCATGCTTCTACTGTTTTATATTATTTGATGAATCGATCAACCAGCCAACGTTTATTTTATTGTTCATTGGCATTGTTGATTTGGTATTGCATTACTAATATGATCGTTTTTCCATGTGCAGATTGAAGGATACCTCCGTTTGTTGAGGCGTCATCCAATGGGCACGGAGGACTACAAGGACATTACTGATGTGCTAAAGGCAGTGAATGAGATTGACAGTGTACAAACTCATATCCCTGAGCCCCGAATGAGGGGACAACTACTCCTTAGGCAGCGGCTACTCAAAGGCCAAGCACTACTGAGAGGCCAAGCACGAATACAGCTCCTGCCAGACGTGGCTCTCGTCCACCTGTTGCTACCCCTTGGGTTATCCTTACCCCTGATCCCTCTCCATCCACCCCACATCCATCTCCTACCCCCACCATCCCTTCATCCACCCCACATCCATCTCCTAGCCCTAACATCCCTCCACCCACCCCATGGTCATTTCCTGAGCTTTCACCCATTCCATCCTTTGACTTGAGTATTGATCCAACCCCTCCTGCCGTGCACACAGAGCCACCCTCTCACAGTACGTCTACTGGTCTTTCTTCGAGTATCGACCCAACTCATGTTCAGGCTGAGCTGGCTATTAGGTTACCTGCAGAGCCAGAAGGTCGGCAGAAACGCACATCAAAGGCACCTCATTGTGGGACAGGGGGTCACAAACATGGACACAGAGCTGGGCATGAGGTATCTATCAAAGGACATGCAAGACCTCCTCATCCATACACTAAACATTATACGACATAGCATAAGGTTCAAAAAAGTTAGCTGATTGGGGAATTTGTTAAAAGGGCATTTTGATGTAAAGAAAGGATAGGCTAGTCTAGTATTTTGTTGTGAACAAGTGTACAAAGTTAGGCATTTATATGTAGTTTGTATTCTCCATTATGTGAACAAGCTGAAATGATATATAGAAAATGTATTTTTTGGAAACGAATATGTACAGCTTGAATCCTTGATTATACATTGTTTTCCTATACAAGAAAATGCCTTATAATCTGTTTGATTGTGAATATACAGGGAACTGCCTTTTTGGAAATTTGATAATGTTTGATTGTGGATATTAGGGGGCTGTGCCATGTGCTAGTGTTGAAGATATGACTGAATAAATCTAAATGTGGGGTTTTTCTCTCATACTTGGAATTAATTTATGTTTTTCTTTGCGGAGAAACTGAACCTAAGTGAAAGCTCGAAAATGTGTTGAAAACACACGAGCGGTTTAGACCCCCAAATTAAAATTACGGCTTGGTTGATTTTACACTAACTTAATGATAAGTGCAGAATAGTGTAAATACAAGCGTATAAGCAATACAACTACTCTAATCCATATTTAAAGCAACTCAGCAGTAAAAATGAAATGAACAAGAGTAGGGAAGAAGGATGCAAACACAAATAACACCGAGACGTGTTATCGAAGAGGAAACCGAAGAACTCGGCGAAAAACCTCTCCGCCGCCCTCCAAGCAGAAATCGATCCACTAGACAATCAGTTGGGATACATGGATTAGCAAAAGACCCTCCAAGCCTAGTCTACCCGATGTACCTAAGCCCTCCAAGCTCCTACTCCAACAAGGCTTCTCGGAACCGTGTCTTGTCTTAGTTATCCAGATCCCGCAACAAGCTCCATGTTGCATCTGCCATTCAAGGCTCCTTCCAATGCTTCCCAGCAGCACCAAAACGTCACTCAGCACTCTCAAAGGTGTGGTAAGTGTTTGGGCTATCAACCTCTCAAAAATATGAATAATGGAGAGGGAACGGTTGAGGAGATACCACAAGCAATTGTATAGAGAAAGGTAAGGAAGACAATCTCTAATTACCAATGTGTTTGGCTAGGTTTTCTCTCTGAAGCATACCTCAACATTTGTGGGTAATGATGGTATATATAGGATAGGTGCAAAAAGTGTGACTCAAAAAGTACAGGCTGGCATAACAAATTGCCTCGCGGGTGTCTCGCGAGAAGGCCTTACCCGCGAGATACTCGCGAGACACAGCTGTCTCCACCTGGCCTGACTCTTCGCATTCCAGCATGTGCCTGGCACATGATTCACTTCGCGGGATGCTAGGTCGCGAGACACCCGCGAGAAACCTTCAATCTTCAAATGCTTGAATCTTCATACACTCTCTTTATCACACAACCCTTACAACAAATCCCACAACAGATACAGGGTTTTAAACGATTGAAAATAATTACAATCAAATTTGGCACGGAATACAAGCCAACAAAAACCTAGTTGTAAATTACAACTTTACAATCTCCCCCTTTGGCTATTCCGTGACAAAACCCTAAAACAGACTCTAGACTTAAACGTGAGTTTGGGAACAAAGGCAAAACTCACTCACACCTAATTCTAGATTCTGAAATGCTCTTGAAACATATGAACAAGTAACTCCTAAAACACAACAACACAATATCATCATTGTATGCAGAAAGTTTGACAAGCATATGGAGCAATAATGGCATGATCAAGCTAAATGAAATAAAAACACTAGATCATGGCAAGATCAAACAAGTAATCACTATACACAAGCAATTACTATGCTCATTCACACAAGGAATGAACATCCAGATATGCAAGATGATAAGCTCATTTGAAGAGTATCATTTGCAACTACAACACTCAACCAATGCGAAATACACGACAAGGGCACAAGAGTGATGTACTTGAAGTAGAATGCATGACATTGAACAACAAGCAAACATGCATAAAGGCTGCATAAGCAAGGTATTGCAAAAGCATGGCACAAACCACAAAGGCCTACAAACTATGCATGAAACTAACCCTTAAAGCTTACATAAGCAACATGGGCACAAACCAAATGGCCACAAAGCACATATGCCACAAAGCATAGGGATAAACACAAAATACTGAAAATACTACAGAATATAAACATGATTTAAACACATAGTATCAAAGCTTTAAACCAAAAGAACAAGTAAAATCAGTAAATAAACATAAACAAAGAGAAGATATGAAAACTAGACTTCTTGCTGTTGTTTCTCCCCCTATCACTACTCCCCCTGTCACTACTCACCCTATCACTGACATCATCTCCCCCTTTTTGTCATGGAATAGCTAGTTGTCATTCTCTTCTAGCTTCCTTTGAATTTCATCCATTTGAGTTTCAAGAGAGGTTAATTGTTTATCCAGACGGGAGTGTTGGCAGTACATGATCTGAGTAAGGCCTGAAATTTTGGTGCTAAGATCTTGAAGGGCAACCATGATGGTGTCAAAATTTTCATCGTAGGAATGAGAAGTAGAACTCGAGCTTCCTGCAGGAGCATGATGTTCTTGCTTGACCTTCTTCTTGGTATGGCTCATACTTGCTTGAAGAGTACGACCATTAATTGGACTTGGCCTAGGATAAGGGCCCTCATCAGCAGCTGGATGCACCCCTTTGAGCTTCAAAATTCGAGAAATAAGACGACCAAAGGGAATGCAATTCCTTGAGGCAGTGCGGTTCACTGTTTTAGCCAAAATGTGAAAGATGTGGGAGCAAACATCAATTTCCTCATCAGATACCAGATCATGAAGAAATAATGCTCGTCCAAGGTTAATATAACCTGTGCTTGACAACGGATAGAGATTGTTGCACATGATCATTGACAGAAGCCTTAATTCTGGAGAAAGTGAGGCCACATTGATTGATGATCCGCTGGAAGAGAATTCCAAATTATCTCCTAATGCTCTCCGAAGCGTGCCCTCAGTTGGAACCAACTCATCATATACAGGTGGGATCGGAAGTATGGGCCGGTTGATGTGAAGAATTTCAGAGAGATAAACCGGAGTAATCGAGAACCGCTTTCCTCTAACCCAGCACTTGATCATTTCTCCTTCAACAACAAAATTTGCATAGAACTCTTTCACCATGTTCTCATATGCATCTTCAAGATCGGAAAGAAGAAAATTCCAGTCTTTTGTGGCAAACCAAGTGGGAATTTGTGTATCCAAAAGAGATGACTGATCAACAGCTCTTTCAACCAACAAAGGAGCACCTCGGAAGAGATTTTTATAGGATTCAAAAGCAGCATAAGAGCGAAACAAGCTAGGATCAAAGATTCCTGTTGAAGTACGAGCTCTCTTTGGTCTCGGGGAATCTTCATCAACATCGATGATTGGTTCTTTCCCTTTGTTGCTGCCACCTTTCACAGCTGAAGTCTTGAACGGAGACATCTGTGCAAAAGAACACCCAAGCGTACCAGAAAACACGTGCACAGCACACAAAACAGAGCACAGAGCTTGCTTAGATTCAAGTTAGTTTAAAACAAATGTAGTGCCGTGTATGAAGGTAAACATACACACAGTGCATAAAGCTAAGTAACTGTGCATGTGTGTGCAAGTGATATGCATGAGGTGTCCCTAAGTGTACCTAGGTATGTGAAGAGTGTGCAAAATGAGTAAAGTGTATGAAACACCCAATCAATGACCAAATGGAGTGAAAATTGGTCAAAGAAGTGAGAACCCATAGATTGAAATCACTTGATTTCAAATTGGCACAAAAATGTCATTCGGACATTTTATCGAACACTAAACATGCAAAAATTCAAATATGACATGAATAATGCATGAACATGGTGAAAGCAGGCCTAAATACACTTTAAAACGCCACAAGGGGCCAACACAGAAGCACAATCAACAAAAGGAACAAAACCCAATCAAAAAATTTGACAAAATTTCACCTAATTTTGAAAAGCAACCCAAATTTTTGAAACTTCCAATTTTTCAAAACCCTAAACAGAAATCTGCAAAATCTAAGCGAAAACATGAAAACAATGCTATAGAGAACATACCTTGAGAGAGAAAATGCAGAAAATATGGTTGATTTGAAAGGATTTGATGGAATAATGAATTTGGTTGAAAATGGCTACAATGGAGTTTGAGTGAGGGAAGTTTTTGTGTTTTGAAAAACTGTCACATCAGTCATATAAAAACTGAAAACATGCATTTTTCGCGGGTTAGGGTGTAGCGACATAGTCGTGAGACAACCGCGAAAGGGGCCACTGAAGCACAAACTTTTCGCGAAAAGTTTTAAGTCGTGAAACAATCGCGATACAATCGCGAAATTCTCTGTCTGATTTTGAGAAAATCCAGTTTTTTTGCCAAACAGCATTTCGCGAGAAGCTGTTGGTCGCGAGACAGTCGCAAAAGTCTCTGAGTGACAGGAAAGAAAAAATATTTCCCTCAAACTTTTTCGCAGGAAGCTTCTAAGTCGCGAGCTTCTCGCGAAACAGCCCCTGAACCAGTTTTTTGATGAAAAACACACAAAATGCATTTTGACCAAAAAAGAAACACAAGAAAGTATAAAATCACTTTCAAAAACAAATAAAACTCACAAAAATCTTTTTGGATTTGATCAACAAGTTCATGGGCATACACATCACATTTGAACATATACAATCATACAAATGAAATAGGCATTGATTTAATCAAAGACTTATGTGTTGTGTGTGAGTATCAAATGTGAAATAGTCCTTAGACCAGAGCGAAGCTTCAATGATCAATTCAATCGAGTCATACACAACTTATACGAAATCAAGTGGACTATCTCCATTATAGAAATGAGTATATATGACCTCCCACACATTGATAACATAACTTAGAAGCTTTTCATTTGGCTTCTACATAAAGCATAACAATTGGTCCATTTTATTTTGTATGGACAAAACATCTCATTTTGAGATAGGTGCTTGAAATTTATGATATTTCAACATTGATGATAAGCTTTTGGCTTTTTGAGTACCATAAAATTTACATTAAAAGAGTCGCTTTCCCTTTTTCCTAGTCAAATACTAGTATGTGCGACAGGCTTTTGCAGCTCAATATCTCTTTTCATTTGGAGATTTACAATTGGTGAGCTCTTTTTACAAAACATAAAAATAAAGTGGGAAGAGATATAGACACAAGTCTATGCAAGTATCAAGACCAACATGACTATTGACCAATCATTCATGACAAGCTTGAAGATCTATTTACAACAGTCACACATAGTTTTCAAGATTTCTTCCACATTGATAAGAGTGCATACGGAACAAGCTAAGATCGTACATGCACTATGCCATAAGTATGAAGGTACTAGGCCAAACTCACATGAGATATGCACAAAACAGGTTATCAAACTTTTAGAGATTTTTCAATTTTTATGGGTTTTTGAATTTTTGAAACACACCCAAAACAGAACAAGAAAAAGTAAGATCAACAAAAAAAATATAGACCAAAGCAGGAGACAAAAACATCTAAAACATAACATGTGAAACCATAACTACATATATGCAACCAAGAGCAGTGTAGGTTCACATAAGAGATAGAGTTCAAGGAATGATACCGACACCGATGGTCTTACGCAAAGATTCAAACTTCGGGCCATCGAGAGGTTTAGTGAATATGTCTGCCTTCTGATTGTCAGTGTTGATAAACTCCAAGTACACAGTCTTTTCATCCACCAAGTCTCGAATGAAATGATACCGGATTTCGATATGCTTTGATTTCGAGTGTTGAACTAGATTTTTTGACAAATTTATGGCACTTGTATTATCACAATATACACACATTGTGTCTTGAGTGATTCCATAATCATGAAGGAGCTTCTTCATCCACAGTAATTGAGCACAAGCACTTGCAGTAGCAATGTATTCAGTTTCGGCTGTCGATAAAGAGACTGAATTTTGCTTTTTGCTCATCCCTGACACCAAATTGTTTCCAAGATAAAAACACCCACCAGAGGTGCTCTTCCTATCATCAACACAACCGGCCCAATCAGCATCAGAATATCTGGCTAGGCATTCATTTGAATCTCTTGAGTACCAAATTCCATAATTAGATGTCCCATTTATGTATCGGATGATTCTTTTGACTGCTGTTAAATGTGACTCTTTGGGGGCTGCCTAGAATCGAGCACATACGCCTACACTGAAGGCAATGTCTGGTCTGCTAGCAGTGAGATATAAGAGACTGCCTATCATGCTTCGATAGAGTGTTGGATCCACTTCTACACCTGCTGCATCCCTACTTAGCTTTGACGAGGAGCTCATTGGAGTGGAGGTGTGTTTCTTGGAGTCTAGACCAAATCTTTTAACGAGATTTTTGGCGTACTTTTCTTGAGATATGAATATCTCATCTTTCCGTTGCTTCACTTGAAGTCCTAGGAAATAGGTCAGTTCCCCTACCATACTCATTTCAAACTCCTTTTTCATTTCTTCGGAGAATTCAAGAGCCAAATGATCAATTGTGGATCCAAACACAATGTCATCCACATATACCTGAGCAACTAGGAGAGACTTCTCATCTCTTTTTACAAAAAATGTTCGATCAGCTTGACCTCTTTTGAATCCACGATCCAACAAGTATGTTGTGAGATGATCATACCATGCTCTTGGTGCTTGCTTTAACCCATACAGTGCCTTTTTCAGCCTCAGTACATGATCTGGAAAATGAGGATCTTGAAATCCCTTTGGTTGTTCAACGAATACTTCTTCAGTTAGAAACCCATTCAGAAATGCACTTTTCACATCCATTTGGTATAGTTTGAAATCCATAACACAAGCTATGGACAATAGAATTTGAATCGACTCTAGTCTTGCTACTGGTGCAAACGAATCATCAAAATCTATGCCTTCCACTTGAGTATACCCTTGAACTACCAACCTGGACTTGTTTCGAACAACCTCACCATCTTCATCAGTTTTGTTCTTGAAGATCCACTTGGTGCCGATCACGTGAGTATCTTTGGGCCTTGGAACCAATTCCCATACATCATTTCTAACAAACTGATGTAGCTCTTGATGCATAGACTCTATCCAGTTCTCATCACTAAGGGCTTCCTCTACCTTCTTAGGTTCGAATTGAGCAAGATAGCAATTGTATGTCACATGATTTGCACTGTATTTTGGTCCTTTTCTCAACCGAAGTCCTTCATTGACATCACCAATGATGTTACTTGATGGATGATTGAGAATTACCCTTGATGACGGTCTCTTGGAGGTAGAAGTTTCTTCATCTCGAGAGATTGGAGGTTGAACTTCTGGAGGGGTAAGAGGACTAGGAGGCCCTTGTGTTGATCTAGTCTCCCTTCCTGGTATGGTGGGTGTGGTCTCTTTTTCCGGTGATCCGTTCTCAACATCATCAGCTTGTCACATGTTGTCTTCACCATAATATACCGTTTTCCACCCATGCTTTCTGTTTTTGTTGGACCCATGAGATCCACATGCAGTAACTCTAACGGGCGAGATGTTGCAACCACATTCACTTTCGGATGGCCTGACTTTGTCCCTTTTCCTAATTGACATGAACCACAAATATTCTTCTCAATTTTCCCAAACTTTGGTAACCCAACCACTGCTTCAAGCTTCGAGACTTTGGCCACTTGTTTATAATTGGCATGTCCAAGTCGTTGATGCCACAACTCCAAGAGATCTACCCAGGCATTCCGACATGCTATGCTTGGTTTGGGAATGACCCCATAACAATTGTCGGTGGTTCTAAGACCCTTCAGAATTTTAACACCTTCTTCATTCAAGATTAGACATCTTTTCTTTAAGAATTGAACTAAGAAGTCATCATCACATATTTGAGTAATACTCAGCAAGTTCACCTTTAATCCCTTAATATACAACACTTCATTCAGCAGTGACAGTCCCGGAATGTCCACCATTCCCTTTCCAAGAACTTGTGAGTGACTACCATCTCCAAACGTCACAAAGCCATCTTCCTTCTCTTTAAGTGTTTTGAACAAAGACTTATCTCCTGTCATATGTTTTGAACAATCGCTGTCAAGGTACCACAAACATGAATTAAAAACTTTCAAAGCGGTATGAACAAAAAGACAAGCATGAGAGAGACACTCTTGACCCTCGAAGCAGGGCTCTTTTTCCTTTATTTCTTTCAAGGGTGAGTGAAATTTTCTTTTTAGATGATCAAGTTTATCACACAAGTGTCTATTTCTCCTCTCATATTTATAGACTAAAGACTTTGACTCACACAAGCTGTTATGAATATCATGGTTTCTATGAACTAGTGATTTCAGCATGTGACAAAAAATTCTAGCATGTTTCTTTGACTTAAAAAGCTCTAAAAACATATTATTAGAACAATCTTCAGAATTACTGATAGAGTCTTTATCACAAACATCTTTGCTTTCCTTCATGTTGATTTTAACAAAGACACTTTTCAAACAACACCAAGGGGTCAAGGATCACACTTAGGTAATTAAACCTCAGCAAGTGTACCCGCTCTGATACCAATTGAAAGCTCGAAAATGTATTGAAAACACACGAGCGGTTTAGACCCCCAAATTAAAATTACGGCTTGGTTGATTTTACACTAACTTAATGATAAGTGCGGAATAGTGTAAACACAAGCGTATAAGCAATACAACTACTCTAATCCATATTTAAAGCAACTCAGCAGTAAAAATGAAATGAACAAGAGTAGGGAAGAAGGATGCAAACACAGATAACACCGAGACGTGTTATCGAAGAGGAAACCGAAGAACTCGGCGAAAAACCTCTCCGCCGCCCTCCAAGCGGAAATCGATCCACTAGACAATCAGTTGGGATACATGGATTAGCAAAAGACCCTCCAAGCCTAGTCTACCCGATGTACCTAAGCCCTCCAAGCTCCTACTCCAACAAGGCTTCTCGAAACCGTGTCTTGTCTTAGTTATCCGGATCCCGCAACAAGCTCCATGTTGCATCTGCCATTCAAGGCTCCTTCCAATGCTTCCCAGCAGCACCAAAACGTCACTCAGCACTCTCAAAGGTGTGGTAAGTGTTTGGGCTATCAACCTCTCAAAGATATGGATAATGGAGAGGGAAGGGTTGAGGAGATACCACAAGCAATTGTATAGAGAAAGGTGAGGAAGACAATCTCTAATTACCAATGTGTTTGGCTAGGTTTTCTCTCTGAAGCATACCTCAACATTTGTGGGTAATGATGGTATATATAGGATAGGTGCAAAAAGTGTGACTCAAAAAGTACAGGCTGGCATAACAGATTGCCTCGTGGGTGTCTCGCGGGAAGGCCTTACCCGCGAGATACTCGCGAGACACAGCTGTCTCCACCTGGCCTGACTCTTCGAATTCCAGCATGTGCCTGGCACATGATTCACTTCGCGGGATGCTAGGTCGCGAGACACCCGCGAGAAACCTTCAATCTTCAAATGCTTGAGTCTTCATACACTCTCTCTATCACACAACGCTTACAACAAATCCCACAACAAATACAGGGTTTTAAACGATTGAAAATAATTACAATCAAATTTGGCACGGAATACAAGCCAACAAAAACCTAGTTGTAAATTACAACTTTACACTAAGAATGGCTAGTGAGTACAGGTATGTTAATCAAAGTGATTGCTTGGCAATTCATGGTGTTGATGATGCTCGGAAATTTCATATGCTCATGGTAAGTTTACTTCTTCTTGTTTTCGTCATTCTGGTTCACATTCCCTATTCCATTTCATTTTGTCTCCGTATCCCTATTGTTGTTTTCTTATTTCTGCAGGACGCTCAAATTAGCAAAGAAGATCAAGAGCATACATTTAGAATGCTTGCTGCAGTATTGTGGCTGGGGAACATATCATTCCAATTGATTGACAATGAAAACCATGTAGACGTATTGGCAGATGAAGGCAAGATTTATTTGTTTGGCTTCGTGACCTTGATGAATTTCTTTGGTTGGCTGCTAGAAATGTTGAGAGATCTAGAATCTATGGTTGAACCCCCTATTCCAAGCAGATCTGAAATGCATTCTTTTGGGGTTGCATTCTTTTTTTTTTTTTTTCTCCACTCTATTATTATAACACAAATCACCCTTTGTATGACATGTTACCATTTATTACCTCAAATTCAGGCGATTGATGCAAGCATGTTTGACTGGTGCGAAAACAATGTACTGGGAGATCCATAAGTATCCTTCATATATATGGGTTTGAGTCATTCAAGGTATATGGTTTATGTTCATCTATAATTGATGTTTTTAGTGCCGGTCCATTCGCATTTGTATTGATGATATCATCCCCTCATTTTCAGAGGAGTAGCTTTGAACAATTTTCCATAAATTATGCAAATGAGAGTATGTCAAACTCGGAAGTAGCAACTGATGGGGAAACCAAAATTAGCAACGGATGGGGAAACCCAAAAAAAAAAAAAAAAAATCCCAGTGAAAATCGAGTATAAAAAACTCGAGTTCCATTAAAAACAAAAAAAACAAAAAATAGTATAAATCGAGCATTTGAAACTTGAGTTCAGTAGCAACGAGTATGCCAGGTAGAGAGTTCAAAATTATTTACGGCCGCATGCCACTGGAAAAATTCCCAATGGAAATCAAGTCTTTGAAACTCGATTTATATTCCAGTGGCTTTTTCATAAATAAATCCAGTACAAATTGAGTCTTTGAAACTCGATTTGTACTGGCAGTTATTTACGAAGATGTCATTCTAATGGAAATCGAGTTTTATAGACTCGATTTCCACTGGGATTTTTTTTTCTTCTCCCACCTGCAACAGTAAACCAGATTCACAACTGTATCACACGCAGTAGTAAACAACCAAATACCAGCATAATATATATATATATATATATATATATATATATATATATATATATATATGAGGGAACCAACCCAAACAACCGGATACCAGCATAATATATATATGAGGGCACTAACCCAAGAAGATGCAAATGAAATCAGCACATATGTTGAAGTCAGTTGCAATAAAAAGATGCACAACGCAACTAATGTAACGAGTGCAATGAATAGAGAATAGTTCAATTACTAGAACATTCAGCAATAAACAAAATAACAACTGAGTCGATACAACATAGTCTACATAGTCGCCTAGCACTTGTCCATACTAAAGTTAACCACAACTTCCAGGTACAATGCCATTCCAAAATCGAGTCTTTGCTTGCTTGACAAACATTTAAATACAGTCGTTAGTTCCCAAATGCGAAGAACAAAAAGCAAATGAAATTCTGAGCATATTATATAAAAACAGCACTTGCCTAGTTTGTAACACTACCGCTTATCGAAGCCCCACGGGAATTGGGACATCTTCTACGGTTATGCCCCTCTTCATGTCACACTCCGCATTGCTGCCTCGGTTGAATTTCCCTCAAGTCCGAATCTTGCCTCCGGCTTCCCCATTCTCATCCTCATCTATTTCATTCCTTATTTTTGACTTCACAGGACGACCTTTAGCCAACAATAGATTTGGGTCAGGCACCCACCGTGGCCTACTAACATCCCTCCACAATGACTCTGATTTTGGCACCACAAATTGATGTGAATATGTGTGAATGGGTTGTCCAAACTGTAACATGGGTCAATACAGCTAGTTGCATTAAGTCGCAGACTCTGACAAACTTTAATTGCATGTGAACAATGGATCTTAATGTTTTGCCACTTTCCACAACCACATGTTCTAGCGAATATGTTTATTTCATGACTGTGGTTTCCCCCTCCACCTCTATGGTCGTTGTATGGGGTAAGCACTTGATATATACCAGCGTCATGATTAAATGCCCTCATAGTGTGTCCTGAAATTTTCTACACATTTTTGGTATAGATCTCCATGGCATAATCACTCCACACCTTACCTTGAGAAAGATCAGAAGTAAATTCTTTATGTCGATCATGGAAATATGCAACAAGTTTGCAATAAGTGAACTCAAACATTGCAACAATGGGCAAACTGTGGGCACCTTTAAGTACCCCATTAAAGCACTCAAAGATATTGGTTGTCATTGCCCCGTAATGTCTTCCACCATCATGTGACTGGGTCCATTTGTCCAGATCCTCACTCATTAGATATGTGTATGGCATATAGCGTTTAGGTTCGTCATCATTTAGGTTTATCCTCCTAAGTGCATTAATCTCAACATCCTTAATGGTTTGCATTATGGACTCAAATTTAGCTTCCTGAGTCGCATATCCAACTTTCAAGGCCAATGCCTTTAGAGTCAGGTTATTAAAGTGTGTGTTGAAGTTGCTAGCAACATGTCGAAGGCAATATCAATGAAATACCCGAAAGCTTCCGTCATCACCTCTAGGCCACTCTGCAATGGCGCATTTGATATCTTTATGTCGGTCAGAAATAATGCAAATGCCCTCGTCAAGTATCACATGCCCTATCGAAATCTTGAGACACTCTAAAAACCACCCCCAACTAGGCCCTAACTCCTTGTCCACAACAACAAAGACAAGAGGCAAAATCTTGATGTTAGCATCAATTGTCATTGCAATCATCAACACCCTTCAATATTTACCATACAAATGAGTCCCATCAATACTGATCACTAGCCTGCAATATCTAAATGCAGCAATGCATAGAGCGAATGCCCAAAATACATAGCACAGTAACGTAGTACCAGGTACAGTCCTAGGTATGGTGTGATAATTGTACTAGGTACCGGAATCTTGATCCAAGTATGCCAACAACAACTTTCACAACCTTTGGTAAGACTGTTCCCAATCCCTGAATATCTTAGCAATTGTCTTTTGTTTCGCATCTCATACCTTATGTAAGAAAGCTCATGATTATACTTAGCATGTATAATGTCCCAGAGATGATCAAACAAGCAGTGTGAGCCTGTTGCAATTTTCCCACAATTTCTGATGCAACAAAATTAGAATCTATCATTTTACCGTCTCTTCGTAGGCCAAAATGTATACAACTGTGTGGACCTACATAAGATGTGACAATCTATAGACCATTAAGTTTAGCCTTCATGAATGCCCCAACATACCACTTGCAGTTGGTGTCAATGCATGCGGCACACAACGTAGTTTTGGTAGACCTCTAGATTGTAAAATTTCTATTATCCTTTGCTGCATATATTATCAATGCACACTTCACCACCTCTTTATTTACAAAAGTCAACCTTTTAAAAAAATGCATCCCATCTTCCCAAGTAAAAACAAATGGTATCTAAAGACGTGAAGGATCAACCATATTCTCCTAAGTATTTGCATAGAATAACTCAACAGGAAGTGTGTAGGCAGTGGTAGTATTTGTAACATGCTGGACGCCAGTATCATCGTCCGCATCACCTTCATCATGGTACTCCATATTTTCCTCTTCAAAATTGGAAGCAAGTTCATGGTCATCCACATCCGTGTCAAAGTCGCCTCGCTCAATCCATATCATCAAGATTTTCACCATTATTCAGAGCATGATCTTCGTCTTCATCTTCCTCCCCTAAATGTGTCTCTTAAGGTTGGAGTGTTTCACTAGTATTGGCAGCATGATCTTGAGATGGGAGTGTATAACCTCCCATTGTAGTGCATCCATCATCTAGGGCTGTAAATTGTAAAGAAGTAGTTGTTTGTTGCATCTCCTCGACATCAACTTCTGCAAGCGGCTCCAAATTTACGTACAACTCAGCAACATTTACTTGGGGCATTTTATGGATCCTATTAAACATGATCATTACATGTTTGTCTTCTTTGATCACCATATACCTGTAATTTATCTGTTCATGAAAGACTTCTTGTGGGTAACAATAAATAATCTTTATGTCATAACAAGTAGGGTTCAAATTCAATTCTTCCATTATTTTCATCTTCAAATCATTCAACGTCTTCAACCTATGACGTGCTCGGCCCTTTAAATGGGAATCCGTCAATCTCTTCAGGATTGACAAGGGGTCCACCATAGTATATGTTTATATCAATATTCTTTAGAGATTGTGAACCTATTAAAGTCAAGTGTAATATATTAGTGGCATATTTTCTCTATTACATTTAATATCAATTACAAAACCTTTTTATCTACTCAAAGTACAAAAATTACAACTTCTTACATCATATGCGTATACAAACACACCCCACATTTGCATATAATCACCCTACATCACATACAAACACACTCAATCATTAACATTTCATACTCAAAAAAAAAAAAAAAAAAAAAAAAAAAAAAAAAAAAAAAACTAAAGAGAACACTCACCCCCATTACAAAATTTCAAATCATTCTAACAAAAAAATAAAGAAAAATATTAAACCAAACAACAACAAAAAATAGTCATGATAAAAGCCTAACAATACAAATATATCTTAAATATTTTTTACTTTTTATAAAAGCCTAGCAAATATATACGCTAACTTGTTACATCATATGCATATACAAACACCACATTTGCATATACTCACCCTATCACATACAAACACACTCATAATTATGTATAGCTGATGATACCGTGAATTTCACCAGTGAGTTGCACAATGCTCGTGTACTCAAAACGACACCTGCACAACAAAAGGAAGAAGGGTAAGCACTTGTCTGTTGCCCTCGAGACGAACCTGTTTAGCGCCGCTATCTTGCCATTAAGGCTTTGCACTTCCTTCACATTTTTTGGTGGTGCCATTTCCATTATAGCTCGAATCTTGTCCGGATTGGCTTCGATGCCTCTTTGGGAAACCATAAATCCCAGGAATTTCCCCGCCGTCACCCCGAAGGCGCACTTTCCCGGATTTAATTTCATGTTGTAAGAACGAAGAGTGTCGAACGTTTCCTTGAGGTCTTGTAAGTGATCTCCCTCTTTTCGGCTTTTTACCAGCATATCATCTACGTAGACTTGGACATTTCTCCCGATCTGTGGTGCGAACATTTTATTCATAAGCCTCTGGTATGTTGCACCTGCGTTTTTTAGGCCAAATGGCATTACCTTGTAACAGAAAAGGCCTTGGCTGGTTACGAACGACGTTTTCTCTTGATCGGCTTCATGCATCTTGATTTGGTTGTACCCGGAGAAAGCGTCCATAAAACTTAGTAGTTGGTGTCGAGCTGTAGAGTCCACTAAAGTATCGACCCTCGGGAGGGGATAGCTATCTTTGGGGCATGCTTTGTTTAGGTCGGTAAAGTCTACACACATCCTCCACTTCCCGCTAGCTTTCTTGACCATTACTACATTGGCGAGCCAGTCTGGATAGTAAACTTCTCTGATAAAGTTTGCCTCCTGTAGCTTGCGGACTTCTTCAGCTATGGCCTGATCCCTTTCGGGGGCAAATACCCGCTTCTTCTGCCTGACGGGTAGAAAAGAGGGTGATACATTCAGCTTATGCACCATGACCGAAGGGTTTATCCCCGGCATGTCCTCGTGACTCCATGCGAATACGTCCCGATTCTCTCTGAGGAAGGCTGTAAGCGTCTGTCGGACCGTGGGACTCGCAAGGGTCCCAATCTTTGTTGTTTGCTCAGGTCTGGAGTCATCAAGAGATATTTCTTCAAGCTTTTCGACGGGTTCCGTCGTACTCCGGTATTCTTCTATGCTCATGGCCTGGAGTTGATCGTCCATCTCCATCATTGCCACGTAGCACTCGCGTGCGGCCACCTGGTTTCCGCGTAGTTCACCTATTCCATATTCGGTAGGGAACTTGATCATCAGATGATATGTCGAGGTTGCCGCCTTCCATGAATTGAGGGTCAGTCGCCCCAAGATTGCATTATAGGCGGACGAGCAATCGACCACGAGGAATGTCACGTCCTTGGTAATCTGCTGGGGGTGATCGCCTGCTGTTACTGGTAATGTGACCGCGCCGAGGGGAAACACCCTCGTTCCTCCAAAACCGACGAGCGGGGCGTTTGTCGGTATCAACTGTTCTTTGCTGATCTTCATCTGCTGAAACGCCGGGTAGTATAAGATGTCCGCCGAGCTCCCATTGTCGACCAATACCCGGTGCAAGTTATAATTTCCCACTTGTAGACTGATAACAAGCGCATCGTCGTGTGGATGGTGAAGATGTCGTGCATCTTCTTCGGAGAACCCGATGATAGGACTTTCTCTTCGTGCTACTTTTAGTGCCGAGCCCGTCACCTGGACACTTTGAACCATCCTAAGGTACGTCCTCCGAGCCTTTTTGGATGACCCGGTAAGCGTTCCTCCTATGATCATCCTTATGTCGCCAATGGGTGGTCTAGGGCGGTCATTGTCCCGTCGGGGAGGCTGCTCCTGAGGTGGTGGATCAGGCTTTTCTTTGCTTATAAACTTCTGCAATTTCCCTTGTCTGATGAGGGCCTCGATTTGCTGCTTCAAGTCGTAACAATCGGCTGTATCATGGCCGTGATCTCGGTGGAAGCGGCAATATTTGTCTCTAGAGCGCCTATTGGGATCCCCTTTTAGCTTCCCAGAGAAGGTCAAAGCCCATTCGTCCTTGATTTGCATCAGAACTTGGTCTATTGGGGTAGTTAACGGGGTGAAGGTTGTGAATCTCCCCCCCGGGGGTCTAGAGCGCCTTTCGTCTCTTCGGTCTCCAGTTCTTGGCTTCTTCCTCCCTTGATCTTGTCGTGAATCTTCTTGTCTTTCCCTTTTTCTTGGCTTCTCCTCCCGGGCTAGTAGTGCGTCTTCGGCGTTCATGTATTTGGTGGCTCGGTAGAGTACTTCCGACATGGTCTTTGGGTCGTTTTTGTATAGGGAGAACAAAAACTTACCCTTTCGCAACCCATTTGTGAAGGCTGCTACAAGTATCTTGTCATCGGCTTCATCAATAGAAAGCGCCTCCTTGTTGAAGCGCGTTATGTAGGACCTCAGCGTCTCGTCTTCTCGTTGCTTGATGCTCATTAAGCAGGCTGTAGATTTCTTGTACCTATGTCCCCCGATAAAGTGAGTAGTGAACTGGGCACTTAACTCCTTAAAGGTACTGATGGAGTTCGGCGTCAGCCGACTAAACCATATCCTTGCGGGGCCCTTTAGTGTTGTGGGGAAGGCTCTACACATGATTTCGTCTGCCACGCCCTGAAGGTGCATCAGGGTCTTGAAGGTTTCCAAATGGTCCAGAGGGTCCTTCACCCCGTCGTAACTCTCAATATGGGGCATGCGAAACTTATGTGGTAGGGGGAAGGCATTGACGGCTACGGTGAATGGCGAATCGGTTCGGTTAACTAGATCATCAAGGTCGCTGGAGACTCGCCCTTTGAGTGCGTTCATCATGACTTCCATTTGTTCCCTCATCGCCTGCATCTCAGTGATAATATGTGGTGGAGTCGCGTCCGTGAGGGACGGCATGCTTACGTTCTGCCCTCCTGGTTTGCTTGGGGCGTGGCTGCCTTCGGGTTTCTCCTGATTTTTCTTCGGAGCGCTGGTCCCTTCTTGATCCTCTTGCTGGTCGTTTGGTGCTGTGTTCTTCTGGCGCAGCTGTTCTTCCAAATCGTGGTTCTGTTTGGTGAGGCGCTCTACAGCGGCGGCCAGAGTCCGAACTTGTCTCTCGAGTGCAGTTGTGGGCGGCTGCTCTTCCTGAATGTCGTTGTTGGTTGCCATTGATCGAGTGAGTACCATGCAACCCTTTTAGTCCGGGAAACAGTAGTATGGCTTAATCTGAATATTCGTTTTCCCACAGACGGCGCCAACTGATGATACCGTGAATTTCACCAGTGAGTTGCACAATGCTCGTGTACTCAAAACGACACCTGCACAACAAAAGGAAGAAGACCTTACAGAGAGCACCGGTGTGGTGCCGGCCAAGTCCCCTCCGAAGGTCAAGTCAGAACTTCTTTTCAACTCTAGAGTGCTAGAGAGGGATTAATTATGCGTACCTTGGCTTGTGAGGGTATTGGGGTTTTTATAGTAGTAGAGGAAAGACCTCTTTTCCTTGGAGTAGAAGTCTTTTCCTTATAGGAATCCTTATGAGCGTAGATTGCGGAATCATTTCCTTATAGGACTCTAACATTAAGTGTGGAGAACAAGTAATCTTTTATTCGAGATGAACGAGAGTTAGCATGGCTTAGTGCCGTCGGCCTTAGGGTCGTCAGTTTGCCTTAGCCTCCTCAGTGATGTCAGGCGTCAGCTTTATAATCTTCAAATGAATATCAAATTAACCCCGTCAGTCCTAAAGTCTTTAACTTCAGTAGCCCAACCCCGTCAGTCTTGGTTCTTTGATATATCACAGGCTGACGGTTCAAGGCATATTTTATTTCTACCTATCAATAGCTAAGGACAAGTAGCTGCCCTAACCACGTGGATGCTTGTGCACCACAGCTTACAAATTAAGTCTCTAAGACTCGATTTTCCTTTTAAAAAACCGAGTCTCTAAGGCTCGATATCCAGTGGAATCCACGTGGATATAAATCGAGGCTCTAAGTGTCAAGATATAACTCAAGTCTTAGAGATTCGATTTTCGAGTTTCTAAAACTCGAGATGTTAGTTTAGTATATACTTTCAAAACGTTGCCTACTAACTATATAGTTTGGCAATTGGGGTAAATTGCCAATTTTGGCCCAGGTTTAGACCCTGAGATTTGAGAAGGGACACCACCTTTGTTGCTGAAAGAAGTAGAACTTTAAAAGAAAAAACAAAAATAAATGAAGTTGTTTTGAGTTTTGAAGCAAATGCGTGAAAATGCTAAAGAAAGTAAAAAGCTTGTTTTTATTTTTTATTTTTTATTTTTTATTTTTTATTTTTATTTTTATTTTTTATTATTATTTAAAAATACCAAAACAAACAAGCAAAAACCCATCATTGTATTTTAAGTTGAAGACATTTTGTGGAAGAAAAATAGTTACCTACTAGTGAGAAGAGGGAAAGAAGAGAAAGCTAGGTGAGCTGTGCTCTGGTTTTCAGAGAAACAGTTGATTCAATCAGCTGTGGGGATTATGACGTGTAAATTCAATTTTATAATATTTTTATTAAAAGAATGCCACATCAGTTAAATAGATGTCATGTCACTATTATGTTTGCCACATAGACATTAATACTAACTCTAATTAATAAAAGGACTAAAAGCACTCGTTTTTTATACTTGAAGGACCAATAGCACTCACTTGAAACTTAAGGGACTAATCGCATTTATAGAATAAATTTCAGGGACTAATAATGTAGTTTCACCAAATATCAATGACATCTTAAATAATGTATAAAAACTTATTTTTTTTAAAATATAGTAGATAAATAAATAACAATTACAACATTCTTTTGAGAAAAATTATCATCGGTTTATATATGGTTATAAACACGCAGACATATACACTAAAGCATAAACTTTTATTTTGGTCCCCAAATCATTTATCAGAATTTAATTTTGTCTATAATCTATAAACTATTGATTTCCAATTTATTCCCTCAGTAAAGTACAGTAATAGTTATATATCTAATCATAGTTGGGAATAAAGTTGATTTAATATAAGAACATAATTTAATAAATAAATATTTTGTTAGAAAATAAACCGTGTTTGAGTATAAGGATGTATCATGCCAAAAGATATTTTGTATCAAATGATACCACGATATCAAAATCCAATAAGTGAGAGATATGTCTGGAAAAAATAACTACTCTACTAACAAATGAAAGATATGTATTAATGGGTAGTTATTTTTATACACATTTCTCTCTTTTATTAACTTTTGATACAAAATAGTATCATTTGATAAAATATATTTCTCACTTTTTTTTTGTTGGGTGGGGGTGGGGGGGGGGGGGGGGGGGGGGGGGGTGGATTGTTTCCTTAATTCTCAAATGAGATTAGTGTAATTTATCATCATATAATTTATGAATCAAGGGCATACTATATTTTGCCAAGAGTCTTATAACTTAGTGATATAGTTTGTTCATTCAACTATAAGAATCGTGATGCAAATCTCATTATCATTGTTGTGATTATCAATTTTTTATAATATATATATATATATATATATACCATTATTTTTTTTAAATCATAACTTATTTAATAGTCGTGTGAATTTTTAAATCATCTGAAACTAAAACACATGAGGATAGTCATATTATGGTCACGTATTAGATTTTTTTTTTTTTTTTTTTTTTTTTATAGAATGTATTAGATATATATATATATATATATATATATATATTTTAGAGAGTTTCAACCTTTCAACCTATAGCGTCCACTCCTGATGATAGCTCTTTTATCATCAGACAAAGACACCAATCAGTTTTTGGTGTCGGCAGGAATTGAACCTTAGATCTCTTATATAACTATCAGAGACTTTACCAGTTAAACTGAGTAATTCCTCTAATTTGGTGGTTCATATTAGTTTGGAAGAAAACTTTTTATTCATTTAAAAAATAATAGCAACAATTGTATAATAATTAATAACCCTGCCACCTGCACATTAACTTGAAAATTTTCTTGATAAAGTTTGATAAGAAAGGAACCGGTAATTCAATTAGGATTGCTGGAACGGGCCACTGGTCTTAGTAGTATGCATTGACAATTTCATTTGCCAGCCACCTGCAATCCTTGACTTTTTTTTTAGATCCTTGACTTGATTTTGTAGAAAAAGGACAATAACAAATACTCCACAATGTGGAATACGACTCATTTTTAACAATGACATTCAAACTACATGGCTTTAACAAATTGGTCGTGGAAAGATTTTTTTTTTTTTTTTTTTTTTTTTTTTTTTTTTTTTTTTAAGAAACAAGCACACACAGGGGTCGTGGAAAGAAATTGTGGTTTGCTTTGAAAGCTCGAAAATGTGTTGAAAACACACGAGCGGTGTAGACCCCCAAATTAAAATTACGGCTTGGTTGATTTTACACTAACTTAATGATAAGTGCGGAATAGTGTAAACACAAGCGTATAAGCAATACAACTACTCTAATCCATATTTAAAGCAACTCAGCAGTAAAAATGAAATGAACAAGAGTAGGGAAGAAGGATGCAAACACAGATAACACCGAGACGTGTTATCGAAGATGAAACCGAAGAACTCGGCGAAAAACCTCTCCGCCGCCCTCCAAGCGGAAATCGATCCACTAGACAATCAGTTGGGATACATGGATTAGCAAAAGACCCTCCAAGCCTAGTCTACCCAATGTACCTAAGCCCTTCAAGCTCCTACTCCAACAAGGCTTCTCGGAACCGTGTCTTGTCTTAGTTATCCGGATCCCGCAACAAACTCCATGTTGCATCTGCCATTCAAGGCTCCTTCCAATGCTTCCCAGCAGCACCAAAACGTTACTCAGCACTCTCAAAGGTGTGGTAAGTGTTTGGGCTATCAACCTCTCAAAGATATGGATAATGGAGAGGGAATGGTTGAGGAGATACCACAATCAATTGTATAGAGAAAGGTGAGGAAGACAATCTCTAATTACCAATGTGTTTGGATAGGTTTTCTCTCTGAAGCATACCTCAACATTTGTGGGTAATGATGGTATATATAGGATAGGTACAAAAAGTGTGACTCAAAAAGTACAGGCTGGCAGAACCGATTGCCTCGCGGGTGTCTCGCGGGAAGGCCTTACCCGTGAGATACTCGCGAGACACAGTTGTCTCCACCTGGCCTGAATCTTCGCATTCCAGCATGTGCCTGGCACATGATTCACTTCGCGAGATGCTAGGTCGCGAGACACCCGCGAGAAACCTTCAATCTTCAAATGCTTGAGTCTTCATACACTCTCTCTATCACACAACCCTTACAACAAATCCCACAACAAATACAGGGTTTTAAACGATTGAAAATAATTACAATCAAATTTGGCACGGAATACAAGCCAACAAAAACCTAGTTGTAAATTACAACTTTACATGCTTAATTGAAGTCAAACATTAAAACCATGTCTTTAGATCTGATTGTGATTATTATATCATGTAGTTGTTGAGGTTCCCCCCCCCCCCCCCCACCCCATGAATTTAGCCTACTTGGTTTTATAATAGGGTAAACTACATATTTGGTCATTAACGTTTACACTATATTTCAATTTGGTCCATAATGTTTCAAATGTATCAAAATAGTCTCTAACCTTTTGATATTTTAGTCAAAATAGTCTTTACCGTTAAGTGATTGATAAAAAATACTTATGTGGCTAACAATGGTATTAAATTGTTAATTTTTATGGCACCTATATGCCACATGGGCTAATTAAAAAACTACATTTTTTTTAATTAAAAAATAACAAAAACAATTCACTTTTTCTTTTCACTTGAATTATAGGTCTAATTTCAAATCTAAAAAACTTTACTATTTAAAGACTAAAACTGAACTACTACGTTAAACTCACTAAAGCATCTTTAGTCACAATACAATCCAAATCTAGATACCATCACCGACCAAGTAATAAAAAAAACATTCTTCAAGGACGCAAAATCAAATCAATATTCTAAAACAAAGAATTCAGTTAGATCAAAATGTAACTATTCATTTCAAGAACTTCAGAGGGTGTTTGAATTGGCCAGTTTTCAATTACATAACTCAAAAACCTTAACTCAAAACTCAAAAATCATGGGACCTACTAGCTGAAATGTTGTTTGGTCCAGTTTCCATTTTGTGTTTCCGTATCTCATATCTCAAAATTTTGAGTTTTGAGAATGAGAAATGAGAACTCCTCATAGGCTGTTTTCACTTTCTGAGAAATGAGTTTTATGGCATTTTGAGTAAATAATTGCAAATATGTGGGACCCTCTTCAGTGTATGGTCACATCACCCTCAGAGCCGTTGGAAGCCTTTGCTGTGCCAAATGCTCCTATCTTAATTTTGGCCTCTGTTTTCCTCTATTTTCTTTACTCCTCTGACTTCCATTTACTCCATTTACACCTTCTCCATTTACTCCTACTCCCTCTCCATTATTGCTTCTCCATTAACACCTCTCACCCACCTCTACCAACATGCCATTATTTCAAACTTTTGCCTTTTCTTTTTATTGCTCAGACCTCTCACTTGTGTCCATTTTTCACAAGCTACTCCAAAACCAGCACAAAGCGAGAGGAAAAAGAAAGAGTCCCAACCAAAAACAAGCACACCCCTACACATCCGATCCCAGCACCGACACCAGTTTAAAAATCTGACCTCTGCCCAAGTGTTCTGTTTTTCTTTTGTTTATGTTTCAATATTTTTTCAATTTCTCTAAACATTGATGGGTTTTGTAAAATAATGAAATTTGTGTCTAATGGAATTTGGGTTGATGGGTTTTGTAAAAAATTTTATGCCTGATGGGTTTTGTAAAATAATCGACTTTGTCTGTGATGAAATGTGTTTGTTGAAAGGACTTTGATTTGGGTATATGTTATGGGTTATTGTATGGGTCAGCACTAGTTTATGCTAAAAATCCCATCTTTTTGTGACTTTGTTTGCCATTGTGTGTGCTGAGTCTTTAATAAATATTTCGTTGCTTCTATCTACCTTCTTTTCTTTATATTGATGGTCTACCAGAAAATTCATATTTTGAAGCACTCCTTTATAATCACTTGAGGGGACTCTGTGTGTGATTTATTATAAATTCAATATCTATGGTCATTTCTTCTTGACAAGAGTGGCTGCTTTCTTTCTAATAACAAAGTGTACAACTGGGTTCATTCTTTCTCTTGGACCAAATTGAGCCATCACTTTTAATTTGTAAATTTTTTTTGTAACTCTATAAAACTTGAGGTTCTGTTTACTTGATATTGCATCCTCTGGATTTTTTATGGATCTCACTTTCTGTACATAATTTTGGAAGACAATTTTTTTTTTTTTTTTGATCTTTCAAAAGGCCAAAAGGACCCACATTGACATATTATTAAAACCTATGATCTATAACTTAACACATTGTTGTGCTGGGATATTTGTATTAGATGGGTCATGAATCACAAGAGGTGGATGACAAATTGTGGCCTCCCCACATTGAACAAATTTTCATTGAGATTATGTTGGATGAACAACTCAAAGGGAATATGGAAAATGGTGTGTTTAAGACCCCTCTTTGGGAATCTATTACCAAGCAGCTTAATACCCAAACTAGGAAGAATTTCCTGACTAAGAAGGTGATGCAAAAGCATAATAGGCTAAAGCAAAAACAACGAAAGTGGGGGGCAATTGTTGAATCATACGGGGTTAGGGTGGGATGAGTTAACACAAACTGTTACTGGTTCTGAAGAAGTATGGGCAAATGTGGTTGCGGTATGTTCTTTTTTCCATCTGCTGTTTGCATATCTCTATTAACTTCCCATTTGTCTTTCATATGTCATATTGTTTGATGTCAATTTGTTTTTGTTTATTTTTAGGGAGATCCAAAAGCACCATTGTTACAGAAGAAGGGCTGCCCCCACTATGACAAACTAAGGCAACTATTTGCCCCTATTACTGCAACTGGGGCCCTTCAAATCTCTTCTAACACCCCAGCCCCAGATAGTGATGAAGAGCGTGCCCTAGAGGAGGCACTTGCCAACGATGGTCATTGTACCCAAGTGGGTCATGATGACTGCTACAGTCCAAACTGACGGAATACCAAGGGATAAGGGCCCTTTTAATGACCAAACCCAACGTCTTGATAAGCATCCCATTCAAGATTCCAGTGGCAAAGGGAAGAAGGTTGCCAAGAAAGTGGATAGGGCGAGTGAGATGACTACTGCTTTACAAGAGTATATTGCAATGACTAGATAGAGGTATTCCCAAAGAAGGGGGAGGGCAGCTGGTAGCTCAGACCATTGTGGCCAATCAGCTACTATAGGTGATCCATGCTCACTGGGAAAGGCTATTCAACTTCTGAATTAGCATGAGGACCTTGATGACGATGCCTATTTTGCTGTTTCCACGGCTCTTCACCTCAAAGAGAACAGGGTGGTGTTCATGGGAATGCTAGAGCATAAGAGGAAAAAGTGGATGGACCTAGTTGCGAAGCAGAAGGGCAACAACCAGAACTGATCTGCTTTATGTTTATTTCTTTTATGTTATTTGGGTTTTGTTGTGCAAGTTTCATGGACTTGGATGTACTTATTAAAACAAGATCTAGACATGTGGTTGGTTGGACTATCTTTTGGTTTGTTAGTGCTAGCCATCATAGATGGCTAAAACTTAATATGTTTATGTGTATTTGATGGTGTTTGTAGTAGACCTTGCCTGTTATTTGTCATGTTTATTAAATACTATTTTTATTGTGTGATGTTATGTTTCAATATTTCAGCATTCGTAAGTGTTGTTCTATGCTCTTTTTCCATTTTCTAAAATTTCTTATATCATAAGTACCAAATCTGCCCTGTCTATTTCATAACTGTTGGTTTATGCTTATTTTGATTTTAATTTTTTTACATTTAAATCTGCCCTGTCTATTTCATAACTGTTGGTTTATGCTTATTTTTATTTTTATTTTTTTACATTTAAATTTGTGCTAATCTTCTTTCACTTCAGCATATAGGTCCTAATGACGAAATCTAGACTTATGACTTTGACAACACCTACTTCAGCAATGATTATGAGATGCAGTGTGAGGACAACGACTTTGATGATGACTACTTGAACCCGAATTAGGAGATGTTCTATGGGAGTTATGACTTTGATGACCCATTCTTTAACCAAGATGCTAACATGCATGGGTGCTGCAATGATACTGGGCACGGCTGCCTCAACCCTGACCATGACATCCTTCACAACAATGGGTACGGTATAGATTATGGCTGGTCTGATAGTGATACTGATTCTAATTGTGACTGGTTTGATTGTGATGCTGAGGAGAAGGAGTTTGATTACATAAATGGTTTGGTGGGGGAGATGGCATCCTATGTACAACGCCACTACAACAAACGTCTAATGCGTACAAGCATTTTGACTGGTAGTGGTTATATGGAAGAGGTCAGAGATGGAAATCCGAAACAATGCTTTGAGATGTTCCACATGTCTTTGCAGTTATTCTATCATTTCGTTGATGAGTTGAAACGGCATGGATATCTGAACGAAGGAAAGGGTCATGTTGATATGCAAGAATCTGTCGCTATGTTCTTGTACATCATTGGGCATAACACTCGAATATGGTGTGTTGCAAACAGATTTCAGCATTCGACTGAGATGGTGGCCCGCAAATTTCGAAGGGTTCTGCAGGCTGTCCACTTCTATGGTCAGCACTTGATTAAGCATGATCCGAATGTAACTGGTCTCCCACGACATCTCCAAGTGAACAAATATCACCCATGGTTTGAGGTATAATTTCCCTTATTGCTTTTGTTGATAAATATAATTTTTTCTCGGTGCTGTAAGTTGTTGGAACCATGGGTTTGGACTTTCCCTTATTGCTTTTTTTCATAAAAATTATATTTTGACATATGGGAAAATGGTTGTGCAAGTTGTTGGAACCATGGGTTTGGTCATTTGTTGGAAAACATATAGTATAAATGTAATATTTTGTGTAGTGGATGAATGTCAAATTGTTTATAATTTAATTTTAACTATTTGTAGAGATGCATTGGTGCAATTGACGGAACTCATGTGAGTGCTCGGCCTCCAACTGGCAAAACTTAGCAATATAGAAGTAAAAAAAACACTGTCACCACTAATGTGATGTGTGCATGTGATCATGACATGCGGTTTACATATGTCCATTCGGGTTGGGAAGGTAGAGCAAATGACTCGAGGGTATTGGAGGAAGCCATTATGGACCCAAAGCATGGATTTCCTTGGCCACCAGAAGGTACATTTTTTTAATTTCCACTGCCCAATTATGGAGTGTTCATTCAGCAAATGCAGCAATTTTAAAAGTTATCCAACTGAGAAAATATCTAAGCATGTAATATTGAATAATACATATTTGTTACACTTTGTAGCCTCACAAATTTCAGAAAGTTATCTTAGTAAGGAAATGATTTTTACTCTCTCTCATGGATTGTCTGCTTTTGTAGTTTTTAGCATAAGTGTCATGTTTACTTCCTAGCATAAATCTGACCAAGGTTATCATACACAACAACAGGTTTTTGTGGAAATTGTTTCCTGAAGTTGCAAGATTTTGTAGTTCTTCATAGGAAGTGGTGGAGACCACTTCCTATGAAGAACCAATAAAGGTCTAGTTGGTTTAGACCACCACTTAAAATATGTCTAAAGAACATTTGATTGAAGCTCATAATTGGATAGAATGTATTAATTAAAACCTGGGATTATAAACGACAAATAACTTTGATTTGTTTCTATGCATTACTCCCTAACATGGTGTTTAAATTAAATATAACATGTTTGCCATTTACTTGATTAAACTATAGTTTACTTGATTAAAGAAAAATAATGATGCATGGTAGCGGATCTGGATTCAACCAAGAAATGATACATATTCTTGGAATACAATCTAAAAGTGATTATGTAACTAGCAGAAAATGTGAAATTGACATAAACAGAGTATTTAAACAGGAAATATAAATTTTAAATTAACATAAATTTTTGGCTGACATATGGAAACTTTAAAATTTCTTGTTTATGATGCAAGTTCATACTACCTGGTTGATTCGGGGTACCCCATTGGTACGACTTTCCTTCCACCGCACAAATCCACCCGCTACCATGCTCTAGAGTTCAAATCGAGCAATAGGCAACCGGCAACCAAGAAGGAGCTATATAACTATAGGCACTCCTCTCTGCGCATGGTTATTGAGAGATGCTTTGGTGTCTTGAAGGCCCGTTTTCCCATACTAAACTCGATGCCGAATTTCAAGCCTTTGCGCCAGTGGTATGTCATTTCTGCGTGTTGTTCTGTGCACAATTTCATACGCATGAACAGTCGATCTGATGAATTGTTTCACACTTAGGAGAATGCTGATGTGAGTGGAGGTGCTGGCCGAAACAGTGGTAATGGATCTGCAGGTGCATCTGCTAGTACAACCACCTGAAGACATGTTAGGGAGATGTCTGACCAGGCGAAGCGTGCTATGAATCAGTTTAGAGATGACATCACCGATGGCATGTGGACTAATTATGAGCATCGTTGCCATTGAATCTGGAAATATGTGATGACTTTTTGTGTATTGTGGATTATTTTGTTAGGTTGTTGGTGCCATTAATCCACCTGGCAGTATATTGAAATACATAGGTTGTAATATTATAGTTATGAACTTAAACAAACCTGTTTTAGGCTAGGTGACACCTATTCACTAACTACAATGTACAGGATGCATCTTTTGGATGATATGATGCATTATGTTGATGTTATTTAGGGGGTCAGTATATATATCTTCATTGTCAAAGCCTTGTTGACAATTTATTTTGTAACTTATATATTATTCCTATATATTACAATGCACAAGTTATGTCAATGCATTGTTGATAATGCACAGGTTATTTATGTATTTGATATATATATAACCAATGTGCATGTGAAGATATCACTATTAAAGCAATTAAGGCCTTTTTATTTATGTATTTGATTAGTTTATAACATGGAGGCAGAAGTATAGAAAAGGAAAAGGAAAAGAAAAAACCACAAAACCCAGTTTTAACATTCAGTGTGTGTGTGTGTGTGTGTGTGTGTGTGGAGATAGGAAGACATAACAGTGTTTTGGGTGAAAGGACAGAGAAGAGTACGCGCAAGAGAAAACCAACCTTCTGACCTGTGCAGGCTGTGGGCTCCACCAAAAAGTGAAAAAGTTGAGAAATGAGATATGAGGCATGGTTTTGAGATATTGGAGCCAAACAAAAATTTTCAGTTTTGGGTTTTAAGTGAGATGAGTTTTGAGAAATGAGTTATGTGTTTTGAGTTATGATTTTTGAGTTTTGAGTTTTGAGATACTCTCAATCCAAACACCCTCTCAGTATCGTCTTCATCTTCCTAGTTCCTTCCATATTCAATTACTGTAGAGAAAGATACCATTTATGCTCTAGTGAGCAGCGCTTCTCTCCCCACCTATATCGTCGGTCCTTTCTCTCTACTTTTAGGTCACATGTTGTCTCTTATTAGTTTTGTTTGTCCTTCTCTTGGGTGGCAAACAATGGTATTAAATTGTTAATTTTTATGACACCTATATGCCACATGGGCTAATTAAAAAACTACATTTTTTTAATTAAAAAATAACAAAAACAATTCACTTTTTTCTTTTCACTTGAATTACAAGTCTGATTTCAAATCTGAAAAACTTTACTATTTAAAGACTAAAACTGAACTACTACATTAAACTCACTAAAGCATCTTTAGTCACAATACAATCCAAATCTAGATGCCATCACCAATTGAGTAATAAAAAAAATATACTTCAAGGACGCAAAATCAAATCCATATTCTAAAATAAAGAATTCAGTTAGATCAAAATGTAACTATTCATTTCAAGAAATTCAGTATCGTCTTCCTCTTCCTAGTTCCTTCCATATTCAATTACTGTAGAGAGAGATACCATATGTGCTCTAGTGAGCAGTGCTCCTCTCCCCACCTATATCGTCGGTCCTTTCTCTCTACTTTTGGGTTACGCGTTGTCTCTTAGCAATTTTGTTTGTCCTTCTCTTAGGTCAATCCGCCACAAATCAATGATTGCCCAGGCCTTTTTTTTGGTTCTTGGTTGTCTTTGGAGCTCAATGGCGTCGTGAAGCCTCTCTATCAAGTCCTTCTAATGGCATTGTGCAGTCATGGTGAGGGTTTTCGGTTTTGCGTTGTGAGAGACCGCGCCCCCGGCCCGTTTTGTAGGATGTTAGGCCAAACCTATATGAATGGGCGGAGTTGTGTTATTACCTCTCAAATTGAAGGTTCGACTGATTTTATTTTCCCCTTTAGATTAAAGGTTTACAATGGAGTCACCACTTATTTAATTATTGGAATAAATAAGAAAACCAAAATTTAAAAATTCCTCATTTTATTAATTTGCAATTGAATTTACATTGATCATAGGAAAATTACATAGCTTTGGTCCTAGATACAATCTAAGATAAAATACATAGCTTTGTTTCCCAGTTACAATCTAGAAATTGAAAATTACATAGATAAGCATTTGATCTACTAACTCTTGATCTAAGTTAGGAGACTATGTTATAAGGTGGGAAGGTGTTAGGCACCCACCTTGCCTGGTGAAACGACTATAATGGCCAACATTCATATCACATCATCCAATATGTTGTCCATCAATTTGCATGTTGCATTCATTGTGTGTGCATGTGATAAACCCTAATTCCATTTATTAAGCATTTCATTTGGATTGAAAAATAAATTCTAGTGAATGTGTGTGGATGGTGATATCCTAAATTCAAGGATTTGAAAGAATTATTAAACAAACATATTTTTCATATTTTTGATGTGGATTTAAGATTAAAATTAGTGTTATAGATGAATATGTGATGAACAAACAAGAACATATAAAGAACATATAAGAACAATTAAGAACATTCAAACATATTTAAGGGAATTTAAATGATTACTATCATGCTTTAATCTTAAACTCTCATCATGGCAACACAAAAAAACAATTAGGGAAAGAGATTATACCTTTATGCAAGACCCATATGGTAGAGGAGGAGACTCTTGAGGGAGGTCCAAAGGGTGGAGGAAAAGAAGAGTTAGGAGAGAGAGAGTAAGTCTCACTCAATACCTTGAGTCTTAGGAAGACCAAGATATGACAAGACTACTCAACTTCACTAGAACTCAAGAAAGGAGAAGAGAGGGGGGTTTTTTGTGTGTTTTAGAATGGAGGAGAGTATGGGGTTTATATAGTAGTGGTTGAGGAAATATGAATAGAATGCCATTTAATGAGGCTTGACAAAGAATCATGAACCTCGACCTCATTTTAGCCTTTAAGGAAATATGGTGCATTAAATGTAGAGATTGGTGAGAGTGAAGAGTAAGCAAAATTCGGTTTTCCCATAGCTATTGTAATAGCCTTTAGAGCCAACTTCAAAAAATCATATCTTACTCAATTATGATCAGAATTGTGTTTTTTTTATGCTCAAATTGAAGCCCCGAATGTCTAGTTTCTGGGAAAATTAACTTCATTCACAGATTCAAAATATTCTGAGAGATATCAATGAAATGGTGAGCAAAGGTCATTTGTTAGAAAACAATTTCAGCACAATTAGCATTAATAAGTCCCAAATTAGCTTTCAATTAATATTAATAGGCTCCAATCACTCCCATTTTAGAACTAATTAGTTCCAAATTTACCCTAATTAAAAGATAATTACACAAATTACTCATTGAATGATTAATGTTTAATTATCTAGTTAATTAGGTGTGTGCAACCCTACCATAAAATGTAGTCCTAACCAATCAAATTATGACATATCATTGATCTCAAATTGATTATACTTATAACCAATTGAAATCAATTGTTTATAATCACATATAGTCGGACTCAATTTATGATAGTGCATCTCAGTCATTAATACTTGATTTGATGATAACTTTAAATCTGATGGTCCGATTAGGGCTTATGACCATTCGATTTGATCGTTACAACATCAAGATCATTTTGGTGAAATGAGATTAAGGATCTAATTACTAGAATCAAGATACATATTTCCAAGGCAAAATTACCCTTTTACCCTCTAGGTGAGGTTAAATACGGGTTGCAAAATGAGGTGTCAACATGCGTATTTATAAAGCTACTTGGTTAGATCTTGCAAAGCAAAGTTGGATTGGAACTTTGTTGGGTTCTTTAGTCTACTCACAAAAACTAGTTGTTTGATTTGTGTTGATGTTTATTGGGTGTTTGGTTATATTTTTGTTTATTATGTTTCTCTGAGAGACCGTATTGGGTTAGATTTTTTCTTGTAATTTTTATTTTTATTTTCTGGCAATAAAATTTTTGTAGATTTCATTGAAAAAAATGAAACCAAATTAGTTTGGAATGGGTTTTTTGGATTTGAAATCAAATTAGTTTTTTTACTAAGTGAAAAAAGGTGATATTTTTATAATTTAAAGAAAAAGTAGATTTTTTAAATTAAGGCCGAGTGGCAAGGCACGTGATGTGGCATATCAGTGGCATAAAAATTAACATTTTAATACCACTGTTAGCCACATAAGCATTTTCCATCTATCACTTAATGGCAATGACCATTTTGACTCATATATCAAAATGTTAGGGACTATTTTGACACATTTGAAATATTAAGGACCAAATTGGAATATAGTGTAAATGTTAAGGACCAAATATGTAGTTTAACTGTTTACCCTTTATAATACAAAGTTCAATTAAAAGACTTTTGTTTCCATTTAACACAGCTTAAAAATTGTGATTTATTTCACTTATTTTTAAAAAATTAATAGTATTATACTTGTGTTTGTCGTGTGATGCACGGTTTAATTAAAAAGATATATGTACAAAATCAAAACTATATTAATAATTAGTAAGCCACATGATAAACTCATAAATATTTATTGTGGGTTTATCATGCCAACATTTATAATTCTATCTTCCACTCTCTAAAATCCTACCAACATTTATAATTTTAAAAAATTGTTGTCATGCCAAATAAGTGTTGACAACATTTTTGTCTCTGTAAAAATGGGAAAAAAAACATGTGATATCATATAACATACCAAATGGCAGAACTTAGGTACAATACCTTATATGTAGTTCCTTAGGTTCCCAGATTAAATTATTCCACGTTTCCAACTTATCCAACTCAGCAAACAAGGTGTTACACCTCTGTTTAACGTTGACAACAGAATTTAATCCACCAGATTCGTCGAGGAGATTACCCAAGAAAAAGCAGGCCACCTTAACCCGGCGTTGTTGTCGACATTAGCATCTGGTGGAGGAACTTGTTGCACACAAACCTTAACAAAATAAACGGCCACCATAATCCACACTCGCCACTCCTAAACCAAGGGCATATTTAGTAAATAATGTTTCCCATGGCCATCAATTCAAATTCGGATTGTTTCCAAACCAATGCAACACTATAGATATTAGATAAAACAAAATAGCCAAACAGATCAAACACCGGTATTGTTGTCTTCTTCAAGATTTTTACTCCCTGCTACTAGTTTTTATTTTATTTTTGTTTGTGTTAAAATATCTATAAAATAAATAAAAATTCCTCAAAAAATTGAGTTTCTTTGGTGCCACAGTGGTCGCTCTAAAATCTGTGTCGTTCTATTCTGTTGGAAAAATCTGGTTTTGTATCTCATACAAAACACACAGTGGAAGCAATAAACATAGATCTATTTCATTCATGATTGATAACTTGCATTATGTAAATTTCAAAATTTAAGAACAAGATTGCGTACCTTGGTGTAGTGAAATTCAAAACAAAAGATTAAAAGTACTTGGAAACACTTTTAATCTTCACTCCAATTCCGCTGTACGCCCCAGAAGTGTGGTCTCTCAATCAGTTTCTAAGGGAGAATAACGAGTGGCTTCACTCACACATACACACTATATCACAATGGTGTCTCTCTTAAAAGTACTTGGAAACACTTTTAATCTTCACTCCAATTCCGCTTTACGCCCCAGAAGTGTGGTCTCTCAATCAGTTTCTAAGGGAGAATAACGAGTGGCTTCACTCACACATACACACTATATCACAATGGTGTCTCTCTTAAATAAAATTTTGTATGTTTCTTCCTTTATAACTAACTGGTTATCTAATTGGGCTGGGCTATTGGGCCTTTCCAATTGGGCTTTAGTATGTTGCTTGGAGGAGGATCAAAAGGGACCAATAAGACACTAGCTCCAATGAGCTTTGAGCTTTTCTGTCAACTCTTAACAAGTCCAAAGTTACCATTAATTATATTTAATATCACTATATAAATATAATTGCACTCTAAGCCTTATTAATAAATTATATCCCAAGACTTTATTGTATATGCAACCCCTTCATAAAATATTCATAGTAACACAAAATCATGAATATAGACTGTCACTTTGTAGATTACTACATCTTAATCCTTGAGTACCCGGTTTAATCCTTTTAAGTTATTCATCATATATTTATGAAATCCAATTTCATAAATATATTCTTTAGTAATTTCTTACCAAAGTGGTTAGGCTTAACTCTCTGAATAACAAACTCATTAAACTTATCTCAAGGGAATATTTTGTATCTCCGTTAAGAGACTATGAATTCCATCTTGAAAATATATTTTACATCAACACTAAATGTGGCTGCCCAACATACTTAGGTTTTGACCGTTACTTTAGATCTCACTCCTGATATATCAAAACAACCTACATTTCATGATCAGGACCATTATTCTCTCAGGATTAGGAGTTCATGCAAATATAAGTCGTGAGATTTATTATTCAATTGACAGTCGTTAAGAGAATAATAAATCTCATAGCGGTCTAGTTCAATATGTCTTAACTCTTAAAACATATCAACATATCAACTAGAAGTCACCACTTCCATGATCAAGACAAATCATCTTAGTTAATATGTTATAATCTTCGCAGATGAAATGCCCAATTTCATCACCGACTACAAACCAAATTCTGAGTTTACAAAGAACTTGTGACTTATAGCTTCTATGACTAAATCACATACTATGCATCTCATGGAATATATGATAATGTCTAAATATTCATGTTACCATTATTTCAGATAATAATAAAACAACTTTATTAATTACAATATTAAGTCATACATCATGTCATACATAATGTCATACATAATATAATACATAGCATCATACAATAGGATTCTAGGGCACAAATCCCAACAATCTCCCACTTGCCTTAAAGACTATTGTGCACTAATCTAACTCCCATTCCTTCTAAATGTGACTCGAAGGTCCTTTGAGGCAAGGCTTTGGTAAAGGGATCTGCTAGATTATTTGCACTTTCAATCTTTGCTACCACCACATCTCCACAAGCAATAATATCTCTAATGATGTGATACTTTCTCTCGATGTGCTTTCCTTTCTTGTGGTTCCTTAGATCTTTTGATTGTGCAACTGCGCCACTATTGTCGCAAAACAATATGATGGGAACTTGTTCCATTCTCATTACACCAAGGTCAGAAAGGAATTTCTTGAGCCATACAGCTTCCTTTGCTGCTTCATAAGCAGCAACGTATTCTACTTCCATGGTGGAGTCCGCAATACAAGATTGTTTAACACTCCTCCAAGTTATGGCTCCACCTCCCAAGGTGAAAACACATCCTGACGTGGATTTTCTGAAATCTAGATCCGATTGAAAGTCTGAATCTGTATAGCCAATGGGTATCAAATCCTCACTTCGGTAAACAAGCATATAATCTCTCGTTCTCCGTAGATACTTGAGAATATGCTTTACAGCTTGCCAATGTTTTGGTCCTGGATTTGATTGATATCGGCTGACCATGCCAACTGAATAACAGATATCTGGTCTAGTACAAAGCATGGCATACATTAGACTTCCTACTGCAAAAGCATAAGGAACTTGTCTCATCATATTTTCTTCCTCTTGAGTCTTAGGCCTTTGGTCATCAAACAAAGGAACTCCATGTCTGAAAGGAAGTAATCCTTTCTTGGAGTTTTGCATGCTAAACCGTTCTAGAACTATATCTATATATCTAATTTGTGATAAGCCTAACATCTTATTCTTGCGATCTCGCCAAAGCTTGATCCCTAAAATAAAGTTAGCTTCACCTAAGTCCTTCAAATCAAATTGGCTTGACAACCAAACTTTTACTAATGACATTACCCCTACATCATTTTCAATGAGTAGAATGTCATCAGCATAAAGCACTAGGAATGTTACTACTTTATCTCGATGTCTTTTGTACACACATGGTTCATCAAGATTTTGTTCAAAACCAAATGACTTGATTGCTTGATCAAATCTGATGTTCCATGACCTAGATGCTTACTTAAGTCCATAAATGGACCTTTTCAACTTGCATACCATATGCTCTTTGTTCTTTGCTATGAAACCTTCTGGTTACATCATATAGATTTCTTCTTCAAGATTGCCATTAAGAAATGCGGCCTTGACATCCATTTGCCAAATCTCATAATCATAATGAGCAGCAATGGATAAGAGAATTCTGATAGATTTAAGCATGGCAACTGGCGAAAAAGTTTCATCATAGTCAATACCTTCTTTTTGTGTATACCCTTTCGCCACTAGTCTTGCTTTAAAGGTTTCAACCTTTCCATCTATCCTTCTCTTTCTCTTGTAAACCTATTTGCAACGAACACGTTTAATGCTGTTAGGCATCTTTAAAGATCCCAAACTTGATTAGAATACATAAAATCTAATTCAGATTTTATAGCTTTGACCTAATGATGTGCATCTATATCATTCATTGCCTATTCATAAGTTTGGGGATCCGATTCAGCCTCTTGTGAGATAGCTTCATAAGTTTCTCCTAAACCTATAAATCTTATAGGAGGCCAAATAATTCTCCCACTACGACGAGGCACCTGTGTACTAGTCATCTCATGAGTAATATCTTGCAGTGTATCTAATACAGCCACATCATCCCTAGTTTCATCCATTGGTTGTTCATTTACAGGTTCATTTATTTCAGCCAAAACAACTTTATTTCTAGGATCAAATTATTCACATAATCATCCTCCAAAAATTTGGCATATGTGCTAACAAACACTTTATAACTCTATGATTATAGAATAAATAACCCTTTGTTTCCTTTGAATACCCTAAAAACATGCATACTTCGGTTTTAACTTCCAACTTATCAGACTTCCTTTTCAACACATGTGCTGGACATCCCCAAATGTAGAGATATTTCATACTAGACTTACGCCCACTCCATAAATCCTTAGGTATGTTGGGAACAGATTTTGATGGAACTAAATTCATTATGCATAGCAGTTTTTAGTGCATATCCCCAAAAAGAAACTGGTAAAGTTGAGTAACTCATCATGGACCTAACCATTTCCAAAAGAGTCTTATTCCTTCTTTCTGCTACACCATTCTATTGGGGAGTTCCAGGTGCAGTCAATTAGGATACAATCCTATTTTGAGTTAAGTAATCCTTGAAATCCCCAAGAAGGTATTCACCACCACGATCAGATCGAATGGCCTTTATATGTTTACCTAATTGATTCTCAGCTTCAGCCCTAAATTCTTTTGAACTTTTCAAAAGCTTCGGACTTTCGTCTCATTAGGTATACATAATCATATCTTGAGTAATCATCGGTAAAAGTGATGAAGTACTCATAACCTCCTTTTGCTTGGGTTGGCATAGGACCACATACATCTGTATGAACTAATTTAAGAAACTCTTGGGCTCTTTTACCTTTTGCATTAAAAGGTCGCTTGGTCATTTTGCCATCCAAACAAGATTCATAAACTGGAAATTCATCAAAGTCCAATGGCTTTAAGAGTCCATCTTTGATCAGTCTTTGAAAAATTTGGATTAATATGACCCAAATGCAAGTGCCAAAGATATGCTTCATTAGTAGAAGAAAACTTTCTTTTTAATGATTTTACATGAGAGTTATGATCTAATTCAGAATTATATAGTTTATGCTTATCAGGAGTTAAAATATAAAGGCCATCAACAATATTGCAAGAACAGATAAACACTTTATCCTTCTTTATTACAACATTGTCTTTTAGGATAACATAATATCCATGTTTACCTAAATAAGTTGCAGAAATTAAATTCCTACGAACATTAGGTACATACAAACAGTCTTCCAATATTAAAACTCTAAATTCAAAATATAAATTAAACACTCCAATAGCTACAACTGGAATCCTGCTCCCATCAGCCAAGGTAAGAAACATTTCCCCTTCATTTAGTTTTCTGGTCTCCTAAACCCCTGCAAGGATTTGCAGATATGATTAGTACAGCCTGAATCCACACACCAGGAATCTGTGGGATTCTGTACCAAACATGTTTCAAGAAGGAATGTACTTTTCATACCTTTATTCTTGGCAGCCTTAAATATTGGACAATTCCTCTTCCAATGTCCTTTCTCACCACAACGGAAACACTTTCATTTGGTTTTCTTTCCTTTGTTAGCAACTCTTAAGGCAACTTGTTTACCATCTTTCTTGGAGAAGTCTTTCTTCTTCTTCTTCTTACCCTTGCCTTTCAACTTAGGTTGAGAAGTAGAAGCTTCAACCATATTAGCATCAACACTAGAAGTACCAAGGATGCCTTCCACCACTACCAACTCATTCATCAATTCAGACAATGTATAAATCTTTTTATTCATATTATAGTTAAGTCTGAAGTCCTTGAATGATTCTGATAGTGACTAGAGTATCATATCCACTTGGGATTTTCCATCAATATCGGCACCTAAAACTTCTAATGTATTCAGATTAGAGATCATCCTAAGACAATGCTCCCTTACTGAAGTACCTTCAACCATTTTGGTATTATAAATCTGCCTCATAGTTTCTTGCCTTGCAGAACGGCCTTGCTCACCAAACGTCTCCTTCAGACTTAGCATAATATCCGAAGCTAGTTCTACATCCTCTATTTGATGCTGTA
>CM043326.1:23634148-23859148 GCA_023736055.1 Quercus glauca | reverse complement strand
TTTTCTAAAGTCCCTTTTTGTTTTTCTTTTCTTTTTTTTTTCAAGTTTTTTTTTTTCAAGTTTTTTTTTTTTTTTTTTTTGAAGCTTGGTGCACGATTTTAACCTAGTGCACGTCACAAAATAAGAACGAGGAATAAAGAACACAAAAGGAACAAGACAGGATGATAACAGGAAAAAAAAGATAAAGGGAAAGAAAACTGATTTTAGAACCTGTGCTCTGATACCAAATGATGCGAACCTCAATTGACACACTTTGAGACCCAACAAAAATATTGGAATACTTGCCCAAGAAAACTAAAATTCAGATTTTTGATAGAAACCCTGACCCAACGTTTATAATCGAAACGCAAACCAAAGGTATAAGTGTAACACCTTGACCCAATGATTATAATTGAATCACGAACCAAAGGTATAAAATTTGAATGCCACAAGGAAGAATCCCTGATAAGTTCACAGTTCTTGAAGAACCAAAAGAAGAGCAAAGCCTCACCTTTTCTGATTTTTATTCAATAATCCCTTATTACAATGAGCACATGCTATTTATGAGGCATGACTGAAAATATGAAAATATAAAAAACGTACTAAATAATAAAACCCTAAATAAAAGTTGATTTGGTCTGAAAATAGCAGATCCAAAATAGGAAAAATAGCTAAAAACGTTCTAAATAATAAAAGCCTAAAATTAAGGTAGATTTGGTCCGAAATTAGAAGCTCCAGAGTAGGAAAAATGTTCAGCCAGATCAGCCCTCAATAGCTTGGATTAAATTTATTACGCCTTCATCTTCCTTTGGGCTAAGCTTGGAATGTCCTATGTTAGAATCAGCCAAAATCTCTTGAATTAGCCCATTAAGTGCTTCTTTGATCTTCTTGGATCTTGCTTTAGTAATAGGCCCAATTGGAACATGCAATGGATCCTTGAATGCTTGTTGATTCTCATCACATATAATATGGAACCTTATAAAACCATAAAATAATATATGCAACGACAAACCAATCCATGTCTATAATTCCTTAGTAGCAAGTTTATTATAAACATATTAATTGATTGAGAACTATTCTCTTTATTAGTGCTGTCATGATAACTCTTATCATACACTAATAATATGTCGTATTAGCTTTAGCCTCTAAATGACAATGACATAGCTCCTTTGGGAGGTTAACATTACATTAGTCTAGTGTACACCATTATTTAGAATCATGTGTAGCCACATTTCATCTCCCTTATAATGTTTAAACTTGTAGTACCATGGAACTAAACACCCTTCTTTGGGATCGTGAGGCATATATGCCATGACGAGGTGCTTGTCCACACTACTTTAAACAGCGTAGTTCAATCTTGTAGTACTATGAAGTAAACACCCTCCTTTGGGATCGCAAGGCATATACGCCAAGACGAGGTGCTTACCCATACTACTATGAACTGATAATGGAGGCCGTGAGATCCAACCCTTGTATCTCTCTCCCACTAGATATTTTAAATTAAAGGTTTTTATGATGAAGAAACATAATAATGCTAGAAACCCTTGAAAACATAATCCTAATCTCATTAGGAATAAATTTCATTAAATGAATACTTTAATCCTAGCATTAATATATATAAATATATAAACCAAGGCAAGCAACAATATGATGAATCCTTTATAAAAATGTGCATATAAACCCATATATATATATATATATATATATATCAAATAATATATGGATTCAATGTAAATTGTATATAAAGCATTCAATACATACAGGGCACATATTATATGCATATAATAATCAAACCATGCAAGCCTTACATATATTTATATCCCAGCGGTGCATTAACATCCAAGCCATGCAATGAAGGATCCAAGTTGTGCAATGAATTGATACATGCAAATGATAGTTATTTGAATAACTATATCCAAAACATAAACTTGAAGATGATTTGGATATATCGGTCAGAGCATTAGAATAACTACCCTTCATTTCAATAACTACCATTTACAATAACTACTTCACGCACATGATGGTTATTACAATTAGATTCATATAACCATATCTAGGCAATTAATAAGTCACGGCATCAATACTTAATAGTTAAAGGCCACTTCGAACAAACCAATGCAATACGATTGTCATTATCATGAACAATTATCTCAATGACTTTCAATAACTATACTTGAAACAACGTTGAACATCAAGAAACCAGTTTTCTTTTATTCTAAAATCCAATCACATGCTATACAATCATGATATGAAAACCTGGCTCTGATACCAATTGTTGGAAAAATCTAGTTTTGTATCTCATACAAAACACACAACGGAAGCAACAAACATAGATCTATTTCATTCATGATTGATAACTTGCATTATGTAAATTTCAGAATTTAAGAACAAGATTGCGTACCTTGATGTAGTGAAATTCAAAACAAAAGATTAGAAGTACTTGGGAATACTTTTAATCTTCACTCCAATTCCACTATACGCCCCAGAAGTGTGGTCTCTCAATCAGTTTCTAAACGAGAATAACGAGTGGCTTCACTCACACATACACACCATTTCACAATGGTGTCTCTCTTAAATAAAATTCTGTATATTTCTCCCTTTATAACTAACTGATTATCTAATTGGGCTGGCCTATTGGGCCTTTCTAATTAGGCTTTAGTGTGTGGCTTGGAGTGGGACCAATAAGACACTAGCTCCAATGGGCCTTGAGCTTTTCTGTCAACTCTTGACAAGTCCAAAGTTACCATTAATTATATTTAATATCACTATATAAATATAATTGCACTCTAGGCCTTATTAATAAATTATATCTCAAGACTTTATTGTACATGCAACCCCTTCATAAAATATTCGTAGTAACACAAAATCATGAATGTAGACTGCCACTTTGTAGATTACTACATCTTAATCCTTGAGTACCCGATTTAATCCTTTTAAGTTATTCATCATATATTTATGAAAACCAATTTCGTAAATATATACTTTAGTAATTTCTTACCAAAGTAGTTAGGCTTAACTCTCTGAATAACAAACCCATTAAACTTATCTCAAGGGAATATTTTGTATCTCTGTTAAGAGACTATGAACTCCATCTTGAAAATATATGTTCCATCAACACTAAATGTGGCTGCCCAACATACTGAGGTTTTGACCGTTACTTTAGATCTCACTCCTGATATATCAAAGCAACCTACATTTCATGATCAGGTCCATTATTCTCTTAGGATTAAGAGTTCATGCAAATATAAGTCTTGAGATTTATTATTCAATTGACAGTCGTTAGAAGAATAATAAATCTCATAGCGGTCCAGTTCAATATGTCTTAACTCTTAAAACATATCAACATATCAACTAGAAGTCACCACTTCCATAATCAAGACAAATCATCTTAGTTAATATATTATAGTCTTCGCAGATGAAATGCCCAATTTCATCACCGACTACGAACCAAATTTTGAGTTTACAAAGAACTTGTGACTTATATCTTCTGTGACTAAATCACATACAATGCATCTCATGGACTATATGATAATATCCAAATATTCATGTTACCATTATTTCAGATAATAATAAACAACTTTATTAATTACAATATTAAGTCATACATCATGTCATACATAATGTCATACATAATATAATACATAGTATCATACAATAGGATTCTAGGGCACAAATCCCAACATATTCTACAAAAGCTCACTTGGAATTCCAAATCTTAGGGCTTTATCAAATCCGGTTCAGAGAGAGACACTAATGGTGCTCATGTGATGATGTGAGGCAGTGGATTCATTATGTATCAGTGTCCAGTGGTTCATCAACCACGTGAAGCAAATCCATGGAGGGTAGCCTTGGGCGGTTCAGTTCTGCTAAGCCAAAGAGGTTGGGTTCTGGGGTTTTTCTCGTGGGATTTCTAACGCAACCAAGGGGGAAATAGAGTAAAAATAGAAAAATAAAGAGATGTTAACATCGTCATTTGAATTATTTTAACAGACACGTGGCCAAATTTTGAAAAGTGTACTTAAGGAACTACATTTAAGGTATCGTATCTAAGTTTTGCCCAAAATAGAAATAAAAAACATACTGGGCCTTTACAAATTTTTAGTTTCATATAACCTTTTTATAAATAATTTACAAAATTAAATATTTAAGAATCTCAAAAAAAAAAATGATGAAATAAATAAATGAAAAAAAAAAAGGAATAATCAAAAACTTGTGGCATAAATATGAGATCCACATAAATATATATATATATATATATATATATAAAGAGTAGCATCTAGACCTTAAGTAATCCACTCTCTTGAAGCTTCAATGGAATAGATATAATCATGTGATAGCATTCATGTGGCCTTTGCACTCAAGATAACATGTTGAAGGGTAAAGTTTTAAGAAATTGAAACTTCATAGCTTGGGCTTCAAAGATCCAAGATAATCTATAACATAAAAATGATTTTAATTCAAGTGAATATCATAATCCTTGTAGCTGAATTGGCACCTTTCCATGCACAAAGTGCTTGGGATCTAAGGGCAAAGGGTTCGATCTAAGAGCAATGGCAGAGCCACATTATAGGGTGCCCCCCCCCCCCCCCCCCACACCAAAATTTTGAAATATTTTAATATCCTATAAATATGTTATAAATTGGTTAAGGTGGGGCCCCCCAAATTTGAGTTACTGTCCAATAACATTAGAAAAAAAGTTGGCTTCCCCCAAGAAAAAACAAAAATAAATAGCTTAATCTTTCCAAAACAAATTTATTAAAAAAAAAAAAACTTTAAACAAGGATCATCCATTTTTTTTTCCTTTTTTTTATCTTTTCATTTATACATCCAATCAATTGAGTTACAAGGCTCCTGCCTCCATTATATTCAAAATTTTAATTATTTATCTCTCTGGACTATTTTCTGTACGTGTTTAGAGTAAAATAGACAATTTGTGTGTACTCATAAAAGTTTAAAAAGATTATGTTCATTAGAAAAAAAAATTAGGAAAATAAGGAGTTATTGCCAATCTAATTGTATATGAATATGTTTTGAATTTATCTAAACCGATTTATGAATACCATAGTTTGGACCCCCCAAGCCAAAATTCCTAGCTCCGCCACTGTCTGAGAGATTATAACTATCTCAAACAAAAAAGATTTTAATAAAGTGAATACCATAACATGATTAGAGGCAGAACATATAAAAAAATGATAAGGAAGCCACCAAAATTGCTAATGCGTTTTCGGAAAGTAGGATTTTTTTCAAGTGGAACGTATCAAATTTTCAATTTCTTTTGCTAATTTGGCTAACTCTAATGTATCAAATATATACGGAAACGATACTCATGGTTTTAGTTGAAATAGAATCTTAATCTCAAGCAAACTATCTCCATAAGAATGTCATTAAAATTAAATCAATTCTAAAATCAAACTTTTAATCCAAGGAAAATAAAAATAAAAATAAAACTCAAATTTTGTAAAACTTGAACTTTTTCATGTGTGCCTATTGAAGATTTGTAAAGTAGATAAATTAAAACTTTAAATTGTTGATAATTGTGTATTAGAAAAGTTGTAGATAATTCATAAAGTGAAGAGAAAAAATAAAAAAGAAAGAGAAGTTGATATCCACAATTAAGCATTTGTGTCTATCCAAAAAAATTATAAAGCTATAGAGGAAAAGTTGATAAGAAAAAAAAATTGTAGATAATTCATAAAAGTTTTGTTTCTATCTAAAAATGGTTGCATTTTGTTGCAGTCATTTGACACAACAATAGCTTCTAAAGCCAACTTTAAAATTGTTGCAATTTAGTGCAATCATTTAGCACAACTACAATTTCTAAGCGTAACTTTTATGATATGACTAGTACTATGCCTATGCGTTGCACGGTTTTAATTATAGACTTTTAGTATAATTTTATTGAGAAATAATAAATTAATAATCACTTGAATATAGATTATATAAATTGCATATAAATTACTATTCTTAAAAGTATCAAGCAATCACTCAACATATTTATATGAAAAAATTCATAAATTTAATAATTAAAACCCTATGGAAACTTAACCAAAGCAATTTCATTTGCCAAAAAAAAAAAAAATAATTCTCTTCTAATCAATATAAGTATACACTAAAAAAACGGTATATATAGAAAATTTTCAATTGTGAAGATGTTAGATTTCTAATCAATTTAGGAATTATAAGAGAAATAGAATTATTAGGAAAAAGATATGTATTAAAAAAAATTATCACAATTAACGTTTAAAAAAAACAAACAAACAAACAAATAAAACGTAAAACTCATCACTTAGGATGCATATTTATCCAAAAAACTTGGAAGTTAGGACTTGGGAGAGTTCTATTAGACATATGTACGGCACTGAAGTTCCTGGGCACACCCAGGCCTTGGGCCCACAGTAACGTCTAGGCCCGTTGGGGCCCTGTATGCCTGAACGGCATCTCGGTCCCCCTCTTCCTCTGCCCCAGCCATGACATACTCTAAAGACAATATTTGGGCCTTATCAGACGGTACAAGCCATTCAAACCTGCGTCACACCCCCACGAACACCACCCCCCCCCCCCCTCGGGGATTGAGGCATTTGCCCGAGATATTAACTCCTAAGCAATCAACGATCGGGCGCGCAATTGCCGAGCGTCCTTGCCAGAATGGGAACCAGTCCCAAAGCCACTCCCGCCTGCGCAACCACTTACAACTAACAGTATTGGACCTCTAGGCGCACTAGCTCCAGAGGCAATCATCACTACCCCACTAACATCTAACTATAAATATGAGGAGTTGGGGGGAAGGAGAAGGTTGTTGAAACTTTGCAGAAGAAGAGAGAGAGAAAGAGAGAGAGAGAGAATACAGAGAGGGGGGGACGATACGGGTAACAGAAAAGAGAAAAAAGTGATCTCATTGGGTCTCTGCGCTGGGAACGACCGAACGTAGGAAATCCAAGCCCACTGCATAAATAGGTTGTGAGCCCAAGTGAACTTCAGCCCAATAACTTTGCTTCTAGTGCACACAACATAGAATTTCAAATTATATTGAAGTTAAATTATAAGAGAAATTATTAGATGGTTCGGAATTAAAGAAACACCTATCCTATGTGAAATTCTAATCAATTATATATATATATATATATATATATATATATATATATTGTTAAAATATGTTTCTATCCCAAAAAAAAAAAAAAATAGTGTATATTTTTTTCTAAAATTATTTTTTTATCTATAAATTTAAATTTTAAATAAAATATTAATGGTTACACGATCCTAATCTAAGTAAATTAGTTATTTTATCCATGTTTCTAAGTGATGAAGCCTAAGTTCGTCAGTAAAGTTCGTCAGATGGAGGCAATCCTCAGCCCTCAAGAGTGGTCACCGGTGTGGTGCCTGCCACAATGCCTCCGATGCCAAAGTCAGTATAAGAAGATCTCTTGAGAGAAAAATATATTTTCAAAATGAAAGAAATCTCTTTGTATGTAAAAATGTCTATGTACCTTGTTCTTGGCAATATGTGGGTTTTATATATGTCTTCAGGGCCTCTAGCCGTTGGAGTGGTTATGGAGGTCTTAATGCTCCTCTTGGTAACGCTTGGGGCTGTGTAATGTGGCATCAATGCCCTCCAACGGTCTGTACAGTTGGCTTTGTAACCACTCTGGAATTGATTACCTGCATTGAATGGGCTGGATGTCTCCGTCTATAGAATGGACGATTACTTCGCCTGACCAGAGGTTATACTCGTCTATATTGATGGGATCGTCCAAGTGGGACGGACTCGTCAGTCCCGTCAGTTGCCCTCGATTCTGTGTTCGTCATTTAAATGACGATCATAAAATGTGAAGAGTTTACATTTTATGAGTGTCGTTTGGGATTTCGCTCCGCATTAAGTGCAAAGTGGCGACATTTCGCAGATCGTGGCATACATGGCATGTGCTAACTGGTGGAGTTAATGCTTCAATTGGTCGGGCTATTGGACTTCCCGCTGGTTTTTCAATTTCCCAAAACCTTTGTTTAAAACTTTTTCATTTTCACTTCTTTCAAAAATCCTTCAATCATTGCTCTGATCATTCTCTCCGGCGACCTCTCTCTGCAACTTCTCTCCGAACTAGCGAACGGCGTGGTGGTGTTCCCCCTGTTGGTTGCTTTTTTAAAGGTACGCCCTTCTTCCTTTCTCTTTTTATGCCATTGTTCTCCGCCTTGTTACAACTTTACCTCTGATTTTTTTCTTCCTTTCCATTTTTCGCATGTTCCTAATTTCTTGGGGGTTTAGTTTACCATTGTGTCTTCTTCTTGGTTTTCATGGTTCATAGTTCCGAGGTTAAGATAGTTTGCCCATCGATTTCATTCCTCTTCGCTCGCTTAGGAGGGTCTTTAGGTGTTTTTCCTCATATTGAGGACTTTGTTTTTTAGGGCAATTGTTTAAGTGTTACATTGGCCGATTTGTTGCCTTTGCTTCGTCAATCGCTAGATTGGTTTGAAAACGAGGTTAGAGAGCGTGCAGAGATGTCTGAAGTTAGGTCGAGCAAGCTTGAGACTGGATTATCGTCCAACGGCGGTCCCGTGGAAGGGGATACCGCCATCTCTAGCCTTCGGGAGGTTAGGGCTTTCTATGCTCTAGAGGAGGAGTGTGGGTTGGACGCTGACACCCTTGGGAGATTTAAGGATAGATTTCAATTTCCAAATCGGGTTAGGGTTCGTCTGCCCAGTGAGGAGGATCGAGCATGTCACTTCTTCCCAGGCGAAGTATGCTTTTACGAGTCTGCCTTCACCTGTGGGTTGAGGTTTCCAGTCCATCCCTTCCTGATGGAGCTATTAGACCATTTCGGTATTGCTCCTGGACAGCTTATGCCTAATTCATGGAGGATATTAATCAGTTGTATGGGGATATGGCTGGCTGCCACTGACGGAGATATGCTCAGGGTTGATGAGCTTATCTATTTGGACCGTTTAAAAGCGTCCAAAGAGCATGGGTATTATGAACTAGTTCCTTGGGAGAGGAGAACTAGAATCGTCAAAAAGTTACCCTCGTCATTCAAGTACTGGAAGTCCAAATTCTTCTTTGTGTCTGGGGACGATTTTGAGACTCCCTCAGGCGAGGTTTGGGGTGATCTCCCGAGGTTGCATCGTCGGTGGGGAACCCCAACCTTAGGTGCATCCATGCTCCATTTTTTTTTTAAGTTTCGTCGTGCTTGACTTTATTGCTTATTGATTCTCTTACTTTTTCTCTTTCACAGCCAAGAGACGGCCAAAGCTGAAGAGCAGGTATAAGGAACGAGTAGAGAAAGCGATTGAATACGCGCAGACGATTGAGAGCTGGGACGACCTTGTGGATCCAAGGACTCTTGCCTTCTACTGTCTCGGTCCAGAACCCTCTAACTTCGTCCTGCAAAATCTTGAGATTGAAGGAAAAAAAAGTAAGTGTTGAGTTCGTTTATGCACACCCCTCTTTTTTTTTTTTAACAAGTGTTTTCTTCTTGCAGAGATGACGACAAAATTCAACAAGGGCATGTATGCCAAGATGAGGTCCAAGAAGGACGAGCCTTTATCGAACTTGGGGAAAAAAGTAGTTCGTGTCACTGAGAAGGGTGGCCCCGTCCCTCCAGCTTCCTCCATCAGCCCAATTATGTCTGGGGCCTTAGTTACAAGGACTGCTTCCCCCACGACTTCGGTGGAGGAAATTGGGGGCACTCCAGTCTCCAAGAGGCCAAGGCTAACTGAGAAGGAGAAGGAGAAGGGTGACCCTCGTCCATCCATGATCTGGAGTGACGAAAGGCTAGCAGTGGACCGGGCTCATGAGGTCTTGACTACTGCAGATTTAAAGGTCCTTTCTGGTGTCCCTTTTAATGACGTGGCTGCTCGACACGTCCAAAAGCTTGTACAGGTATGTTTGCCTGCCCTCTCTCTCTCTCTCTCTCTCTCTCTCTCTCTCTTTTTTTAACTCTGGACACCACTTTTTTTTTTTTTAGGTGTTAGGAGAAAGTTTACACATTACTTCTGAGTATCTTACGCAAGAGGCGAAGGTGGCGTCTCTTACGTCTAGGATGGAGACCTTGGAGGCAGAGAATTCCACTTTGAGGAAGAATCTAATAGACTCCATAGGTGAGGCGGCGTCCTTGAAAGAGAAGATGAAGAAATTAGGTGAAGACCTCAAGGATGAGCTTCAGTTATCTTCAGCAAAAGATGAACAGCTTCTAGGAGCCAAGGAAAATCTGAAGACTATCGCTGCTAGGTCCATTGAGGCTTTCCAGACCACGGATGAGTATCAGACGGTCCTGTTCAGCTGGTACTTCAAAGGATTTGAGCTCCTGAGAAGGTATCTCGTCAAGCATCCTATCGGGATGGACGTGGAGGCTCTGGACTTGGAAGAGGTAGACCAGGAGATGGCTGTGGACGAGGCTGCTCAATCTTCTGCTAATGAACCTGATGCTCTTGTTAACGCTCCTGTCACTAACGCCCCTGCTGAGGAAGATCCTGCTGAAGACAGTGCTGCCCGGACCTGATACTTGGAAAAAATTTCTTTTTTTTTTTTTTTTTTTTATGCCTGCTATGTTTTGGGCAGTTTTTGTAAATCTATTTTCTAAACAATTTTATTTATTTTGAGAACAATACTTTTAGCCCAGTGTTTATGGGCTTTTAGTTGTAAAGACAATAGTAATTTGCCAGCTCATTTCAGGCTTTAATGTTAACTTTTTGGTACTTACTTGCATTCGTGACTGCATGTTCTTTGGTCTAATATGTACTTGTTGGTAACTTTATATTTGTTTAGGAATCTTCTAATTGTCAGTAACTTACATCCTTCAAGGTGGAATTTCGTTACTTAGCCATTTTTGGCTTTGGGTAGATTTATTCGTCAGTAACTTACATCCGTCCATGCGGAATCTTGTTACTTAGCCATTTTTTGCTCTGAGTGACTTCCTTCGTCAGTAACTTACATCCGTCCATGCGGAATCTTGTTACTTAGCCATTTTTAGCTTTGGGTGACTTCCTTCGTCAGTAACTTACATCCGTCTGTGCGGAATCTTGTTACTTAGCCATTTTTGGCTTTGGGTGACTTCTTTCGTCAGTAACTTACATCCGTCTATGCGGAATCTTGTTACTTAGCCATTTTTGGCTTTGGGTGACTTCTTTCGTCAGTAACTTACATCCGTCTATGTGGAATCTTGTTACTTAGCCATCTTTGGCTACTTCGAATTTCTTTCTAGTCAGGCCTGTTTGCACACAAATATTAGTTGAATAATTCATTTATTGATATTTAATGACGAATATATCTTTATATTATATCTATTAATGGTATTTCTTCAGATGCTCAATGTTCCATGGTCTTGGAAGCCTTTGCCCGTTAAGGGTCTTCAGTTGGTAGCTGCCTTGTCTGGAGTAGTGAATGATTTTGTATGGTCCTTCCCATGTGGGGCCAAGCTTTCCTTAAGTAGGGTTTCTGGTCGCTTGGGTTACGTTGCGCAGGACGAGGTCCCTTATGTTGAGTCGCCTGAGTTTCACCCTTCTGTTGTAGTAGTCTGTCATTTTTTTCTGGTATTCCGTCATTCTACTGAAGGCTTTGTCTCGTACTTCATCAAGGCAGTCTAGATTCACTCACAGTAGGTCGTCATTGTCTTCTTCATTGAAGGCTTCTCGTCTGGTGCTAGTTATTCCCACTTCGATAGGGATCACTGCCTCTGTACCGTAGGTGAGTCTGAAGGGGGTCTCTCCCGTTGGGGTTCTGGCCGTGGTTCTGTAGGCCCACAAGATGTTGGGCAATTCTTCTGACCAGGCACCCTTCGCATCGTCCAGTTTGGTCTTTATGATCTTGAGCAACGTGCAGTTCGTCACTTCCGTCTGTCCGTTCGCCTGTGGGTGGCCTGGTGATGAAAACTAGTTCTTGATGCCCAGGCCCGAGCAGAAGTCCTTAAAGCCCTAGCTATCGAACTGTTGTCCATTGTCTAATATGATCGTCCGTGGAATCCCGAACCTGCAAACTATATTCTTCCACACGAAACCTTGGATTCTGGTTTCGGTGATGGTCGCCAATGCCTTTGCTTCAACCCATTTAGTAAAATAATCAATAGCAACTAGCAAGAATTTTACCTGACCTTTGCCTTGAGGCAGTGGGCCAACGATGTCGATTTTCCATTGTGCAAACGGCCATGGGGATGTTATCGTCGTTAGCTTTTCTGATGGAAGTCGTTGAATATTCCCGAACCTCTGACACTCGTCACATTTCTTGACGAACCTTGATGCGTCATCTTGCATGGTTGGCCAGAAGTAAACTGCTTGTATAATCTTTCTCACCAAGGATCTTGGGCCTGCATGATCTCCGTAAATTCCTTCATGGACCTCTCTTAGGACGTATTCGGCCTCTCCTTCGTCAACGCACCTCAAGTAGGGCATGGAGAAGCCTCTCTTGTATAAGGTATTATTGAGAATCGTGAATCTGATGGATCTCTTCTTGATCTTCATGGCTTCATCTGCGTCCTAAGGTAGGTGGCCATCCTGAAGGAAGGACATGATAGGCGTCATCCAGCTACTTGTGCCCTGGACTGCGAATGTGAAAATTTCTTCTATGCTGGGGTTTTTCTATATCTCTATCATCAGGTCTGTCTTCGATTCTGTTTCTTCTGACAAGGCTATCTTTGAAACTTCGTCTGCGGCCATATTCTGGCTTCTCGGAATTTGGATGAACTCCACTTTTTCGAACTCTTGAGTCAAGTGCTTCGTCAACCTGAGGTATTTCTACATTCTTTCTTCTTTTGCTTCGTATTCTCCTCTGATCTGCCTGATTACTAACTTTGAGTCGTTCTAGACTAGCAAGTTCCTGGCCCCAAGCTCTTTTTCGAGCCTTAAACCTGTCAGAATTCCTTCGTACTCAGTCTCATTATTGGTGGCTGGGAATTTTATCTAAACTCCATATTTCAATACTTCTCCATCAAGAGTGGTTATGACGACCCCTACTCCCCCTCTTTTTTGGGCTGACAAGCCATCGGTCTGTATCACCCATGTTTTGTCCTTGCTGGCAAGGTTGGGCTCGTCTGGATAGGTAAACTCGGCGATGAAGTCTGCCAAAGCTTTTGCTTTAATGGCTATCCTAGGATGGTATTCCACGTCGAATTGGCTGAGTTCAATCGCCCATTAGACCATCGTTCCAGCTGCTTTGGGGTTACTCATAGACTTCTTGATGGGTTGGTCCTTCATCACTAAGATTGGATTTGCCTGGAAGTATTGCCTGAGCTTGCGTGAGGCTACTATCAATGTAAACGTGATTTTCTCGATCTTTGGGTACTTGAATTCAGCTTCTTGGAAAGCTTGGCTGACGTAGTAAACTGTGAGCTGTTTCCTATCTTCTTCTCGGATTAAAACTGCACTGACGGCTGTAGATGATACTGCTAAGTACAAATACAAGTTTTCACCTTCTTTGGACGGGCTTAGAAGTGGTGGATTGCTAAGGTAACGTTTAAGCTCTTGGAATGCCGCTTCACATTCGTCGGTCCATTCAAAGGCTTGCTTCAGGGTCTTAAAGAATGGTAAGCATTTGTCCGTTACTTTAGAGACGAATCTGTTGAGGGCTGCAATCCGGCCTGTGAGCTTCTGGACCTCCTTGACGGTCTTAGGTGATGCCATATTGATTATGGCCTGCACCTTCTCAGGATTTGCTTCTATTCCTCTCTAAGACACCATGAATCCCAGGAATTTTCCGGAGGCAACACCAAAAACACACTTACTAGGATTCAGCTTCATTTGGTATTGCTTGAGGGTATCGAATGTCTCCTTAAGGTCGTCCAGATGCGCAAGCTCTTCCTTGCTCTTGACGAGCATATCGTCGACGTACACCTCCATATTCCTGCCTATCTGTTTGACGAACATTTTATATATCAACCTCTGATAAGTCACTCCTGTGTTCTTCAGTCCAAACGGCATTACCTTATAACAGTAGAGCCCTTGACTGGTGATGAAGGCGGTTTTCTCCTGATCCTCGTCAGCCATTTTTATCTGGTTGTACCCTGAGAATGCATCCATGAACGTCAACAGCTTGTGCCCGGCCATAGAGTCTACGAGCTGGTCTATTCTTGGAAAAGGAAAGCTGTCCTTCGGGCAGGCCTTGTTCAGGTCCGTGAAGTCCACACACATCCTCCATTTCCCATTTGCTTTCTTTACTAAAACGACGTTTGCAAGCCAGTCTGGATAGTATACCTCCCTGATGAAGCCTGCAGTCAAGAGTTTACTCACTTCGTCAGCGATTGCTTGGTCTCTCTCGGGCGCAAAGGTTCTTCATCTCTGCTTGATGGGCTTCCTCTCTGGGTCCACATTCAACCTGTGTTGGATGACTTCTGGAGATATGCCTGGCATGTCGTCATGGCTCCAGGCAAAGACGTCTAAGTTTTCCTTAAGAAACTGAATGAGCGTCATTCTTATCTCAGGACTTAGGGTCGTCCCTATTCTGGTTGTTTTCGTTGCTTCCCCTTCGATCAGCTCCACTGCTTCCAGTGCTTCCAACTTTTCCTCATCTTTTTCTTCTATTATCCACGTATGGTTCTCCTTAGCTACTAAAACAAACTGGTAGCATTCCCGAGCTAGAACTTGGTCTCCTTTAACTTCACCAACGCCATTTTCCGTTGGAAATTTTACCTTCAGGCAGTAGGTGGATGTGGACGCCTTCCACTTGTTGAATGCTGGCCTTTCAATAATGACATTATATGATGAGGGATAGTCTACTACCAAGAAGTCTATCTGACGAGTCAACTGCTTCGGGTACGTTCCCACTATTACTGTCACCGTCACTATGCCTTTGGGATATACCCTGTCACCGCTGAAGCTAACGAAGGGGGAATCAAACGGACGTAGTCTTCTTAGATCCAGTTTCAATTGCTGGAATGCAGGAAAGTAAATGATGTCAGCAGAACTACCGTTGTCCACGAGGATCCTTTTGGTGTTGAATCCTTCTATGGTGAGCATTATGACCAAGGGGTCATTGTGAGGCTGTTTTACTCCTCTAGTGTCATTCTCATTGAAGGTCATATTCTGATCAGTTCGTCTGTACTTAGGTGGAGGTACCATGTGGATGCTATTCACCTGTCGTTGATGTGTTTTCTTAAGTGATTTGAATGAGCCTCCTGTGATAGGCCCCCCTGCGATCGTTTGTATTTCCCGATCACATTTTGAGGAGGTTGGGATTGACGGCCTCCGCTCTTGGACGAGGACTCATGTTGGCCTTTGTTTTTGTCTCGAAATTTGTTGTACTCTCCCTTCTTCACAAATTTCTGTAGCTTCCCCTTTCGTATCAATTCTTCTATTTGCTCTTTGAGATCCCTACAATCTTCGGTGTAATGGCCATGATCTTTGTGAAATCGACAATACTTACTCCTGTCACGGACGCTAGGGGACGAATGCAATGGTCATGGCCATTTAAGGTAGTGCTCATCTTTAATCTGCGTCAAAATTTTGTCAAAAGGCATAACAAGAGGAGTGAATTTTACCGTTCGTGGACTTTTATCATCTTTCCTTCTGACTCCGTCATTGGTTCGACGATCCGGGCGGTCCCGCTTTTGTCCTCTACAGTCGTCTTCTCTTTTTCCTTTGTCCCCTGGTCTGTCTCCGTCCCTGATAGCAGCCAACGCGTCCTCAGCGTTCATGTACTTCTGCGCTTTAAGGAGCATTTCAGCCATCGTCTTTGGGGGGTTCTTCGCGAGTGAGGTAACGAGCTCCTTGGACCTTAACCCCGCCTTGAAGATCGTCAGCTGCACCTTATCGTCAGCCTCGTCTACCTCTAGTGTCTCCCTGGTGAAGCGTTTCACATATGACCTCAAGGTTTCCTTCTTTCCCTGCCTGATGGTTAGCAAATGGTCCGCGATTCTCTTTGGTCGTTGTCCTCCAATAAAGTGACGCAGGAAGGCGTTGCTCAACTGCTCAAATGTGTCGATGGACAATGTTGGCAACTTTGTGAACCACTCCCGGGCAGCTCCATTGAGTGTAGTTGGGAAGGAACGACACAATATTTCATCTAGGGACTGCTGAAGTCCCATGGTCGTTTTGAAGGTATTTAGGTGATCTTGAGGGTCCTTCAGCCCATCGAAGGGCTCGAGCTGAGGTAACCGGAATTTTGACGGCACTGGACAATCGAGGACTGCTGTTGTGAATGGCGAGTTCGTCGCTCGGACCATCTGATCCACACTCCGCTCTATTTTCTCCTTGATGGCATTCCTAAGTTCGTCCATTTCCCTCCTCATCTCCCTTAGCAGGTCTGAATTCTGCTCAGTTGAAGTGGTGGCCTTCCGAGGGTTATTTCTTCTGTGACTATCCCCTTCGTCTTCCTAATTTCCCTTCGAACGATTCTCCTCCTGCTGAAGCCGTAGCTTCATTTCCTGGTTTTGCCTAGTCAACTCTTCAACTGTGGCTGCAAGAGCCTGAACTTGCTGATCTAGGGCTACAGAATCTTGATTGGAGTCCATCTAAAAAGAATAAGAATCGGAAACTACTATTTCGAGTTTGAACACGAAAATGTCGTTCCCACAAACGGCGCCAAACTGATGAAGCCTAAGTTCGTCAGTAAAGTTCGTCAGATGGAGGCAATCCTCAGCCCTCAAGAGTGGTCACCGGTGTGGTGCCTGCCACAATACCTCCAATGCCAAAGTCAGTATAAGAAGATCTTTTGAGAGTAAAATATATTTTCAAAATGAAAGAAATCTCTTTGTATGTAAAAATGTCTATGTACCTTGTTCTTGGCAATATGTGGGTTTTATATATGTTTTCAGGGCCTCTAGCCATTGGAGTGGTTATGGAAGTCTTAATGCTCTTCTTGGTAACGTTTGGGGCTGTGTAATGTGGCATCAATGCCCTCCAACGGTCTGTACAGTTGGCTTTGTAACCACTCTGTAATCGATTGCCTGCATTGAATGGGCTGGATGTCTCCGTCTATAGAATGGACGATTACTTCGCCTGACCAGAGGTTATACTCGTCTATATTGATGGGATCGTCCATGTGGGACAGACTCGTCAGTCCCGTCACTAAGGTTTTTTTTTTTTTTTTACGTGTCTTATCATTTTAAATCTAAAAGAATTCTGCAATATGGATTAGACCTTGTTTTTTAGTGTAGTATTTAAAAACTGAGAAGAATTAGATTACACTATGTCTATGTCGCTACAATTTAAGATGAATTAGACCTCTTTATTTTTAGTGTAGCATACGTCGCTGCAATTTAAGATGCATTAGACTTTTTTTTTATATAATACACTACACGTAAAAAAAATAAGGATTATATGGATAAGATGAAGAATTTGGATTGTAATCAAATAAAGATTTTTATCAATTTAGAAATTATAGGAGAAGAAAAATTTTATATACATATATATTTTTTAAATCTAAAAGTTTTAAAAATTTTCTACAATATGATGAAGCCACTTGGCGCAATCACGACGTCTAATCTCAACTTTTATTATATAGTATATGATATGATATTCATATGATATCTATTTTAATAAGTGAGATTTGAATAAATTATATCTACAAAAACTTTATACTTTAAAAATTATACCTAGTAAAATAAATTAGTCAATAAATTAAGTAAACCAAATTTTAAACCTTGTCAAGAACACAATTAATCCTCAAAGCTGAATCATTACATCCCACTGCTTTTGGAGTTTGGACTTGCTGGCATGATAGTCCAGTAACTCCAAACTTGTGAAAACTATATATATATATATATATATATATATATATGTGGGCTTGGCGTGCCAGCCGAACCGGCCATCAAGGCCCAATCCTATGGAGAAAAGGGAAAGTCTAGGATCAGCCCATTGATTCATTGAGCTAGTCAAATCATCTCTTAATATAGCTTATTTTTTAACTTAAAATGTCCTTTTCATCTTTTTTGTTTGATAGATTAATTTGAACTCGTATTCTCATATTAATAAATCACTAGTTAAGGTAGAGCTTAGTTCCCTTCTAACTTTAACTATCTCAAATAAAAAAGATTTTAATTAAAGTGAATACCATAACATGATTAGAGGCAGAACATATAAAAAAATGATAAAGAAGCCACCAAAATTGCTAATGCATTTTTGGAAAGAAGGATTTTTTTCAAGTGGCACGTATCAATTTTTCAATTTCTTTTGCTAATTTGGCTAACTCTAATGTAGCAAATATATACAGAAACAATACTCATGGTTTTAGTTGAAATAGAATTTTAATCTCAAGCAAACTATCTCCAGGGGTTGTTTGGTAAGAGTATTAATTTAAATATAGTTTTTTATTTTGCAATCCATAAAATGGTAGGTTCCACACTTGAATTTTATTGTTTAGCTAATATTTTCTAAATACAGTTTTCAAAAAACTATATCCTATTTTCTTGATTTAAAACAGGATTTTGAAAATAGCTAAGGGGTGTTTTTAGGATACATAAAATGTTTTTAATGACATAGTTGTAAATAAATTGAAAACAATAGACCCCACATATTTGTCCAAATTCTTTTATCTCTTAAATTAATAATTTTATCTTTATCACAAAAAGAATTCTCACTAATAAGTGAAATAGTAGCATAAAAGATTCAACCCGTCAGCTTTGCTCATATAATAGAACCTACAGCTCAAGCTGACGGAATAAGTAGCGGGGATGGCTGAAGACCTTAAAGCTGACGCCATTAATAAGCTAAAGGCGATATAGCTGACGGAGGTAAAGTAGACCGACGGTTCTAAAAGGTGACGACCTTACTAAAACTTGGCTTGACCACCACGTATGAATATATAAGGAAATGACTTGTATCCCACGCTAAATGTTAGTCTTCTACAAGGAAAGGATTCCGCAATCTACGTTCATAAAGACTCCTATAAGGAAAAGACTCCTACTCCAAGGAAAAGAGGTCAACCCTCTACTACTATAAAACCCTAATACCCTCACAAATTAAGGTACGCATTATTAACCCCTCTCTAGCACTCTAGAGTTGAAAAGAAGTTCTAACTTGACCTTCGGAGGGTATTTGGCCGACACCACACCGGTGCTCTCCATTAGGTCTTCTCCTTTTTGTTGTGCAAGTGTTGTTTAGAGTGTGCGAGTACTGTGTGGCTTACTGGTGGTTTTTTTGGCATCATCAGTTGACGCCGTCTGTGGGGAACGTTAATTTGTCGCAATTCCACAAGCCGTATTGTAGTTTTCTGGACAAGAGAGTTGTATGGTACTCACTCACTCAATGGCAACCACAAATGACGTTCAAGAAGAGGAACCACCCACAACTGCCCTCGAGAGATAGGTTCGAACTCTTGCCGCAGCCGTAGAACGCCTCACCAAACGGAACCACGACCTAGAAGAACAACTGCCCCAGAAGAATGCAGCGTCAAATAACCAACTAGAAGCCACTCTCGAAATGGGAGTCACCTTTCTCATGAGGAGGATACCAGAGTCCTGCAACTGGAAAATGATCCCTTGAAGAGGAAGTTGCGCCACGAACGGAGAAGGCGAACTCCCTCCATTTCTAACATCTCTTTTAATGGTGAAGAGGATAGTAGCTATAGATGCAGATCAAGGACTCCTTCTAGTGAGTCTTTCTTGTATGATGAGGAGTACCATCATAAGCGCAGAAACAAAAACTCATCTTCCAAAGGCTTGGGAAATGATACTATGAGTAAAGCACTCAACCAAATTTCTAGGTCACCCTTCATGCGCAGAATCGATGGAGGGAGACTCCCTCAACGGTTCACCCAGCCCACATTCAAAATGTATAATGGTCGAACAGATCCTGTGGAGCACATGGGCCACTTCAACTAGAGAATTGCTACGCACTTCAAGAATGAGGCTTTGATGTGCAAGGTGTTTCCCTCCAGTTTAGGGCCTGTGGCCATGAGGTGGTTTGATGGCCTAAGTGCAGGTTCCATTAAGGAGCTCACCCAAGTGTTTGGGTCTCGTTTTATCACGTGCAGTAGAGTTCCTCGGCCCTTAGATTCCCTATTATCTATGTCCATGCAAGAAGGAGAAACCCTGAAAACATACTCAGACAGATATTGGAAGATGTTTAACGAGATTAAAGGGGATTTTGATGATGTGGCTGAAAGGACCTTTAAGGTCGGCCTGCCCACCGAGCATGATTTGAGAAAATCCTTGACCAAGAAGCCAGTAAAGAGCGTACGCAGGCTTATGGACCACATTAATGACAATAAGAGGGTCGAGGAAGACCAACAGCAAGGCAAGGGAAAGGGTAAGGTTATCCTTCAGTAGAGGAGTGATTTCAGGTCGAACCGCTACAACAGTAACAGACCCAAAAGGGTTTTTGCTGGACAGTCCAGGCCTATGGCTCCTCAAGTGGTTAACACTGTGTTCCAAGAACCAGTGCATCAAGTCTTGAAGAAGATCAAGAACGAGCCTTACTTCAAATGGCCGAACAAGATGGGGGGAGACCCTTTGAGGCATAACTAGAGCCTTCATTGCCAATACCACCAGAAGCGGGGGCATACCACCGAGGACTGCAGAACTCTGTGGAACCATCTGGAGTAACTGGTCAGAGAGGGAAGGTTACAGCAGTTTTTATATCGGTCCAACGGGCAAGGAGACCAATCAAGGTCAAGGGCTTAAGGAATGCCTCTTCAAGGCCCCCTTTAGACACAATTAATGTCATCTTTGCTGCACCAAGGAGAACTGGTTCTCATCCTTCCAGGGTAATGTCGGTGGCACGGGTACAAGCTAAGGACTCTAATTTTGAGCCAAAGAGGGCTAGAGTGGAGATCCGACCGGTGCTGAGGTTTTCAGACAAGGACAAGATTGGAACCATCCAGCCACACAATGATACTTTGGTAGTCACCCTTAGAATAAGAGGGTACGATGTTAAGAGGGTTTGGTGGATCAAGGCAGTGGGGCGAAGATTATGTACCCCCGACTTGTACGACAGATTGGGCCTGAAGCCCGAAGGTTTGACAGCTTATAATTCACCTTTGGTGAGTTTTGATGGAAAGGTTGTTATTCCAAAGGGTCATATTAGACTGCCCGTGCAGGCGAGTTCAGAAGTGGTTGAGGTGGATTTCATTGTAGTGGATGCTTATTCTCCTTACACGGCCATTGTGGCAAGACCCTGACTTCATGTCCTGGGACCCGTTTCCTCCACTCTACATTTGAAGGTCAAATATCTGCCCGGGGACCAAATTGAGTAGCTGGTCGAGAGCCAGTCCGTAGGAAGGCAGTGCCTAATCACTGCAATAGTGCATCAGCCAAGAGTGGACTCCTCAGCCTCGGTCCAAAAAAACTTATAGCAATCAAGGACTCTGGTTTTATCCGTGAAGGAGGCAGCCGAGAAAGCGAAATGTGAAGGCCTGGAGAAAATTATTGTAGACGATGATCCGGAGAAGTCTTTTCAAGTCGGAACTAGCTTCCTCCTCAGGAGAAGGACGAGCTGGTGGAGTTCCTCAGGAGGAACGCTGACATGTTTGCATGGAGTGCTTACAAAACTCCTAGAGTAGATCCAAACCTCATTTGCCATCATCTAAATATCAACCCGTCTGTCATCCCCAAGAAGCAACCACCTCGGCACTCGTCTAAAGAACATTCTAAGGCTGTCAAGGAGGAGGTGAACAAGCTTAAGCAAGATGGGGCTATTAAAGAAGTGTTCTACTCTAAATGGTTGGCTAATACAGTGGTAGTAAAGAAGAAGAATGGGAAGTGGCGAGTATGTGTAGATTTCACAGACTTGAACAAAGCCTGTCCAAAAGACCCCTTCTTTATGCCTCAAATTGATCAGCTAGTGGACGCCACTGTAGGCCATCCTCAGATGAGCTTTTTGGACGCCTTTCAAGAGTACCATTAGATGCCATTATCCTTGGACGATCAAGAGAGGACGGCTTTTGTTACTCCTATTGGGAATTACCATTACAAAGTGATGCCTTTTAGTTTAAAGAATGCTACAGCTACCTATCAAAGGATGATGACCAGGATGTTTGAACCACAATTAGGCAAGAATATTGAGGTTTACATCGACGATATGGTGGTGAAGAGTAAGGTGGTGTCTGAGCATATGAGAGACCTCGAGGATATTTTGGAGTACTGAGGAAACACAATATGTGCCTTAATACTTCCAAGTGCTCCTTCGGCGTAGGATCAGGCAAATTTCCAGGCTATATGGTGACCCACCGTGGAATCGAGGTCAATCCTAATCAGGTTAAGGCAATAAACAGTCTGCAACCACTTCAGAATCCCAAAGAAGTCTAGAAACTAACAAGGATGACCGCTGCCCTAAACCAATTTATCTCTCAATCGACGGACAGATGCAGACCCTTCTTCCAATTGTTGAATAAGTGGAAGGGATTTGAGTAGATCGAAAAGTGTGCCTCGGCCTTTCAGCAACTTAAGGAGTACCTTTCTCAGCCACCTGTCATGTCCAGGCCTGAGATGGACGAAGTCTTGTTTGCTTACATTGCCGTGGCTTCTTATGCCGTGAGCTTGGTGTTAATCCAAATTGATGATGATGTGCAGAGGCCAGTTTACTATGTGAACAAGTCATTGCACGAGGCAGAAGTTCGTTACCTATCGTTAGAAAAAGCTATTTTACTAGTGGTACATGCTACACATAAGCTCCCCCACTACTTCCAATCCCACATGTTTGTTATCTTAACCCAACTTCCACTTTAATCACTACTTCGGTGTGCTAACTTAATGGAAGGATTGCCAAAAGGGGTACAATCCTAGGGGCTTTTGACATCAATTACATGCTTCGCACCTCTGTCAAAGGTCAGGTCCTCGCTGACTTGGTGGCCGAGTTCGCTGAATCCCTAATAGAAGAAGAGGCGGAGAAGTAGGGCATAGACGGAAAATTGGTTGGCATGGTCTCCTCGCATGAGCATTTATCCTAGAGGGTATATGTTGATGGTGCAGCAAATCAGAGGGGATCCAGAGTGGGGCTAGTTCTAGTATCTCCAGAGAAGATCACTATTGAGAAATCCTTAAGGCTAGGCTTCTCGACCACAAACAACGAGGCTGAGTATGAGACTCTATTAGTAGGAATGGCCATGGTTCAAAAAATGGGCAGAAAGGTAGTGGAGATATTCTCGGACTCAAAACTGGTTGTAGGCCAGGTGATGGGAGAGTTGGAGGCCAGGGACGTGAGAATGCAAGAATATTTGAATCAAGTTAGGCGCTTGCAATCAAGATTTGAGTCTTTCAGTTTGTTGCACACCCCTAGGAATGGAAAAACACATGTTAACTCTCTAGCCACTCTTGCAACGTCCTTGGCATAGGGTTTACCTCGGGTCATCCTTATTGAAGACTTAGGCAAGCCTACTGAGGTGAAAAGGGAAATGGTCCATATCCATCAAATTAGGGTGGGACCCAGCTAGATGGACCCTATAGTATTGTTCCTTAAAGAGGATATCTTACCCAAAGAGAAAACAGAGGTTGACAAGGTGCAAAGAAAGGCTCCTCGGTTTTGGCTATCCGAGGACCAAAAGTTGTATAAGCACTCTTTTTCTGGGCCGTACTTGCTGTGCATACACCCAAAGGCATTAAAGCTACTTCTAGAAGAGTTACATGAAGGGATTTATGGAAGCCACACAGGAGGCAAAGCTTTATCTCACAGAGCCCGTTCATAGGGAAATTGGTGGCCGAATATGCAGAATGAAGCACAAGAATATATGAAGAAGTGTGACCAGTGCCAAAGATTTGCCCCAAATATTCATCAACCAGGGAGGTCCTTAATCCTCTGTCCAGCCCTTGGCCCTTCACTTAATGGGGCTTGGATATTGTTGGACCTTTCATAATGTGGCAAGGAATAAGAGATATTTACTAATTAGCACGAATTACTTCACCAAGTGAGTCGAGGCTGAACCATTGGCAAACATCAGGGACATAGATGCCAAGAGATTTATTTGGAAAAACATTGTCACTCGATTTGAGATCCCTCATACACTCATCTCGGACAATGGACTTCAATTTAACAACAAGGCCTTCAGGAGGTATTGTTGTGACCTGGGGATTACGAATAAGTATTCCACCTCGGCTTACCCACAGGGGAACAGATAGGCTGAGGCTGTTAATAAGGTCATAGTCAGGGAACTCAAGAGGAGGTTGGATGATGCGAAGGGAAAATGGGTAGTAGAGCTGCCTCACATCCTTTGGACATATCGAACAACACCTCGCAGATCAACAAGAGAGACACCCTTCTCAATGACTTATAGAGCCAAAGTTGTTATCCCTCTAGAAACTGGATTTCCAATACTGAGAACAAGTTCTTTCACTCCGAGCAACAATTACGAGTTGTTAGAGAAGAGCTTGGACTTAATTGAAGAACGAAGAGAAAATGTCTTGGTCCAATTGGCGTATTATCAGCATAAGCTCAAGTAAGGGTACGATGCCAATGTAAAGCTTAGGCCATTAGCACCTGGAGACCTGGTATTGAGAAAGGTTTTGGGTAATGCAAAGAACTCGGTGTGGTGAAAGCTAGGACCCAATTGGGAAGGGTCGTATCGCATCACCTCAGTGGCTGGAATAGGTGCATCCTATCTTGAAGACCTAGACGGACATGTTATCCCACACCCTTGGAATGTAAATAACCTACGAAGGTACTATTATTAATGAATGTCTTTTCTGCCATGTTTTTGTTAATAACCTTATGCGATACATCAAGTTATTTTTGTAAATATTAAACAAAACCTAAGTCATGCCTGGTCTCTCAGATCACATACTTTGGGTAAATTAATACTTCAGTTCATTCCACTAAGTGTTAAACAGAACCTTAGTCATACCTGGTCTCTCGGATCACATATTTTGGGTAAATTAACACTTCAGCTCATTTTCCTACGTATCAAACAGAACTTTGGTCATGCCTGACTCCCTGGACCACATACCTTGGGTAAATTGATACATCAAGTTATTTTTCTAAGTATTAAACAGAACCTTAGTCACGCCTGATCTCTCAGGCCACATACTTTAGGTAAATTAATACTTCAGTTTATTCCACTAAATGTTAAACAGAACCTTAGTCATGACCCACATACTTTAGGTAAATTGACACTTTAGCTCATTTTTCTACATATCAAACAAAACCTTGGTCATGCCTGGCTCCCTAGACCACATACCTTGGGTAAATTGATACATCAGCTCATTTTTCTAAATATTAAATAGAATCTTAGTAATGCCTGGTCTCTCGGACCACATACTTTGGTTAAATTAATACTTCAGTTCATTTCACTAAGTGTTAAACAAAACCTTAGTCATGCTTGGTCTCTTGGACCACATACTTTGGGTAAATTAACACTTCAGCTCATTTTTCTACGTATCAAACAGAACCTTGGTCATGCCTGGCTCCCTGAACCACATACCTTGGGTAAATTGATACATCATCTCATTTTTCTAAGTATTAAACAGAACCTTAGTCATGCATGGTCTCTTGGACTACATACTTTAGGTAAATTAATATTTCAGTTCATTTTTCTACGTATTAAACAGAACCTTGGTCATGCTTGGCTCTCTGAACCACATACCCTGAGTAAATTGATACATCAAGTTATTTTTCTAAGTATTAAACAAAATTTTAGTCATGCCTGATCTCTCGGACCACATATTTTGGGTAAATTAATACTTCAGTTCATTCCACTAAGTGTTAAACAAAACCTTAGTCATGTTTGGTCTCTCAAACCACACACTTTAGGTAAATTAACACTTCAGCTCATTTTTTTACATATCAAACAAAACCTTGGTCATGCCTGGCTCCCCAAACCACATACCTTGGGTAAATTGATACATCAAGTTATTTTTCTAAGTATTAAATAGAACCTTAGTCATGCCTGGTCTCTCGGACCTCATACTTTGGGTAAATTAATACTTTAGTTCATTCCACTAAATTTTAAACAGAACCTTAGTTATGTCTGGTCTCTCGGACCACACACTTTGGGTAAATTAACACTTTAGCTCATTTTTCTATGTATCAAACAGAACCTTGGTCATGCCTGGCTCCCTAGACCACATACCTTGGGTAAATTGATACATCAAGTTATTTTTCTAAGTATTAAACATAACCTTAGTCATGCCTGGTCTCGCGGACCACATACTTTGGGTAAATTAATATTTCAGTTCATTCCACTAAGTGTTAAACAGAACCTTAGTCATGTCTGGTCTCACGGACCACATACTTTAGGTAAATTAACATTTCAGCTCATTTTTTCTACGTATCAAGTTGAACCTTAGACATGTCTGGTTCCTCGGACCATATGCTTCGAGTAAATTAACAATCTATATTTATTTTTCTAAGTGTTAAACAGATCACGGGTTAAACCCAACTTCTCAGATCACTTGCCTTAAGTAAATTAACGTTCTTAGTTATTTGCCTAAGTTTTGGGCAGTACAAACCTGTGATCATTTCCTTTATTGTTTTTACTTGTTCAATTTAGCTTAATTAGCAACAATGTGTCACTGTTAGCCCTTATTAAAGAAAAATTAGCAGCAGTTCAGTACTATTTACGACATCATTAACCTTAGATCTTATCAAAGGGCAAAATAATAACTACACCAACCAGAGAATAAATATTACAAGAAAGAAAAATGGAGACACATAAAGTGAAAAGTAATGTCTTTTTCATTAATTGAAAGGAAGAGTACATTATACACAAGGGCAGAATGCCACAACAAAAAAGAAAAAATACAAGGAAAGCAACAAGAGAAAAAAGACAGAAAAAGTAAAATCCTAATGCTAAGCCTTGGGAGGATCTTCTTTTTCGCTCGGCTGCGAGGCAGAAGCGTTTTTACCTCAGGATTAGCCTCCTTGGATTTAGCCTCGGCCTTCTTTGCCTTGGCTACAACGTCCTTGGCCTTAGCAGCATCATTGGCCTCAAAAAGGGGCTTGGTCTCCTTACCTTTGCCTTTATCTTTGGCCACCTTAGCCCCTTGGCCTTGATCGCTAGCCAAGTTGGGTCTTTTAGGAGCCTCGGGCGAAGGAAGGATGGCCTGAACAGTCAAAGGCTGCTCAGAAGATTCCAGAGCAAGGGCAGAGGGAGATGGGGTGGTAGCTGGGGATTCACGAATCTCTGGATGATAGTAAACGCTCCCTGGCTGCCTCCACTCCAAGTTTGCAGGAACCCCTACAAGGTTAAGGGCCTCTGCCCACATCACCTTGCAGTAATCCCTACATACCTCAACCAGCTCTTCGACCAGCCTTACCTCGATTTCTTCCACCCCGAGGTGGTAAGGTGCTTGCTTCGATGCCTCCGCTGCTTCCTTCACCATCCGAGCAGCGGTTTCGACCTTCTCCAGGTCGGCTTTCAGGTCCAAGACCTACTGTTTCTGTGTGGCAAGCTTTATCTCAGTGAGATAAAGCTTCTTGCACTGATCTTCAGCCTGGACCTGGGCATCCTTTAGCCCAGCCTCAACACTTTTTCTCGCTCTCTCTTCACCAGTTAACTTGGTGGCCAAGTCCTATTTCTCTTGCTTCAAGGCCCCCAAGGACTTCTCAGTCTCAGCGCAGGAGTGGGCCTCAGCCCTAGCCTCGTTACAGGCATCCCGGACCGACTTCTTGACCATAAAAACCTACTAGGTAACCTGCATAAAGATAATAAAGGAATCCCATGTAAAATAAAAAATAAAAAAAGGAAGAAAAAGAACAAAGAATGAAAAAGGTGACTTAACATTTAATTTAAAGATGTGTTGGTTAACTTACCATGGCGAGGTCCCTCTTCAAGGACAGGAAGAGGTCCAACTACCTCATGCGCCTGAGGGCCTCCATGTCCTTAGGCAGGATGAGGGGTTGCTCTAGGGCTTCAACAATGTAGGTCGAGTGCCCTCTCTGGAAGTCCCTAATTGAGGATTTCCACAAGATGGCAGCACCATCTAGCTCCAGTCGAAGAGCCTAAGTGTGCTGCTGTTGGTGCACCTCAGCCCCACTTGGGTCCTCCCTACTATCTGCCAAGGAGGCCCGCTTATCTTTAGCAGTTTTCTGCTGCTTAGCCCCCTTCTAAGGGACCACCTCGCCTACCACCAATTCCTACTCCTTCCTTTTCTTCTTCAAGTTGGGGAGAAGGATCAGGCCGAGTGATGTTGTGGGAGGAAGAGAGGGAGGGGGGAGATTGTCAGCGGCCTGAGACTTAGGGACCTCTTTGGATGATGATCCCTTGTTCCTCCCGGCCATAAGGTCCCTCAAGCCTTTCCTTTGGTTCAAGGTTATCTCCTCTTCTTCATCCTCCGAGCTGCCTTCTAGGCGCGTGACCACAAGGCTGGAAGGGCATACACTAGAAACTCTGTTCGAGTCCGAGATTTCAATAGGCTCTTTTGGCACCTCTCCTTTTTCCTCGAAGTGAAATTGGTCTATCTCTACTTCCAATGATAGACGCGAGGAAGCAGTCTCTTCCCTTGGGGCAGCTACTTTAGGGAGAGCACGATGGAAGGGCAGTTCAACTGGCGGGAGATCTTCACGAGCTAGGAAACTGGGCAATGATACGTCAATCTGGGCTAACCGAGGGTCACCTGCTCTTATCGTGTTGCCTACTTCTTGGAATATGTTCGAGAGGGGATCAAAGTCCAAGATTAGATGGACGGCTCGTAATTGTCTATCTTCACTCACAAAGATCTCAAACCTCAGCACCTTGTTGAGACTCACAACTTTGACAAGGCTGAGTCTTGGAGCAACATGCCTTTTATCTGCAAAAAACATTCGAGGAGAAAAACTCTGGTCCATATAATGAAATCTCTATTAGAAGTGAACGAAATACAAAAAGAATGGAGGAATATGAAGCCGAGGGGCTGCTGCCCATGTTTCAAGAGAAGAGAAAGAATAGAAGGGAGTTAAACCTAAGGTACCCCACCTGGCTCTCCCTCTCGGACTGGGCAGTGAAAACCATCATGCCATACCCTTGAGGCAATCAGGAAGTCGTCCTTCATACCCTTATTAGATTTAGGGAGGTAGGAGATGAGTCTAACGACGGGTGATCTAGACTTGAGGTAATACCCCGAGTCAGCGAGCGAGTGGCACTCGTACATGTGGACAACATCGTAAGGAAATCAAAAGAACTTGTGGGATTACTTTTCATACATCAAAACTCCATTTTTCTCCTCGGATAAGAGGGAAAACCGGAGTTTTGAGGGGCTATTGTGGGGACGCAGGCCCAAAAATACGTTGGGCCTTGGGCCTTGTTCGAGGAGGCACAATGGTCCTAGAATAGATCAATAGTGAGGAAGAACTAAGACTTTGAACCTCATAAGCAAACCACGACTGTGAAGGCTAGGAGAGGTTGTCCAAGGTGGAATATCCCCTCGGCTAAACACAAGTGTTGGGAAATTTAGACCCCGGTTGATAGAATTAACAAGTTTTAAATCCAAGTTGTTAATTAGATTTATTATGAATACAACTTCTTAAAACAAACAAACATCAATATCATGTCAATAATGAATGCAGCGGAAAAGTAAATAAGACAAGATATGACGACCCAGGAAAACCAATGAAACCAACCAGTTTCACAGTAAAAAACCTAAGGGGAAACCTTCCCGGAAAGTAATCCACTATAGTAAAGAGAAGTTTCAGATCTAGTACAAAACCTTTGTCCCTAGACTCTACAATCCCCGTAGATGAACTCACAGCAGAAACCTTCTACTGCTTCAGAACCTCTGAACTCTTCAATATATGAACGCCACCCTTTTTGTTGCACGAATCCCAATACGTGACTAACCAATTACGCGGATCCCAGTACGCGACTTCAATCACCAACTAGAAGAAGATGTTGGCTGCAAAGTTCTTCACTTCATCAAGAATGAAGATCAAGAAGCACTTGGTTACAAAACCCTAAGGCGCAAAGACGCAGTAGCTTCTTTCAGAGAGAATAAGGCATTGGTCACCTTTTGCATATGTTCTCCTTGTATTCTCTCATGTGACGGCCTCTAAAATAAGACTTATATAGGTCTAGGGTTGTGAAAAAAAAAAAACCTACACAAATACATAAGCCTGGCCCAAAAATCAGATCTGAAAATCTGAATTCCCGTAACCTCGATAGATACCTCGATCGATCAGAGGTGTCGAGCTTTATTAAACCTCGATAGATAGCTAGGTGTTAAAGAGCTGTTGAGGGGACATGAGCTTTCTCGATCGATCCACTAGCTGTTGAGATTGCAATAAGAAAACACCTTAAGAGCTCGATAGATAGCCAGCTGTCGAGAAGGTGTCGAGCAACTGTCAAGCTATCTGTCCACATGTGTCGAGCTATCTGTTCAGCTTTAATGAACACCTTTTCTTCACTTGTTTCTTGGTCCAATCTTCATGGCTTTAATACTAGACTTGAACAACATGTTCCTTGAAGTATTAAACACATCCTAGATCTACCCAAATACAAGTAAAGTGCGTTTTGTTAAAGGATTAGCCAATTGCACAAAATATGTCCTTAACAATCTCCCCCTTTGGCAATCCGTGACAAAACCACAACAAATAAATGAACATATGAGAAAAGTCATAAATCACTCAACTCATATTCACTTGTTGAATACAATAAAATCTATCCTAACACAAACTCTTGAAAAATTTTGTAAGAAGAGAGTTTATGGCAAGTAGATTTTGACAACCTGTATTTCTGAAACACTTTAAACAAAACTCATCAATGCATCTTTGTGTGAAACAGAAATAATAGATTGCATACAAGTAATAAGAAACATTTGTATAAAGAGAGAAAAGAAACAACACATGTAGAGGTAGGTGAAAGAAAACATACATTAACATATAAAGAAGATAAGTTCAATGTATGTACATATGATCACAAGACCCAAGGTACAAGAAGAAGGAGGTAAGCACTCCCTCTAACAAAATGAAACACATCTCCCCCTTACAAAGGCATGTATTTCTCCCCCTAACTTGTAGAATCTTAAAGAAAGAAACCACAAAGTCTCCACAATTTCTCCCCTTTTTTGTCATGATTGACAAAGGGTACAAGAAGCTAGAAAGCTTCACCCGAGAGACATAAAGATGATCAAAGATGATCAAGGGGGCACAAGAAATCCATACAAATGCATGAATGTAATGAAACAAGATACTATGGATGACAAAAGAAATATGCAAAACACACACACACTAAACAAGTCTAACGAATTTTATATTTCAAAAACAAGTTAAGACAGTTTAGTGAGCATACATTAACACATGTAAACCTTGTGATAGCCAAATCACATTGTACCTGCACATGTATCAAGAGTAGCAAAGAATATTGCGTGTTGTGTGTGAAAAATATCGCAAGATTGCATAAGTGTATACATGTTATGACGATTTGAGATATGAGAAAATCACTTTAACTCACACACAATCATAACTGTTTGATGGGGACTATCACCTTCGAGGTACATCCTATAACTCCCACATCTTCTATATTACACGCTTGCAACCATATTTAAAGCATTTTTTTTTTAATCTTTTTGCTTTTTATTTTCTTTGCATATTTTCTTTTTAAGCATATCATGCATGGGCATAAAAGAGAGAGAAACGAAATACCCATTGATATTTGACATTCCAATTTTGCTATGCCGAAGCACACAAATGTCATTGATACTACACTTTTGCTATGCCGAAGCATACAGATGTCATTAATGATTGGCGGGTAACAGTGGTGAGATGGTTATTTATGTCTTTCTCTTAGGATTTTCTAGTCCTACCCCTCAAAAAGAGTGATATAAGTGTTAAGTCTAGGAGATAACTTAATCTTACTCATTACAAATAAGAACCACAAAACTCACTTGCTTAGTTGTGCATAGAAATGCTTATCTAAACTACAAAAGATACAAAGTTTAGAAAACTTTGTTTCAATGGCCATTCAAGGTACACAAGTACCAATGTACACAAAACACACACTGTTTTTGTATTTTTTTTTTCTCTTTTTATTTTTATTTTGAAAACAAAACAAAATAAAAACCAAACAAAAACAGACAAACAACATGAAGGCATGAAAGAAATATGCAGATACATGAAAGCATGATAGAAAAATGCAAATGCATGAGAGCATGATTCCAAAAGCAGATAAGAAATTAAGCAAAAAGAGTCCTATTTTAGATAGAAAGAATTAAAGTAGAGGACAAACAGAAAAGACAATTAAGTCTTAGGCTCCTTTCTCACCCACACAGCACGAGTCTTTGGCCGTGAAGATGAAAAGGCACGTGTCCTAGTATGTCGACTAAAGGACTTAGAAGAATTAGAATTCTCCTGAAATTGAGTTAAACAGCTCAAGACTTTTAATAACTCTCCAAACAAAGGTGTAGGTCCTTGAGAGGAAACCTGTGACCATTTGGACAATTGCTTATGAGGATACAACTTAAAGCAATTATGACGAATATGTCCAGCAACACCACAATAGTGACAAACATGAGCAGTTTTAGAACTACTCGGCTTCCAAGAAGGAGGTCTAACCTTAGAGGTTGATAGAGACCTCAACTTAGGACAATTTGGCCTAATATGACCAACAATATGACAATGATGACAAGTGGGGACAAATTCAGATTTTTCATTCAACCTAGGAGGAGTTTTAGATATAGGTTTAGAAACTTCAGCGTTAACATCAGAATTTTTACCTTTGTCTATCCTAGCAATATTAGCCTTCAACTCTTCATTATTCCTTTTAAATGGGGGAATATAAAAATCTTTTTCTTTTGAGTTAGGCTCAACAACAAGTTTGGCATTAGTTAATTTTTCAACTTCAGTTTTAAATTCAACTAATTGCTCTTCCAAACTTTTTATTTTGTCCACCTGAGATGAAATTTGATTTTTAAAATTCTCATTCAAATTATTGACTTCATCCAATTTTACAATCAAATCATCTTTTTCAAGTTTGACCTTTTTAAATTTAGCTTTTAATTTTGTAGAACATTCAAGAGATTTCATACAAAAATTATAAAGCTTGCAATAGGCATCATGAATATCATCATCATCATTCAACACAAGATCATGCACATCAAAACAATCAAGAGTTTCCATGACAACAGGGGTCAAGGATCACACTCAGGAAATTAATCCAATCAGAGTGAACCCGCTCTAATACCACTTGTTGGGAAATTTAGACTCCGGTTGATAGAATTAACAAGTTTTAAATCCAAGTTGTTAATTAGATTTATTATGAGTACAACTTATTAGAACAAACAAACATCAATATCATGTCAATAATGAATGCAGCAGAAAAGTAAATAAGATAAGATATGATGACCCAGGAAAACCAATGAAACCAACCAGTTTCACAGTAAAAACCTGAGGGGAAACCTTCCCGAAAAGCAATCCACTATAGTAAAGAGAAGTTTCAGATCTAGTACAAAACCTTTGTCCCTAGACTCTACAATCCCTGTAGATGAACTCACAGCAGAAACCTTCTACTACTTTAGAACCTCTGAACTCTTCAATATATGAACGCCACCCTTTTTGTTGCACAAATCCCAATACGTGACTAACCAATTGCGCGGATCCCAGTACGCGACTTCAATCATCAACTAGAAGAAAATGTTGGCTGCAAAGTTCTTCACTTCATCAAGAATGAAGATCAAGAAGCACTTGGTTACAAAACCCTAAGGCACAAAGACGCAGTAGCTTCTTTCAGAGAGAATAAAGTATCGGTCACCTTTTGCATATGTTCTCCTTGTATTCTCTCATATGACGGCCTCTAAAATAAGCCTTATATAGGTCTAGGGTTCTGAGAAAAGAAATCCTACACAAATACATAAGCCTAGCCCAAAAATTAGATCTGAAAATCTGAATTCCCATAACCTCGATAGATACCTCGATCGATCGGGAGGAGTCGAGCTTTATTAAATCTCGATGATAGCTAGATGTCGAGGAGCTGTCGAGGGGACAAGAGTTTTCTCGATCGATCCACCAGCTGTCGAGAAGGTGTCGAGATTGCGATAAGAAAACACCTTAAGAGCTCGATAGATAGCCAGCTGTCGAGAAGGTGTCGAGCAGCTATCGAGCTATCTGTCCAGCTTTAATGAACACCTTTTCTTCACTTGTTTCTTGGTCCAATCTTCATGGCTTTAATACTAGACTTGAACAACATGTTCCTTGAAGTATTAAACACATCCTAGATCTACCCAAATACAAATAAAGTGCGTTTTGTCAAAGGATTAGCCAATTACACAAAATATGTCCTTAATAACAACAAAGATCAAAATGTGTTTCCTATCATCCAAGGTGACATTCCAAGGGGTCTTATTGATAAAGACACGCACTATGAACATACAGGAAGAATGGGAGCTAGGAAATATCTGAGGTAAAGCTGCTGCCACCGCATTGACTGCTCTGCAGCTAACTTTCTGGCCGCATTCATGTGGAGAAGACCCCTGAACAGTGCTACCTTAACTACCCCAACTCATAGAGGGCCAGAGAGGGTGTCTGATGGGACAAGCAATCAAGCAGTGGCCTAAATGATCAACAAATGGAGGGCCAAGATCATTGAAAGGGAGATATATAATGTAAGAGACCACCGAAGAGAGAAGGGGGGAAATAGAGAAGAAAACACTGTAGCTATCAAGAACTGAATTTGTAATCCAATTTAAGAATCAATATATAGGAACCTGTCTCCTCGGACTGTGCCGAGGACGATTTTCTGTAGTTTAAATCAGTCTACCTTCCTTTTCTCGTCATTTGAATCCATTTATTTGTTGTCCCACTCATTAAAACCCAGTTTTCCAACTCACTCTCTACAAATTCATTGTATTGGGCTTTCTAGGCCTAAATCCGTCCACGATTTGGGCGAGGGACCTAAATCGGACCCTTACAATAATAATAATGATAATATACTTAGATTAATGTGAGGATTTTTTTTGTTAGATGACATACAAATTTTAAGTGTGTAAAACATAGGGACAAAATAATTGAGAGAGAGAGGTCTACTTTTTTTTTTCTTTTTTTTCTTTTTTAGAAAGAGAGAGAGGTTTACTTGGTAAAACAACATGTAGGACATAATTTTTAGGACTAAGATATTTAGAGTTATTAATTATGATAACTTTACCTTAGAATTAAATCATATCCATCCACTTTCTCCAAACACACACGCACAAAAAAAAAAAAAAAAAAATCAAATCCATCCATTGAGAAATGAGTGCTGTGGTTGGCCTTTTTCGCAACTACAGGCAAGGCTGCCTCCTACCACATTATGGCTCAATGGTTCTAACCCTTCTGGATAGAAGAGTCAGGACTAGCTTGACCGCAACACACCCCAAGCCAGCTTGTGCACAAGCTAGAGCCCATTTACTAAGACCTTGGACACGTGCCCATGGCAGAGGAAACTGTTACAAAAAATTTATGGTAGGCAGATGTAATATGACAAGAATAAGGAGAATATGCTTACTGTCAGCTAGAAAAACGAAAAATACTAAATCATGATCTTAATAAAGGAAGAAGTAATGCAACAATATAAATGCAACTTGATTAAAATGATAACAATGAGGAAATAGAAATCACACTAATGCTTGATCAATAAAATAAAAAGGGAGAATGGTCAGTTTGCCATGCTTGATTTCTTTACGGAGCTAAGTCCAAGAAGGGAACCACTCTTTAATGTTGGCAATCTCACAGGAAAATCCTGCCACGGAAATTATCCACTTTGAGAAAATAGACCTAAATGGCTTATCCTCAAATTCCTTAGTTCTCAATAGAGTGTAGGCTTTTAGAGAGAGAGAGAAGGGAATAGTCTATTGGTGCATGCCCACTATCACGCTCTTGCTTACTCTCTCTATTTTTCTTTCTAATTCCTTTTTCCTTTCTAAATTTTCGGTTCTATCTTTCACTACTTTTCTTGCTTCCTTTTCTCTCTATTCTCTTTTGTTCCCCTCCCTTATTGTTGTTGTTGTGCACAGCTGAGGCCCCTATTATACTACCTGCCGTGACGGATTTTTACTATTTTACCCCTTAACCACTTTTGTCCTAGCATGAGTGTCCTTCCCAGACCACCCACTAGTCTGTCAGCTGCCTAGCCATCACCACTTACCTATGCTGGCCGTGCCACATCCCATTTACAAACAAAAGAGTCTCATTTTGTTTTCTTGCTCACCGTGGCATTCCCATCCGAATAAGGGTGGACGTTCTCTCTCACTATCCATCATGGCATGCACCTAGTGATTCCAACTCATCATTCCCTCTTTTAGGCGGTATGTCATCCCAATGGGACATTTCTCCCAAAAGAGATTGAGCGGGAATCCTAGAATAGGCTTTCCCCTTTTCCCACTGCCAGACCATACCCTCTTTTACCCCTGACCCATGGCTTACCACTCCTGTATTAGCTGGGTACAAGTTGGTGGTGCCTGAGCCTTGTGTATGTTCCACTGCCATGTGTGTCCATGGCTTGTCTACTGTTCATGCATTTGCCATGACCTGAGGGCTCGTCTGCACATTCTACTACTCGTTCTTGACCTCTTATGGCATGAATGAGTCTTTGAGCTTTCATTCTTTATGTCTTACTTCTTTCCTGGGTTGGGTCTTGCTTGATCATGGGCCTTTCCTTCTCCAATTCGTTCCTTACCTACTTTTGCGGGTCAGTTAATACTTATGCCATGCCATCCTGATGTTCCTGCCATACTATTATTTGACTTGTGCTTGCTAGGCCTCTTTTAGGCCTGCTGTATGCTTTTCCTTTGCTCAATTCCAGTAACCCAGCACTATCATTGGGCTTGTACTTATGCTGTTTTGGGCTTCCTTGGCCCATTTCATTGCTTTCAGGCTTCCTTGGCCCATTTCATTCTTTTAGGCATCCTCGGCCCGTTTCATTTCCTTGGGCATCCCCGGCTCATTTCAATTCTTCATTCCAATGGGCTTTTAATAATTCTTTTGGGCTTCCTTAACCCAAATTACCATATCCTTCCCCTTCGGGGTTTATGGGCTTTTCCACCAACCCCTTAGTTACTTAGTTCCTTCCTTTGGTCTCTTTCGGCCCATTCTTGCTTGCTTTCCACTTCTCATAATGCCCATGGGTTTATTACTTCTTTCTCCAAGCTCCTTTAGGCCCGCTTGCTTTCCTTGAGGCCTTTTTGCTATCTTTTAGGCCTATGGTCCATTATTCTTGTAATTCGAGCTTAATGGTTTTCTTCTCAATTTACTAACTCTTCTTCTTTATTTTCCTCCCATATCATTGAGCTTCTTCCTGCTATTGGGCCTTCTCACCAAAGTGGGCATCAACAAGTGGTATAATGTATTTTTAGAGAGCTCTACATGGTAGAAAAACATGTAGGACATAATTTTTAGGACTAAGATATTTAGATCTATTAATTATGATAACTTTACCTTATAATTAAATCATATCCATCCATTAAGAAATGAGTGATATAATGTATTTTCAATCTTTGATGCTTCATAATAAGTGATATAATGTATTTTCAATCTATGATGCCCGTGTCATAATAATTTGAATAGTTACTCTTTATTATCAAATACAAATAACTTTAAATTTATTTCATAGGGGAATGGGGAAATGGAACGCTTGTTTTGAAGACTTACAAGTAGTGCATATCCAAATTAACCTAATTCTTGAATACATAGCACCAACGTTTAAACACATAGAAACACTTTTCTCATCTTGATGTAGGACAAGCTTCTATGTTTTTTTTTTTTTTAATAGCTTATTTCATAGAAGAAAGGAGAAAAGAAACACATGTTTTGAAGACTTACAAGTAGTGTATATTAAAAAAAAGGCATAACTCTTGGATACACAACATCAACTTTTAAACAAACACAAACACTTTATATGATGCATTTGTGTTGGGAAATTTAGACCCCAATTGATAGAATTAACAAGTTTTAAATCCAAGTTGTTAATTAGATTTATTATGAACAAAACTTGTTAAAACAAACAAACATCAATATCATGTCAATAATGAATGCAGCGGAAAAGTAAATAAGACAAGATATGATGACCCAGGAAAACCAATGAAACCAACTAGTTTCACAGTAAAAAACCTTAGGGAAAACTTTCCCGAAAAGCAATCCACTATAGTTAAGAGAAATTTCAGATCTAGTATAAAACCTTTGTCCCTAGACTCTACAATCCCCGTAGATGAACTCACTGCAGAAACATTATACCGCTTCAGAACCTCTAAACTCTTCAATATATGAACGCCACCCTTTGATGATGCACGAATCCTAGTACGTCACTAACCAATTGCACGGATCCCAGTACGTGACTTTAATCACCAATTAGAAGAAGATGTTAGCTGCAAAGTTCTTCACTTCATTGAGAATGAAGATCAAGAAGCACTTGGTTACAAAACCTTAAGGCGCAAAGACGCAGTAGCTTCTTTCAAAGAGAATAAGACATCGGTCACTTTTTCATGTGTTCTCCTTTTATTCTCTTGTGTGACGGCCTCTAAAATAAGCCTTATATAGGTTTAGGGTTGTGAGAAAAGAAACCCTACACAAATACATAAGATTGACCCAAAAATCAGATCTAAAAATCTGAATTCCGTAACCTCGATCAATCGGGAGGTGTCGAGGAGGTGTCGAGCTTTAAACCCCGATAGATAGCTAGGTGTCGAGAAGCTGTTGAGGGGACAGGAGCTTTTTCGATCGATCCACCAGTTGTCGAGAAGGTGTCGAGATTGCGATAACAATCAATTAAAGAGCTTGATAGATAGCCCAGCTATCAAGAGGTGTCGAGCAGCTGTCGAGCTATCTGTCGCAGGTGTCGAGCTATCTGTCCAGCTTTAAAGAATAGCCCTTCTTCACTTGTTTCTTGGTCCAATCTTCATGGATTTAATACTAGACTTGAACAACATGTTTCTTGAAGTATTAAACACATTCTAGATCTACCCAATTAGCCAACTACATAAATATTGACATATGTTCCTAACGTAAATCACATATGTCCTAACAATCTCCCCCTTTGGCAATCCGTAAAAAAACCACAACAAACAAATGAGCATATGAGAGAAGTCATAAATCACTCAACTCATATTCACTTGTTGAATACAATAAAATCTATCCTAACACAATTTCTTGAAAAACTTTGCAAGAAGAGAGTTTATGACAAGTAAACTTTGACAACCTGTATTTCTGAAACACTTTAAACAAAACTCATTAAGGCATCTTTGTGTGAAACAGAAATAATAGATTACATATATAAATAAGAAACATGTGTATAAAGATAGAAAAGAAACAACACATGTAGAGATAGGTGAAAGAAACATACATCAACATATAAAGAAGATAAGCACAATGTATGTAAACATGGTCACAAGACCCAAGGTACAAGAAGAAGGAAGTAAACACTCTCCCTAACAAAATGAAACACATCTCCCCCTTACAAAGGAATGTATTTCTCCCCCTAACATGCAGAATCTCAAACTCCACAAATTCTCCCCCTTTTTGTCATGATTGACAAAGGGTACAAGAAGCTAGAAAGCTTCACTCGAGAAACATAAAAATGATCAAGGATGATCAAGGGGGCAAAAGAAATCCATAAAAAATGCATGAATGTAATGAAACAAGATGCTATGGATGACAAGATAATAAAAGGATGTAAAACATGTGAAAAACAAATCTCTCAACAAGAAAAAAATGTTAAGCACAAAGATCCCAAAAGCACACACACTAAACAAGTCTAACCAATTTTATATTTCAAAAACAAGTTAAGACAGTTTAGTGAGCATACATTAACACATGTAAACCTAGTGATGGCCAAATCATATTGTACCTGCACATGTATCAAGAGTAGCAAAGAATATTGCGTGTTGTGTGTGAAAAACATCGCAAGATTGCAAAAGTGTATACGTGTTATGATGATTTTAGATATGAGAAAATCACTTTAACTCACACACAATCATAACTGTTTGATGGGGACTATCACCTTCGAGGTACATCCTATAACTCCCACATCTCCTATAATACACGCTTGCAATCATATTTAAAACATTTTAATCTTTTTGCTTTTTAATTTTCTTTGCATATTTTCTTTTTAAGCATATCATGCATGGGCATATAAGAGATAGAAAAGAAATACCCAATAAAATTTGACATTCCAATTTTGTTATGCCGAAGCACACAAATGTCATTGACATACACATTTGCTATGCCGAGGCATACAGATGTCTTATCATAATTGGTGGGCAATAGTGGTGAGATGGTTATTTATGCCTTTCTCTTAGGATTTTCTAGTCCTACCCATCAAAAAGAATGATATGAGTGTTAAGTACAAGAGATTACTTAATCTTACTCATCACAAACACGAGCCACGAAACTCACTTGCTTAGTTGTGCATAGAGATGCTCATCTAAGCTACAAAAGATACAAAGTTTAGAAAATTTTGTTTCAATGGCCATCCAAGGTACACAAGTACCAATGTACACAAACACACATTGTTTTTGTATTTTTCTGATTTTTCCCTTTTTATTTTTATTTTGAAACCAAAACAAAATAAAAACTAAACAACCAAACAAAAACAGACAAACAACATGAAAACAGAAATAAAGATGCATATGCATGAAGGCATGATAGAAAAATGCAGATGCATGAAAGCATGATTCCAAAAGCAGATAAGAAATCAAACAAAAAGAGTCCTACTTTAGATAGAAAGAATTAAAGCAGAGGACAAACAGATAAGACAATTAAGTCTTAGGCTCTTTTCTCACCCACACAACACGAGTCTTTGGCCGTGAAGATGAAAAAGCACGTGTCCTAGTATGTCTACTAAAGGACATAGAAGAATTAGAATTCTCCTAAAATTGAGTTAAAATGCTCAAGCCTTTTAATAACTCTCCAAACAAAGGTGTAGGTCCTTGAAAGGAAACCTGTGACCATTTGGACAACTGCTTTTGAGGATACAACTTAAAGCAATTAGGACGAACATGAGCAATTTTAGAGCTACTCAGCTTCCTAGACGGAGGTCTAACCTTAGAGGTTGACAGAGACCTCAACTTAGGACAATTTGGCCTAATATGACCAACAATATGATGATGATGACAAATGGGGACAAATTCAGATTTACCATTCAACCTAGGAGGAGTTTTAGACATAGGTTTAGAAACTTTAGCATTAACATCAGATTGTTTACCTTTATCTATCCTAGCAATATTAGCCTTCAACTTTTCATTATTCCTTTTAAATGGAGGAATATAAAAATCCTTTTCTTTTGAGTTAGGCTCAAAAAACAAGTTTGGCACTAGTTAATTTTTCAATTTCAGTTTTAGACTCAACTAGTTGCTCTTCCAAACTTTTAATTTTGTCCACCTGAGATGAAATTTGATTTTTAAAATTCTCATTCAAATTATTGTCTTCATCCAATTTTGCAATCAAATCATCTTTTTCAAGCTTTACCTTTTTAAATTTAGCTTTTAATTTTGTAGAATATTCAAGAGATTTCATACAAAAATTATAAAGCTTGCAATAGTCATCTTGAATATCATCATTATCATTCAACACAAGATCATGCACATCAAAACAATCAAGTGATTCCATGACAACGGGGGTCAAGGATCACACTCATGAAATTAATCCAATCAGAGTGTACCTACTCTTATACAACTTGTTGGGAAATTTAGACCCCAATTGATAGAATTAACAAGTTTTAAATCCAAGTTGTTAATTAGATTTATTATAAACAAAACTTGTTAAAACAAACAAACATCAATATCATGTCAATAATAAATGCAGCGAAAAAGTAAATATAACAAGATATGATAACTCAGGAAAACCAATGAAACCAACCAGTTTCACAGTAAAAAACCTGAGGGGAAACCTTCCCGAAAAGCAATCCACTATAGTAAAGAGAAGTATCAGATCTAGCACAAAACCTTTATCCCTAGACTCTACAATCCCCGTAAATGAACTCACAGCAGAAACCTTATACCGCTTCAGAACCTCTGAACTCTTCAATATATGAACGCCACCCTTTGATGATGCACGAATCCCAGTACGTGACTAACCAATTGCGCAGATCCCAGTACGCGACTTTAATCACCAATTAGAAGAAGATGTTGGCTACAAAGTTCTTCACTTCATCAAGAATAAAGATCAAGAAGCATTACAAAACCCTAAGGCACAAAGACGTAGTAGCTTCTTTCAGAGAGAATAAGGCATCGGTCACTTTTTCATGTGTTCTCCTTTTATTCGCTTGTGTGATGGCCTCTAAAATAAGCGTTATATAGGTCTAGGGTTGTGAAAAAAGAAACCATACACAAATACATAAGCCTAGCCCAAAAATCAGATTTAAAAATCTGAATTCCGTATCCTCGATCGATTGAGAGGTGTCGAGCTTTAAACCTCGATAGATAGCTAGGTGTCGAGAAGCTGTCGAGGGGACAGGAGCTTTCTTGATCGATCCACCAGCTGTCGAGAAGGTGTCGAGATTGCGATAACAATCAACTAAAGAGCTCAATAGATAGCCTAGCTATCGAAAGGTGTCAAGCAGCTGTCGAGCTATCTGTCCGCAGGTGTCGAGCTATCTGTCCAGCTTTAAAGAATAGCCCTTCTTCACTTGTTTCTTGGTCCAATCTTCATGGTTTTAATACTAGACTTAAACAACATGTTTCTTGAAGTATTAAACACATTCTAGATCTACCAAATTACAAGTAAAATGCGTTTTGTCAAATGATTAGCCAACTACATAAATATTGACATATGGTCCTAACATGAATCACATATGTCCTAACAATTTGAACTTTGAATTTTTTGATCTCATAAATGAACTCATATATTGAATTTGGTACTATATTTAGATCAACTTAGAGCATTCACATTGAGAACAGCATATGCCATATGTTGGTTCAATTTAGCATAAAAGCCCAAAACCCCCACTCCATCCGAACTTGTAAAAGCTGACTATTGCAAAAAAATTTGCAATTGTGCTATAGTGCAATTCTAAATGTAGAATCGCGCTGTTGCTCCATTGTATAATTTTTAATATATTTTATTCCCTCTATAGTACCATATAAATTTATAGTTCATCACTCGTTCTTCCATTTCTCTTATTCTCTCCATCTTCCATCTCTTCTCTCTCCCTTCTTTTTGTTCTGCCCTCTCTACTCCTCAAACCAGAAACTACATTTTCTCAAACCCAAAACCCCATGTGGTGGTGGTAGCGGCAGAGGTACGCGTAGCATAAAAGTTTCGTTGATGTGGCGGCGGCGGCGACGTGGGTCTAGGTCAGTGGTGCTGATTGGCGTAGTGGAATGGTGAGGTGGAGATCAATGTAGTGGGTTTCTAGATCGGCGAGATCGAAAATTCCTTTGTGTTTTTTTTTTTTCCCTCTTGGTGAGTATGTAGTGGTTGTTTGTTGTGGATGTGGTTGTCGTTGGTGGTTTTTGAAGGCTTCTTTATGTTTTTTTTTTTCCTTTGTGGTGGCTTTCTTGTGGTTGTGGTTGCTGGGTGGTCTGAGTTATGGGTTTGCTTAGATTGGTGATGGGTTTGGTGTCTGAGTGGTGGATTTCCAGTGGTATTTGGCAGTTTGTGTTTTTTTTTTTTTTTTCTTGGTGGTTCTTGTGGTGGCAGTTTCTTGTGTTTGTTGTTGTTGTTGGTGGTGGTGGTGGTGGTGGTGGATTTGCTGGTCTGAGTGGGTGGGTTTGCTCGGATGTGAGTGGCAATGGTGGTGGTTGAGTTTTAAAAAATATTTTTTATGGTGTATTTTAGACACAAAAATGAAGAGGAAAAGAGACCAGAGAGAATGATTGAGAAAAGAGAGAAAGAGGTGATGAAAATATATTTTGGGAAATATATTTTATTGTGTAGATATATTATTTTAATAAGTAGAATAGGAAAATAAAAGTTGGGATGTTAGGTGTGTTGTAAAATAGTATAGTATAATTTTTTTTTTTTTTTTTGGAAACCGGAACTAATAAATTTTCATTAATTTAGAATACTAGAATCCAAATACAACGCATCCACCACTGGTGGAGGATCCTCTTCCATCCAAATAATTTTATTATCAATTAATCTAGCAAATCTAGCCAAAGCATGAGCAACACTATTTGCACTACACCTAAACAATTAGTTGAAATGGAGCTGAAACCCGCAGCCAAGCACTAGATGTCTTCATATATTAAACCAAGTCGCGAGAGGTTAGGTTGAGCCTGAGAAATCTTCTTCATAACCATAGCATTATCACCTTCCAGAATTATTTCCGTGAAGCCCGAATCGATAGCAAACTCAAGTGCTTTACGGCCTGCCATCACTTCCAACTCCTCACTATCTCACACGGCACCGCCCCCCGCAGCGATAATAGCCATGACTTTGCCCTTTTCGTTCTGAATCACAACCCCATAACCTAATGTAGCTCCATCATCAAAGCAAGCACCGTCGAAGTTCAGCTTAAATAACGAACCCTATGAAGGCTGCCATATCTGCTACGTTGGAACATGAATCGAAGCTGGCACACTCAGATGATCTTGTGAATCTGTATACTCCCTCAAATAATCCATTACGCGCTGGGCCGACCTTGAAGGATGTTGGAATGCACCTCTATGCATGATCGTGTTCCTCTAGTGCCATATCTACCAACAAATAACCCAAAACAAGTTCCATTCCTCCAATGAAAGCTTCACCATGAGACCTGTGACTAGCTGCAAGAAATCATCCTGCTCAGTACATGATTTTTGAAATCTACCTAAACTCCCAGCCCAAACATCCTGTGCAGCCCCATAACTCCAAAGCACATGCAAAACCGATTCGGCCTCTTTTTGACAGAAACAATATCTCGTGGTCTCCACCACCCTTCTTCGAATGAGATTGTTTTGTGTGGGCAAAATATTAAGACAAGCTCTCCAGTAAAAAATTTTTGAACTTATTTGGAACATCTGCTTTCCAAATTCGTGACCGTAGTGACCCATATGCTCTTTGCTCCGAAGACTCCCCAGCATTTAACTCTTCCTTCCGTAACTGTTTTGCCACAAATACCCAGACCAGACTGTATAGCGGCCCTTCTTTGAAAAGGACCATACCAGCACATCTTGTACAACCCGTCTACTCAAAGGGACTTGAAGTATACCTTCCGCATCAAACAGATGGAACATGGTCATAATTCTTTCTTTATCCCATTAATGATTATGCCAGTCAACTAACTCAGAGACCCTCCACTCCCAAATCTCCTCCTCAGGTTGGAAAATATTTTTTTTAGTTGACTGGTTTGGCAGCCAGCAATCCTTTAGAACACAAATTGAAGCCCCATTACCTACTCTCCAAAAGCATCCTTTCCTCAAAATTGGTTGAGCTGCTAACAAACTCTTCCAAACATAGGAACTATTTTGGCAATCAGTCGCTTTAAGAAAATCACACCGCGAAAAATATTTTGCTTTAAAATAGCTGTATAACAAAGAGCTTTTATCCTGCAACAACCTCCAACCCTGTTTTGCTAACATGACTAAATTAAATGATTTTAAATCTTTGAAACCCATTCCACCCTCTTTCTTTGGCATCGTTAAAAAACTCCAATTTTTCCAATGTATTTTCCTTTCCTCCCCAAGTTATCCCCACCAAAATCTAGCACACGTAGCGTCCAACTCATCACATAATTTTCCAGGCAACTAAAAAACCCCCATTGTATATGTGGGGATGGATTGAGCTAATGCTTTTATAAGGACCTCCTTGCCAACCTTAGAAAGCAACTTCCCCTTCCAACCTTGTGGCTTTCTCCAAACCCGTTCCTTTAGGAAAGCAAAAGTCTCATATTTTCTTCTTCCTATTAGAGTAGGCAGCCCCAAATAAGCATCAAATTTCTCCACTTCCTTAACCTTCAATTTTTCAATTATCCATGCCTTCTATTCCACAGACACATTGCTACTAAAATAGGCAGAAGACTTCTCAAGGTTTATGCATTGGCCTGAAGCTTCAGCATATAGCTGTAGGGTATCAGAAACCACCTGCACTTCATCTTTATTAGCTTGACAAAAAATCAAAGAATCATTAGCAAAAAGCAAATTAGTAATAGGTGGAGCACTTCTACATAATGCCACTCCATGCAAACTCCCTTCAATCTCTGCTTTAGCAAGGAGTGAAGTAAAACCTTCAGCACATATCAGAAACAGATAAGGGGACAGAGGATCTCCTTGGTGAATGCCCCTAGATGGAGTTATATTCCCATAAGCTTTACCATTGATTCGGACTGAAAAGGAAGGTGTAAAGGCACAACTCATAACCCTATCCACCCAAACCTCCGGAAACCCTAGTTTAATCATCATGCCTTTAAGGAAGCCCCACTCCACCCTATCATAGGCCTTACTGACATCCAGTTTAAGGGCTAAAGCCCCCTTCTTACCCTTCTTTTTAATATGCATGGCATGCAAAGTCTCATAGTCTACTAACACATTATCAGTGATAAGGCGTCCAAGTACAAAATCACTCTGAGTAGGGGAAATTAACTGTGACAAGATCAGCTTCAACCTGTTCACCAATACTTTTGAAATAATTTTATATATCACATTACATAGGCTAATAGGTTTGAAATCTGCCATTTTCTTCGGTTTCTTTACTTTAGGAATCAAAACTATATAGGTATAATTGATATCAGGCACCATATGACCAGTATGTAAAAAATCTAACACGGCCTCAGTCACCTCATTACCAACAAAATGCCAAAATTTTTTATAAAAGATGGCATTCATACCACGGGTCCAGGAGCCTTTGTTGGTCCCATCTGGAACAACGCTGCTTTAACTTCTTCACCGCTATACACCCTGGACAACACCTCCAACATATCCTCAGTCATCTTCCGGTTAACTGCATTAAGGCATTCCTCCATTCTGTCACAAGTGCCTACTTTAAAAATGTTCATGAAATAATCAGAAGCCACATCTGCATCCTCATCCACCCAAACCCCATTAGCATTCTTGATTCCCTTAATAAAATTCCTTCGCCTTCATTGGGAAGCCTTGGAGTGAAAGAATTTAGTATTCCTATCTCCATACTTCAACCATGACACCTGGTACCTCTGCCGCCAAAAAATCTCTTGCTTAAGCAATAAATCATCCAACTGTTTACTCAACAAAAGAAATTCATTTTTGTTTTCATCGGTCATCTCACTGGCATTTATTAGTTCCAATTTCTTTTGTAATCTTTTAATCTCCTCTGTTTCAAGTTTAGTCTTTGAAGAACCCCATGTATGCAAATCAGCCCCACAAATTTGGATTTGGTCCTTCAAACCACTCAAACCCACACTACCATGCCCTTCCTTTGTCCACACCTCAAGCACAGCCTCCTCACAATCATCCCATAACAACCAACATTCCTTAAATTTGAAACCACCAGCCCCCCTAACCCTAAGTCGCCTATCATTCATGGTTGTCAAAAGAATAGGTAGATGATCAGAAGCATGGCTAAACAAATGGGAAATAGAACTTAACGAAAAATTTTCAGTCCATCCTCTATTAGCAGTAGCTCTATCCAACCATTGTTTTGTGTGAGCTGAACCTAGCCGCCTGTTTGCCCAAGTGAACCTATGCCTAATAAAAACCAAATCTGTCAACTCACAGTTCTCCAAAGCAACTTGAAAATCCTCCATCTGGTTATAGTAAGGTGCATTGACACTCTGTTTCTTCAATGCATGAAGTATAGCATTGAAATCACCAATGCAACACTAAGGACCCTCAACAAACGTCCTTAAATGAGATAAAAGTGCCCACAACTTCCTCTTTTCATTTGCGTCTGACCACCCATAAAATCCTGTAAGATGCCACAAAAAACCATCGTTTTCCACCACCTTAGCCAAAAAATGATTGTCAGTCAAATTAATCACATCCAACGTCACCTCCTCCTTCCAAAGCAACGCCAACCCTCCACCCAAATTGGGCTTTTTCACTATCAATTTATTTTTAAAAGGTACATCACCATAATACTTCTCAAAACCACTTCAATCCAACCTTGTTTCCATTAAGAAGCATACATCGGGAGCTTGTTCCCTCGCTAATTAGTGAAGGCTTTAAATTGTCCAAAGGTTCCAAAGCCTTTGGTAGTTCCAACTTAAAAGCGTCATTGCTCTCGGTAAGGGTGTTGCGACACCCCTCCCGCTTCATTCATGGTTAAGCCCTCACCAACCTTCACTTTTTTCCCATTATTACTGTCCTCCTCTGCCTCCCCATCAGCTAAAGCAGCCAACATATTTCTCTTCCCCAATATGGATTTCGCACCCTCTTTTAACATTCCCACTGGCCCAACATCCATCCGGACTAGTCTAGTCCACGTAGATGGCTTTTTGATATTTCTCAGCCTAACCCCATCATCCATGCTCTACACGTGCTCCCCATGTGTTCCTGGTGCCAACTCAATCCCCTTAGGCAGGCATGAATTTTGTGCACCCAAAAACAAGGAATTTGCTTTGAGATAATTCAGGAATTTGTTGGCGTCATTCTGTCTATGAAGCACGGGTGCGTTTCGAGACTCGGGTGCGGGTGCGGGACTCGGCAATTAAAATATTATTAAAAATATTTTTATTTATATATTTTATATATTGCTAAGCATTTTTTTATATAATAATAATAGAGAACTCATATATAATAATAATAATAATAATAATAATGTACTATACAAAATAAAGCCTCACTAACCAAAAGCTTATTAGTGGCTCAGTGGATCACATACCAGTTCAGTGGCTCAATGTTAAAAATAAATAAATAAATAAATAAAAGGGAAAATGTGGCTCACGTGAGAGGCCCAAAAAACAAAATAAAGCACCATTGACCAAACGCATTTAACAATTCTTTTCAAAAAAAAAAAAAAACAAAACAAAACTGATAAAGAAAAAAAGAAACAGAACAGAACAAGTGAACAACGCTAGGCTCGCGAAAAAAAAAAGGAGGAAGAAGACAATCCGATTCGGCGCGGATTGGTCGGGTTCGGCGCAAGTCTGGCGCTCCACGTGGCAGGACGCGGCCCAACGCGCGGCCTGCGGCGTCCCTCCCGCGTTGCCGCGTCCCGCCGAGTCTGATGCGGGTGCGGCTCCTCCGGAGCCGCGTTGGTGCTTTCCAGCATTCTGTAGGCAACATGCCTACTTAAAAGCGAATAGGGATAATTTCATTAATAATGCAGAGGACAACAGTGACAAAAATGAAGGTGGAAGTCTCATGATATGTTGAATATAAAATAATATTCCAAATATTACCGGCAATCTAAGAATAACATGACTTTGGTCTTAATTACATTCTATAAAATGTAAAATTACATGAATAAGAAATTAATTTAAGAACCCTTGATCTAAGTTCGGAGGATAATGAGGTGATTGGTGTTAGTTTCAAGGTTAACATGCTAGGCAATGCCAGTTACAACGTTTAAGGCACTTATATTTATAAGTTTAACTACAAGATGGGAAAGTGTTAAATATCCACCTTGACAAATAAATTGGTCTTCTAAACTGTGGTTTCCATTCCTGAAACAAATACTATACCATACAGTATACGCAAACAAGAGCGTGTCAATATTGAAAAGATGGAGATGATGAACATAATATATAAACATTGTAAAGTTGTGATTTACAACTATGTATATGTTGGCTTTAATGCCATGTCAAATTTGATTGTAATTCTATTCAATCATTTCTCTGTATTTTTGTGGGATTTTATGTAAGGGTTGTGTGTGAGAGTTTAGTGAATAATCTGTGAAGAAATTTTTTTCACGACTTGACTCTAGACTGCTGACCCGCGAAACAAGCCACATAAGAAGCACATGCTGGAATTTGAAGAGTCTTTGACAGGCTAGATTTCGTGAGTGACTCGCGACTCAGGCCATGTCGCGAGTGACCCATGAAACTCACTGCTTGTTACTTTTTGGAGTATAACTTTTCCCATTCTTTACAAACACTATATAAACCCTCATTACCCACGAAATATAAGAAGAAGGATGAGTATTTTCTAAAGAAACTTTTGAGAGAGAAACTCTAGCCAAACACTTAGGAGTTTGAGATTGTTTTTATCCACAATCTTCTACATCATTTCTCTAAAGTTTTCATCTACTCTCACCTCTCCATCTACACATCCTTGAGAGGTTCTTAGCCCAAACACTTACATCACCCACTCTAAGTGTTGGGAGAAGTTTTGGTGCCTTTTGGAAGCATTGGAAGAAACCATTAAGTGGCAGATGCAATCGGGTGAAATTGCGGGATTCGGATAAGTAGTGAAAACAAGACTTCGAGAAGTCCGTTGGTAGCAAGAGCTTAGAAGGCTCAAGTACATTGGGTAGATTAGGCTTAGAGGGTCTTTTTGATATTTGTGTACTCCAACTTATTTACAGGTGGATCGATTTCGGCTTGGAAGGCCGCAAAGAGGTTGTGCCTTTTGTGATTTTATGTTGGACTGCCTTCTACTGCACTGGGCCCGAGTGTTCTGGATAGGAGAGTTGGGACCGATCCAATTGCAACTCACCTTAGTTTGGCTTGCGCACAAACTATGCCCCGTTTGCCGAAACTTTAGTCATATGCCCAAGGTAGGCGAAGTTGCCACAAAAGAATTATGGCTGATAAATGTAATAAAATAACGATAACGAAAGTATGTTACTATTAGGCAAAATAAGTAAGAGATTCGTAATTAAAAACAGGTAGAAAGAGCACGTTATAGGTGAAATTACAAAAACAAGAGAAGAAACAATAGCAATAAGTGGCAAAATCAAAGAAGTAAAAGATCAGTTTGCCATATTCAATTGTGTTACGGGGCTAAGGCCAAGGAGGGAACCACTTCCTCAACATGGATAACCTCACAGTATAATCTTGCCATAGAAATTATCCACTTTAAGGGAACGGGCCTGAATGGCTTATGCCCAAACGAGTTCTTTATTCTCAACAGAGGGTAGGCTTTTAGAGGGAAACAAGGGATTTGGCCTATTGGTGCATGTTTGCCGTTCTACACTCCTTATTTATTTTCTTTCTCTTTTCTCTCCCTTTTTTGTTACTTTGATTCTTTCCCACTCCTTTCTTTCTTTCTCAACGCTTGCTCATGTGGTGTTATGGTGATGGTAGTGCAGTAATTTTCCTCTAGAGGTTACTATAGTTGTGGTTGTGTTACTGTCCACAGCAAGGACCCTTTATATATTGTCTGCCACGACTGTTTTTTACCATTTTAGCTTTTAACCACTTTTGTCTAGTTTAGGGTATTCCTCCCGACCACCCACTGGTTTGTTAGTTGTCAAGCCACCACCACTTACCTGTACTGCCTATGCCAATCTCCATTACCAAACAAAGAAGGCTATTTTGTTTGCTTGCTCACCGTGGTATTCTCTCTTACTATCCCTCATGGCATACACCTAGTGGTTCCAACTTATCCTACCTTTTTTTGGGTGATATGTCATCCTAGCAGGACATCACCCCCAAAAGAATATGAGCGGGAACCCCAGAATAGGCTTTCCCTTCTCCCCACCGCAAGACTATACCCTCTCTTATCTCTAGCCCATAACCCACCACTTCTGTATTGACTAGGTACATCTTAGTAGTGCTTGGATCTTGCGCACGTGCTCCACTTCCTGTGTACGTTGAAAGCTTGTCTGCTGCTCATGCGTTTGCCATGGTCTGAAGGCTCATCTATACATTTTACTGCTCATCCTTGACTTTTTATGGCATAAACTGTTTTCTGATCTTTTATTCTTTATTGGCTTGCTCCTTTCAAGGGCTAGGCCTTGCTTAATCGTGGGTTTTTCCCCTTTTAGCCCATTCTTTGCTCCTTCCGTAGTCTTGTTGTCATTCTTGTCATACCACTTTGTCATTCCTACCGTGGTGTTATTTGACCCGTGCTTGCTAAGCATCTTTAGGCCTGCTACCTGTTCTTCTCTCAATGACTCAATGTGGTCATTGGATTTATACTTACACTACTTTGGGCTTTCTTAACTCATTACATTGCTCGTGGGCTCCTTTGTCCCATTTCTTTCTTCTTAAGCATCCTTGGCCCATTTGCTTTCCTTGGGCATCCTTGACCCATTTTCTAACTCTGCATTCCCATGGGCTTTTACTAACTCTTTTAGGTTTCCTTGGCCCAATTATCTTATTCTTCATCCTTGTGGCTCATGGGCTTTCCACTAACCCTTTACTTTCTTGCTTCATTACCTCGGGCTTACTGTGGCCCATTCTCACTTTTCTACATTTCATAATGCCCATGGGTTTTCTACTTCTCTCTCTAGGTTCCTTTAGGCCCATTTTCTTTCCTCAAGGCCTATTTATTTACTTTATGTGCCTATAATCCATTATCCCTTCCATTTGGGCTTAATGGTTTTTTCTATTAATCTACTAACTCTACTCTGCCCATATTGTTGGGCTTCTTCCTGCTACTGGACTTCCAAAACGAGCATCAATAGAATTTTTTCGCCGAGTACTTCGGATTCCTCTTCGATAACACATCTCGGTGTTATCTTATATTTGCATCTCTCTTCTCAACTCTTTAAACTTTACATTTATTGCTTTTTGTACTTGCTTATGGCTTAGAGTAGTGTTCTAGTTTATTGCACGTGCTTTACTCTTGTTCTGCACTTAGATAAGTTAGAGTAAAAGTAATTAAACCGTAATTTAAAATTTGGGGTTTAAACAAGCATTACTGTTTTCACACTAATTGAGCTAGTTGAACTTTCAAACATGTTACAAGAATTGAAACATGTTATTGCAAACTTTAGAAATGGCAAGAAACAACATAGTTTTGCATGACGTTGATGACAATCTAAGATCTAGCATATGATTATTTTATGATTAAGAGAAGAACATGCAAGCATTATCATGCATAGATCCTAAATATTATAACGTCACCACAAAGCATGTTCATTCAATAATAACACTACAACATAGCAACACTAACATTTATCAAAATAAAACAAACAACAAAAAGGGGAACAAGTTATCTAGAACTTTAGAAGAGGCAACAAAATACTTAGTCGCAATCCAAGACTAGGAAAATCAGATGTACATGACCTTTTCTTTTTTGCTTCCTCTAGAGCTCTAGGAGAATGGGCGGTGCCTTTGACTAGAAGGGGTAGGTGAGCTGGCTCAAGGTTGGTAGGATTAGAAGACAAGAAAGGAACCTAGTGACAACCAACATTGTTTCCTTTTTTAAATTAAAATCGTAGGAATACCAGGATTCTGGCAAATTTAAAGCCATATATAATTGACTTCAGTATTAATTAGCCCCAAATTATTGCCTAATTATCTATATTAAAAAGTCAATTTCACCAATTAATTAGGGATTTTTAATATTTGACAGTCTAAATCATCAATTGTGTACTTCCTTATGATTGTTTTAAGTTTAATCCAATACGATTATAACACATCATTAATTTAAAATTCATTTCTCACTAAACCAATCAAAATTAATTTGATCATAATTAACACGTGATTAAATTTAATCGTGTGAATGCATCTCAGCCGTTAAAATTTAATTTCACAGTATCTTTCAATCTAATCATTTAATTTGAGCTCATAACATATCCTTTTTTTTTTTTTTTTTATCATTAAGACTTTCAGATTTGATTCATGTAAAGTAATTGAAATTTGAAAATCCAACAATCAAAATTACAATTCTACTCCTAAAATGTTAAATTATGGTTCCACATTATTTGCACATAATTATATTTTTGGTAAGAATTAACAGCAAAAAATAAATGATACGGAAATAAGTGCAACAAAATTGTTGATTACGATGATTTAAGGAGCAAAGTATAACCTAGACACTGATGATAATTTAAAATGCAAAAGTTAATTTGCCAAAAAAAAAAAAAAAAAATCCCATATAAAGTGACGTGATGGCACCCTTCTCTTCCCGCGGATATCGATCTTTCAAACTTGCCTTTATAAAGTTCGTTACTCCTTTTAAAAACCCTAGACACACTCCTTCACTTCACTCTCATCTGTTATTCTCGCTCTCTGCGCTATTAATCTTCTTCAGGTACCAATCCTGGTTTTCTTTCTCGCTTTTTTTTTTTTTTTTTTTTAGTTTATGATCTGATTTCAGTTTCGCGGTAAAATTTACTGGATGTTTGGTTGGGTGGAAAATTATATTTTTTTTTTTATATGTCTTGTTGTTTTAATTGTAATTGAGAATTATATTATAAATTAGTAACTGTTTTGTATATCGCTATGGAGTAGCTAGCATGTTTAAGCAAATTTCATTCCTTTTTTTTTTTTTAAGATTTGCCATGACCTATTTTATTTCTTAAACTAATGAATGTTCTTATTGGCATTTTAAGCCAATGCTCTGGTTTTGGCATATTGTTTTATTTGTGAAATTTTGTGCTTACCAAATAAGTTCTCTATTGGTGTTAATGATGATCATGTTTGGCCTTTCGGTGAGGGGCCCGAAGTAGGTGTTTCTAACAGAGATGTCTATCGATTATTAAAAGAGGGGTCCTTTTTATGAATGCAGGCTGTGATATTGTCTATAATCAATGGCTATATTAAAGGAATTAGGTGATGACCTCTTGGCGTACAATTAAAATAAAGTGCTAGCTGATGATAGGAAGAATATTGCCCAATGCATTAAAAAGATTGAACCAAAGACCCCATTGCGACGCAGCCTGCGACTGCAAAACATGCAGGGAAGGGTTAGCCCAAGGCTTCAAGAGAAATCTGATGAACAAAAGACATCCTATGGTAGTAAGAGAAAGAGGTTATCAGATGACCTCAAAGATCAAGTTAGCAAGAAAGAGACTGAAGTTGTGCCTGTGGAAGACATTGGTTGTAGAAGTGATCTGGAGACAGGGTGTAACAATGGCAATGCTCGAGTAGTCGGTGATTCTATGAGGGTGACAATGACATTAAGGGATTTCGATACACTTTACCTTCGCTTTGTTCAGGTGGTTATATAATTTCCACATGTTTATATTTTTGTATATATGTATTGCACTTATAGTAGACAAGATGTCTTTAGACTAATATGTTGAGGATTCATAGCTGATCCCAATATTTCGGGACTAAATCTTTGTTGTTGTTGTTGTTGTTGAACTTTCTATCATTAAACATTTCTTTTATATTAGCTTGCTACTGTGTGAACTAGATGAAAGAAAACAGGGAAAGTTTGAAGATGGACATGTCTACAATAGTTGAGGATTAATAAATTAGAGAAGAAACTGCACTGTAATAGGAAATGTAGTATTAGCTTCATAAATGGCCATTGTGTAATGGTGCAAGTAAACCAATGATGTCAGTACTTTAACATAATATTACTGTTACTATCTTTTTTGAGTCTCCCATATTAACTTCTTACTTACATTGTTCTGAACTAAATGCTTTTTGCATTCTAAGATAGATCATACAAAGCTGTCTGTTGTATCAGTAAGGCTTTATAATTCCTTTGGGCACACATAATGTAACACAACTAGTGGTTATTGTTAAATTTACAATAACCAAGCCTTAGTTCCAAATTTTTGGGATTGGTTATGAATCCTCAACATAGTAGCCATTGTCAACCACATGTATTCTTTTCTAAATTCTGAGATATTTTTCTTTTGACTAATTTACAATATAAAGCTTTTGAAATTGAAATGATTAAGAATCCTGCAGCGACCTAAACATCTTTTTTTTTTTTTCATATGCGCTGGATTTGATAAGTCTGGAATAGATAAGTTGCAAGTTCCTTTCTTTGTCTACTCTTAGCCTGTCTATGCATGTTGATAGAAGAGTATAGATGCAAGAAAGCTAAGGCCAGTATATCTGCAAAATTCTAATACTTGTGCACTGGGCTATATTTTGGCTACTTTAATAATTTGAGTTCGCAAATTTTTTTTTTTACATAGCCTGTCTATGCTTTACACAGGAAGAGGAGAAGAGATGCCTTAAGCCTAAGGATGATGTGCACATTTCTAATGGTTCAGAAAATAATGTGAGAATCATGAACTTCAATTTCTTTCACTTTTTTTTCTCCCCTTACTTTTAATGGTTACTTTTATTAAAATTTTGGTCAATTTGCTGAAGAAGTCCTAGTCTTTTGCACTTCCTTTTGCTCTCTTTCACTTTTAATTCTTAATTTAGTTTTATTTATTGGCAGTTTTGGAGAAACCACAGAATTGATGTTGAATTTCTAGGGTCTGTTACACTAGGCTTTAGACGTTCTTCTACTTCATTTTTGTATGTGGTTTGAGGCCTTAAATGTCAATAGGCTGGCCACCTGTGAGTATGATCTTGATATGCAATATGCTTCTCAGTTTGTTACACAAGGCTTTAGTTGCACTACTTCGTTTGTGTATATGGGATGAACCTTTACATGTGAATAGGCCAAGCACCCTATTGATCAATCCATTTCAACGTGACCTACATGTGAGACATAATTCATTGTTAGGATTTATATGATTGCTAAAATTTCTTATTAAATAATCTTTTCTTTAATTATTATTATTGGTAATTACACATGCACTCTTTAATTTGCATCCCTTCTTGGATTCAAGGTTTCTGGTAGTAATTTTGTTGTTTTAATTGTTCTTTATAATCTTCTAATTTCCATGCTAACTCTTTTCAAGTGGCCAATTCATGCATTTAAAATCACATAATGTATCTATGGCCTTACTTATTCTTGGTGATTATTGATCTTTATAGTTATTTACATTAATGCTACAAATTTTTGCAGAACGGGAATGCATGTGATGGTCATGCTAAGAGATGTACCAGGAAACCTGATCTCAAGGCTATTTCTGAGGCAAGTTGCTGGATTATGTGTTACACATATATTACTTGTACACTATCTACATTATCCAATGGCTTTAATAATCAATCATACTTGTTATTCAAGAACTATGGTTTAGCTATAAATGAAACTGAAAAACTTCTCTGAACTGGTATTATTGCCAATGGTCTGATGCATAGTTACAAAATCATGATAATGCCGAAATCATATCCGGTTAGAAATGTCCCTTATCAGGTAGGGGTGCATTTTAAACTTGCAAATAGCTGCATTCTAGAGTCTTAATAGCTGTACAATTTTCATATGGTGGATTAATAAATATTGTCAAAGATCTCTTTGACCTGGTTTGAATTTATCTTTGTCACATACTTCCTGTTTCATTTGGTGCATGGGTAAAGCTTTTGTTTTGGGCAAGTTTCAAAGACACATAGTGGGTTTTGAACCGGTAACCTTACCCTTCCACCAATTATTATGGGTTGAGGACTCATTGGCAAGTACACAAATGCATTTTGATACTGATGACGTTTGAAAATTCTTGGAGAGAAGAAAAGGGTTACTTTAATGCATGCATAAGTGCGTACATAGACTTAGGCTGATAGGCATTCTCCTTAAATTTCGTTGTTTCTTGTAACATTATTATTTTTTTTTAATTTTTTTTACTTACAGTATTTCATAATAGTAAATATAATGCCATTAAATTTATTTTGCTTGTGGACACCACACACTCATATTGATCAATTTTTGCATATCTTAATTTCAATACTAGGTTAATGTTTCAAAGTAGTAAATTATTGTATTGAAAATGATATATAAGCAGGCTTGTAACTTTTATTTTTTTCCTATATGTGAACATTTCTGGTTACTTTGATTTACTATAGTGTAGAGTAACTCTGGTCTACTTTGTTACTTCATTTCCTTACTGTTGCTTTGTGAATTATGGCAGATGCTGAATTCAAAAAAAAATTTGTACAGCAAGAAAATAGGTCATCTACCAGGTTCGTGAAATTCAGTTGTCTGTTGGGGTGTAGATATTTGCTATCTATTCTTTTATAAATTAAATTAATTTTTTTATGGCATCTCCAAACTTTTAATCTAATTTTTGTTATTAGCTTTATTAATGCGGGTATTAATGTTGGACATCAATTCTCTTCCCGGGCTGCAATGGTGGCTGTTGGTCTTCATGGGCAGTGTTTGAGGGGAATTGATTATACTGGAGAATCTTCAAAAGTGGTAGGGCATCTAAAAGTAATCAGGAATTCTGCGGAATTTGATTAGTAGTGTGTATACAACAGTAATTTAATGGCATCCAAGCATATGGTCAGTGATAAAGTTTCTAAGAATATGTTAAACTCAATATAATTGAAACCTTCTGTAAAAATGGTGAAGATTTAGGTGCATGGGATGCCAAGGAAATTGAAATGTCCTGCCAAGATCACGATGATGGATGAAAAGGCCTTGGATTATCTTTATAGTAAAGGATAACCCCAAACTATTTTATTAAAAATTGAATGTCGGTATATTAGAAAGGATAAGCAACCAATAATACATATTACAACGCCATGGTGCTGAGTGGCTTTCACGATTGTTTAATTGGTTGTTTCTATGTAAACTTAGATGGAATACATTGTGAGTTTATAGTTTTAATCTTTCTTTAATTATCTCTTGGATTATTGCAGGAAGAGTTCAGGAGTCAGAAGATTATGTTGCCAGTTATTCAGCAAAAAAAAAAAGAGATTGTGTTGCCAGTTGCTGTTTCAATTGTCTTGTCTGGCCAATATGGAGATGATGTTGACAATTCAGAAGAAGTTGAGTACACAGGTGAAGGTGGGAATGACTTACTCGGCAATAAATGTCAAGTTAAAGGTCAAGTTATGTGTTGTGGTAATTTGGCTCTTAAGGTTCGGAATGACTTACTCGACAATATTAATTTATTCATATCATTTTTATTTGATTACATGGGTTTTTGCGCTTTAAGTTGGTAGAATTTTTTCCCTAAAGGAAAATTAAGGTTTTTTTGGGAAAATTATTTTTATTGTATTATTAATTGTTAAAAATAGTGTTGTGGTAAACACATTTACACTGAATTTGTGTTTTGGAATCATGAATTCAGTGCAAAATTTGAAATTTCAATACTTAAAATTATGTTTTTAAAACATGATTTTCAAAAAGGAATATTCTCCAAAATAATTTTCCTAGAACACCATTTTTAATAATTATATATAAAATAATATTATTTTTCTAACAAAACCTGGGAAAGTAAAATGAAATTAATAACCAATAATTGAGCTCAAAACAGTAGGATTTTTTCAATAACCAATATCTATTTGTGCTTATAGGTTTTTATGTTTTTTGGGGAAAGAATAAAATTGGAATGCCTTTTTCTTATCTTTCCTACTAAGTAGGACTTTCTAAAAATAAATAAATTTAAGTAGTTCCTAACAAAACAATTGAATAAGATAGAGATATTCTGATGAAGGATCTTTAGAAATTCGGCACTAAAAGGATTTTTTATGAGATTTTGAAGGGTTATTTAATAGGTGTTAATGCTTAAGGGTTTTGGTAAGGTTAGATAATTTAAAAGCTAATTTGATGGCTGTTGGTTTCAAAACAATGGCTAGTACAAGGATTCCCAAAACCTTTTCTAGAAAGACTAGTACCCTAAAGGATTCCCAATAACAAATAAAAGTAAATAAGAACTTCTAAACCAAGAAGACATATATATGGTCTTAGTCCAACACATTATAAAAAATCTGAAAAACTATCAGATTGCCCTTGACACAATAAAACTTGGGAAACTTATTTACAAGTTGAATAGAAACTTTCTAATAGATGGAATAGCTAAGAAATGTTCCAAGAGAGCTTTCCATCATGCGAAACATCCCAAATTATCGTTTGAGAACTTGAACCAACCTTTCCTCGCCTCTTATAAGTCTTCAAAGGAAGCTTTCAATTATGTTCCCCCATCATTTCCTAAATTTTCTTCTCCTTTTTTTTGGGAGGAGAAGAACATGGTCTAAGTGCATATATTTATGGTCACTAGTAAGCCCTTTCCCATTGTACAAGGGTACCCATTTGGATTTTAGCATCTAATAATGATCTGTCGTTTCAATAAATGTCTAATAGGTGTTGACGTTTTAAACCACCATAGTTTAGACGAAACCAAACTTTTTCTTCTATATGATATTTTACTTAACTTCATATTTGGAAACCAATGAATTGGCCAAGATGATTTGAATTTGAAATCATTCTAGCAAATTCATATGCGCAATTCCAATATATGTCTAATAGGTGTTGACATGTTAAACCATCGTAGTTTAGTAGAAATCGCACTTTACCTGATGTATAGTATTTTACTTGACTGCCTATTTCGAAACCAATGAATTGGCCAAGATGAGTTGAATTTGAAATCATTCTGGCAAATTCATATGTTCCGAGGAATGAAAATAAATCAAATTCAAATTCAAGTTGTGTTTCAAACCTCAACTTACCAACATGAATTGCATGAATTAGAATTAATGTGAATTTGTGAACCAAGGATCAAATTGCTAAAAGAATTGGTTTTAATATGCCCAAATAAAATCTTTAGGGTTTTGTAGTGGGAATAATGTTGCCAACTACCCTAAAAAGCAGTTTTGCTCACTTTTTTTTTAATATTGTTACATTTAATGTTAACATGCTATCGAATAGTTCAACTTGAACAAAGTCAAATGTTATTAGAATGAAATGAGATGTGATCAATTGCAAGTTTGACTCATATATGGAATTAGGAATTGTGGCTGTCAAATCCTCATTTATTTAGATGTATTAATATGCTTATTTATTTCATAGAAATGGGTAAGGTAACAAATATTTTACCTTTAAGCCAAAAATAAATAAAAAATATTTTACCAAATCAATCTTATGGTATGTGATTATTATCTTTTACAGAACAACATAGATCAAGGTTTACCTGTTAGAGTGATCCGTGGACATAAATGTGTAGTTGGTGGGCATCCAAGAAAAATTTACACATATGATGGCTTGTACAAGGTAGAACATACTTACGAATTTAAAGTTAGTTTGTTATCAAAGAATTGTATTAGTATTTTGAAGTCCATGAAAATTGATTTTGTGTGAATTGAGAATTTTCATAAACTATAAAATAGTTTTATGGATTTAGGCCATGTAATTTTCTTCATTATATTGTATTTTGTACCTTTGCTTAAATTTCGATCAAGCACCTTATTTGACAAAATCACGTTCCCACTAATATGTGCGTGTGTAGTTGTCATGTGAGATTTTAAACATTTTAAATGCATGCTTCAACAGTGGTTTTGAGGAAATATTGAAAATGCCTTCGTTCTGGATGGATAAATTAGGACATGTGCATGATAAACAAAACTTATTTTAACTTTCTGATACAGTATTTCGGCAAAACTATTTTTAGCTCTTTATGAAAATATCAAGACTTTGTCAATCTTGATAAGTGCAATGCCTTTCTTTATGCGTTATATATATAAATAGTAAAACCAGATTCTTGTTAATGTATCTTATCTTTTTCAAAATCACTTTATTACTTGGACTAGGTTGAAGCAGTCTCTTGTTTTCATATCCCTATCTGTACTTGGTTCCATATTGTTCACTGTGGAACCTTGCAGCTCATTTCTTTATGATTGTAGATTCTGAAAAATAACATTTGTTTTTGTAATTTATCCAATTGTCTTTCAGTCTTCTGTTGAATATTGTTTTTGGTTGTCTACATCTTCTTTTAGATGGGTTTCTGTTGGAGTAATTAAGGATTTATATTGTGGGTTGGAAAATTAAAAACGTTTAAGGCTTTCTTCTGCTTTAAGTGCTTTTGTTTAAAAGAAATCTTGATCTGTCCTTTTTTTCCTTTTTCCTAATATTATGCACTGTCACTATTTTTCTTAATTTTTTCTTCATTCATGCACTCTTAAATACCATTAAGGATCTTGTAAGTTTTTTTTTTTTTTTTCTTTTAAAGAAATAATAGGTCAAATTGTACTCTCTTTTTCTTATGTTAAAAAGATATTTCACTGTTTTTCTTAATTTTTTCTTCATTCAAGTGTTCTGTTTCTTTTTCACTATCTGTCAGGTTGATCATTATCGGGAAGAGAGAGGTGCTTCTGGATTTAACATTTTTAAGTACCATTTAACACGAATAACAGACCAGCCCAAATTGGTCACAAATCAGGCAAACAATCCTTCCTTTCTTTTTTTCCAGGCATTTTTTGTCTATTGGTCACAACTCACAACCTCTGTTGGAAAGTGTCTTGAGTGATATAAGTAATATTTGTAAGCACTTTGATACATTGCCACAGGACTGCTCTCCTTTCCATGCCTTAGAAAGTTTTGGGTTTGTTAAATTTTTAGATTCTAATTCTTTAGGAGGAGCTTGATAAATTTCCTGTTAATTTGAATTTTCTCTTTATACTAATAATGATTTCTTTACTTATTAAAAAATATAAATAAAAAAGGTTCTTGGGGGGAAACTTACTTGATAACTTGTCTTATCCAAAAATTGAAAGAAAAATTTTTTTTCATTTGCAAACTATTGAGAGCTTGTGGCCTGTCTTATAGCTGATCTAAAGTATTTTTATTATACATCCTAGTTTTCTTATTTCTGTAGTTGATTTTATACATTTATAGAAATGAGTATTCCTGTAGATTTTGTTAAACTCTTCCTGTTAATTTGAATTTTCTCTTTATACTAATAATGATTTCTTTACTTATTAAAAAAATATAAATAAAAAAAAGTAGTTGGGAGGAAACTTACTTGGGTTGCGTTTGGCATTGGCTGAAAAGCCAGCTTTTTTTACTATTTAGCTTATTTTTGCTATTATTCATGGATTCCATTGCACTTTTTGGTACTATTCATAGGTCCTACTATACTATTTCAGCTAACTTTTATATTTATTTACGGTACTTTCAGCAAAAAGTTTTCAGTTTCAGACGGACACTTGATACTTGTCTTATCCAAAAATAGAAAGAAAAAAAAAAAATTCATTTGCAAATTATTGAGAGCTTGTGGCCTGTCTTATAGCTGATTAAGTATTTTTATTATGCATCCTAGTTTTCTTATTTCTGTAGTTGATTTTATACATTTGTAGATATGTATTTATTGAGTATTTCGGTAGATTTTGTTAAACCCTTTCTATGTCCATATCTTGATTTCAAATAATTATTTTTCTTAGCGTTTACCATGTGGTGCAGGAAGCGCATGAAAATATTTTCTTTAATTTAGTCTTATTTAATTTTGCTAGTGTATTGTATTTTTATTGGTCCATTGAATTTTATTTTAGGTATTAGTAGTTAATTAGGTTTTTTGTTTTGACTCTTCTTTTGCATTTGGATGGTCTTCTAGGCTGCATATAAGTCATATTTTAATACTTGATCTGGATTTTCTGGTCTTTTTGACTGATTACACATACCTCTTTCTTGCTCAAAGTACTATTCTTACTCTTAGTTTGATTTTATAAATTAGGTAGATTTTGCTCGGAAGAAAGTCTCTAAAGGTCATTCTGAATTAAATGGGTATGAATTCTGTAAGCTGCCACATTAATGAAAAAATAATTCCTCTCTACCAGAGTTATGCCCTTTTGTTTTTCTGTCTTTCCATAGAAAAACAAAAAAGGAAAAAAAACCACTAATGAAAAATATTTTTACTTAACTTATGTCAGTTAGTTTTCTAGATTGGTGTGTATGGATATCTCTGGTGGTGGAGAAAAAATACATATTGCTGCTACAAATGTATTTGATGTTCCTCCTATTGCACCTTCAGGTAAATTCTCCCATCTAATTTTTTTTTAGTAGCAATTTATATGCAATTATACGTTTCTACATAAATTTTACTCCACCATAAAGGCTTTATTTGCAGTTTCTGTTCCTTGAATGGCAAATGACAATAAAAATCATTTTTATTCTTAAGGTCTCCCTCCTGTTTTTGATATACATTTTATTTCTTCTTCTTCTTCTTCTTGTTTTTATTTATCTATTTATTTTTTTGGGTTGACTTTGCTGGTAGTATATCTATGGATGCCAGTACTACTGACATTATTGGAATTGTAGGTTTTAAATATGTCAAGTCTGTTGAAGTTGCAGAAAATGTAAGTGTCCCCCCAAATGCTCCTGGATGCAATTGCAAAGGAAAATGCACTAATGCTGAGAAGTGTTCTTGTGCTCGACTTAATGGCAATGACTTCCCATACGTGCACGATGATGGTGGCAGGTGAGGTTTGCACTGTTGGTTTGAGGATGTTAGAGTTATACTTCTTGCTATCTTTATATTAGCTTATTATTTTATATCAGTGTAAGGGTTTTTTGTAATCATGTCATTTCATTTCAATATATATACATGATATGGTGAGGGACTAATCAATTTTAGTCCCAAACCTATTTTCTTATACCCTTTCTCTGCTCACTTTTCTCTCCCTCTTTTTTTGCATCTAATCCTAATCTTCCACAATTTACAACTCAACTGCTGGCATTGACATAGTGTTAATTATGGAATATATATATATACATATATAGAGAGAGAGAGAGAGAGAGAGAATGGCTCAAAGGGATGTGAATGATGGTTGGTCAGCAGAAATTGATTGCTTAGTAACATAGTTTGTAAAATACACATATTATAATTTATTACACAAAATGCATATATTCTTATAAAAACTCTCCTTTTATAATATGAAACAAATTTTTTATAGTAATTGGAGTCCAATTTTCAGCCATGTGTCCATCTAAGTTTTTACAATAATTTTTTTGGCAATTGAATTATTGAATGCAAAAACCGAAGAATCTAAAACCAATTAAATTTTAAATCATTATATATTTTAGAAATGTATGGTTTAAAAAAAGTGTAAGCTAATAGCCTAATACCATATATAATTTGAACATCTTCTAAAAACATATATATATATATATATATATAATTTAAACTGTATAATTATGATTGTTTTTAATTGTACGGTGCATATGCACAGAGTTAAACACTAATTTTCTATAATTTCAATGATTAGATCTTAATATATGTGTGTGTGCACATATTTCTATTATATTAAATTAAAAATACTCAAATTATTTGAAATTATAACATTATAATTTATGGGGGAACATTTTTTTTTTGTTTATAATTTTGCTTGAAAACACGTCCAAAATTTAAAAAATATGTATATTAACTACTTAATTATTTTTTATGATATTTTGTGAAATTATACTGAGATAGCGTAAGTCTGGTACTAAATTGGAGAATAATAAAAATATAATAATTTAAATGTATTGTCATTATTGAAGTCTTAAATTTTCATGTAAATCTGTATTGTAAGGACCAGATTTGAGTTCCTAGCCCACTACGTGGATGGACTTAGACCCAAAAAGTCTAAAACAATGAATTTGTAGAGAATGGGTTGGACTATTGGGTTGAAGCAATCACACAATCACTAAATGGATCCAAATGTTATGAGAATGGAAGGAAAAAGGTTTTAAAATGATGAAAGATTGTTCTCGGCTAAGTCTGAGGACGATATGTTCATATATATATGTTCCTCTCAGAATTCAGTTACAAGTTTGGTTCCTTCAAATTTCAATCTTTCCTTTCTTTCTTTTTTTTTCGATCCCCTCTTTGTGAAGGGTCTCTTCTATTATATAGTTCCGTCTGAAGCATCTTGGTTCTACACTTGTCAATCAATTGGGGCTACCACTTGAGTACCGGTCTTATCAGACACCCTTACTAATCTTATCTGCATTGGGGCAGCCAATGTTACACTATTCAGGTGTCTTCTCCACATTAATGCAGCCAGGAAATTAGTTGCCCAGCATTTAATACGATGGTGGCAGCCTTCCCTTCAGATATTTTAGGACACCTCCCTGCCCGCTATCTTGATAAGAACTATCAACTTTCGCAAGACTTCTTGGAGCTTTACCCTGATCGTTGGCCAATCTTTACAGACCTCAGCATTTGTCAGCCAATGATGTATTTATCGTCGGCACACCTCTTTGAGCCATCGTGGTTAAAGTTAACCTCTATACACCATATAGTCCTTTCTAATAAAGATTCCCTCTTCTCGGACAATCCCGTGTCGTCGGATCGGGTCATAGGCCCAATCATACAAGCTTATGATGGACTCCCAGGCTCAATATCCCAACATGTATTATATCCTTACAAATGTCTACTTGTTTTTCATTTCTGTATTTATGCCGATTTTTTGAAATGTTTTTTAAAACCTTAAGCCAAAGGAAGGAGAAATTATACAGTTCTCATGATGGACAAATGAGGTGGTCCACCATTTCAGTAAAAGACTCTCACCTATTTAAAATTGCTGAGTCAGCATTCAGTTTTTATTTCAAACTCCATAATTTTTAACAAGTGAGAGTCTTTTACTGGAATAGTGGACCACATCACTTGTCCACTATGAGTACCTTATGATTTCTCTGAAGGAAGGGAGGATATTGATCGTCTTTTTATTCATTGTACTGTTGCTGGGGAGCTTTGGGCATTTATGTTGACTCTTGTGGGTCTTAACTCTTAAGTCTTAACTGGGTGATGCTAGAAGGACTACTAATATGGTCCTGTTGGTTGGGGTTGTGTGGTAAGAGGATGGTTTCCAGTACTTGGGGAGTTATTCCTACGTGTTTATTGTGGTTTATGTGGTGGTAAAGGAATCTGCAACATTTTGAAGGGAAGGAAGGAACGCTCGATTATTCAACTTAAATCTCAGCCGTTGTGTTCTTTATTTGAATGGCGGCAAGCTTATGGTGTTGGGTCAGAGATGGATCTCCTAGATTTTCTGGCAGGATTATTAATGGTTTGATTCTTGTGCTGCCTGTTTGTCTTGTCTTCTTTTTCTTTTTTGAGTGTTCTCTGTATACTCTGCCTGAGTACTTTGGACTCAGCCTATGAAATTGTGTACGTATTCTATACTGAATACATTCATCATGTATATTACTAGCTATGTTTCGTAACCTATGTTAGATTAGATATCACCCATGAAGCAGAGTAGTCTTAATTTTGAATTTTTTTTAAATATATATAATTACTTTAATGTTTTCAAAATTTAGTCTATAAAAATAAGTGCCTCCCCAAATATTTGAATTATGCTCTTAAAAAAAATAATTGTTCTAATAGTTATAAAGATATAACTTTATTTTTCGCGCGCAATTCTATTTTTTACTGTAAAATGTACTCTTATATTTGTTACATATTTAATAAAGTTTGGTATCAAACATGTTTGAATTTATCTTTTTTAACCCGTTATGTGGCGATTAATAAGTCACTGACTCATTAAAAAAATATTGTCACTAAAACTATACGTGAAATATGTTTTTAGTTGTCACATAATAGGTTAGAACAAGATAGCTTTAAATATGTTTGGAGACTAATTTATTCCTCCTAGTTTTAGATAATTCATATTTTTGAAATTTTCATTAGTTCAATTGAATGATTTTATACTTACTTTAGTACAAAATTTGATAATTTGTATTTAAAATGAAATTTTCTAAGAATTTCTCTATGAAAATGTAAAAAATGAATTTTATTTTATGAAAGATCGCCATCAAACATAATTTTGATTGAAAATACTAAGCTTTTTGTTGTTGTTGTTGGGTGTGTGTATATATAATAATAAAAACATGTGTGTATATATATATATGATATGTATATGGGGGTTGTCTTGATAAATATATTAGTGCTGCAACTTGGCCCCTCAAACAAAAATTCCTGACTCCATCCCTGTTAATTAATGTTATGCACATTTTATGTCTATATGTTTTTATTTAGCTTGCTTTTTCAGCTAGTTGGAAAATACCCTGTTAGTTAGCGTGTTGTTTGAATTTTTAAATTATGTTTTCTGGTTTCTATTATGTTTACTTTTCTTTTGTCTTTAAAGCTTGGTATCTTGTTTCTGAGGTATCTATTTGAGATTTATTGGTCTTTATTCTCTGTGTGTCTTTGTCTTGCAAGTTTTGTATTTTTTGTTTGTTCTTTCCCTTTTTCAGATTAGGTGAACCAAGGGATGTTGTGTTTGAATGTGGTCCAAATTGTTGCTGTGGACTTAGTTGCCTAAATCGTAGATCCCAGCAGGGACTGAATTATGAACTTGAGGTCCTGTAATTAAATCAAATAGTAATGTTTTCTTTTTCTTTTTTGGGTTAAATAGTAATGTTTTCTGAGTATACCACTCATGTAACAGATGATTAAATCATTTTTCTGTGAACAGGTCTATCGTACCAAGGATAAAGGCTGGGCTGTTAGGTCTAGAGACTTAATTCCTTCTGGTGCACCAGTTTGTGAGTACAGTGGAATTCTCAGGAAGAGTGATGAATTAGACAATGTCTCAGAGAATGACTATATATTTGACATTGATTGCTTGCAAACGATGAGAGGAATAGGAGGGAGAGAGGTACCAATAGTTATGCATGAACTCAAATTTGTGGCTATGTGACATCTGTACTGTTTTGTTAGGGTGTATTGAACTGCTTAAATATTGGAACTTTGCGACTTTTGCAAATTTTTTACCCTGTTGCAGCAGCTTTTTATTGCTTTGTTGTTCACCACAAATTTTCACTAAATTGTCTTTAATCTCTATACTTAAGGGAAATATTATAAGATTGGTCTATAATTAAATACTTAACTACAATTTATTCTCTCTCTCTCTCTCTCTCTCTCTCTCTCTCTCTCTCTCAAAGGAATGAGAATAAATTGTTGTCATTCTATTGATTGTAAAGCAATCTTGTACAGAAACGATCATGTAAGGTCACTCTTAATCTAATTTCAACTATTCCTCTGATTTTATTTTTTGTTTATTTTTTATCTTTTAATGCAGAGGCGGTTTCGCAACGTATCTATACCCTCAAGCAATCATGCTAAGAAAAGAGATGACCATATATCAGAAACTGGGCCTGAGTTTTGTATAGATGCAGGTACTTCTGGTAATGTTGCCAGATTTATTAATCACAGTTGTGAGCCTAACCTCTATGTTCAGTGTGTTTTGAGTTCCCACCATGATGCTAGACTTGCGCGAGTGGTGTTATTTGCTGCAGATAACATATTCCCTATGAAGGTAAAGCTTCTTTGTTGCTCGTCTATAGTTCCCCCCACCTCCTTTTTTTTATGACTCCAAAGCATAATGAAAGTAGTGAATTCAGATAATTCCTGCTTTGATTTGCTTGGACATTGAGGTTTGTCTTCACAATGTTTTCTTCCGATAGTTTTAATGACACGTTTTAAATTTGATAAGGGATTGGAAATTGTATGCTAGGAAGCACACCGTAACAGGATGATTCTTAACCAATTTTTATGAATACTATAACTGAAAGGTAAACGCTCTAATAAGGTCTGTGATAATATCATAACTATAAATCTTTTATATTTGACGGTTGCGACTTCATTGCTTTTGTTATCCTAATACCAATATCTACGCTGGAGAGGATTTATTTGTGTTTCTATTGTATATACTTCGAGTGTACTTGGATTCATGTTTTGTTAATAATACTCTTTTTTTTTTCCTTTTTTCTTTTTTTTTTTTTTTAATTCTTAAAAAAAAATCCACTTTGGAGAAGACTGTTGAAGAGGCTCGCAAACAGATGTAAAAGAAATATGGGGGCCTCCACCTCTAGAATTAATAGTTATAGCCTGTCTATAACTAAATCAGTAATATATAATATATAAAATGTTAAAAAAATGTACTAGTGAGGTAATGGCATAATGATGAAATGTGTCCGAGTAGCAAGTTTAGCCTTGTTCAGTGTTCACTATCACGTTATTATATGTCTGTTGTGCCAAATGTAGGTAATGTAAGTTATGTTTTGTTTTGGCTAGTATTCTTACTACACTGGTTTGTCCTGAGAATAATGTTTTAGCTTTTGATAGATCAACTTCTTCTATGGAATAACAGTGTTTAATGCTATAAGCAGGAGCTTACTTATGACTATGGATACCAACTTGATAGCGTTGTTGGTCCCGATGGAAAGATAAAGGAATTCCCATGCTATTGTGGTGCAGCTAACTGTCGGAAGCGTTTGTACTAGGCATTACGCGTAACAAACATATGCGTATAAATCGCGTACGTCCGTAATATTTTGGCAATGATACGGTACTGTACGCGTTAATTTGAGGCAGAAAGAATGCTAAACGTTTGTAACGGAACATGTATGTATGGGCTTGTTTAGTACGGCTTAATAAACGATGGGTCCTGTTAACGGGTGCTGCACAGCACCCGTTAAGTCTGCATAATTTTACTAAATTAACATGAGAAATCAAGAAAAACAACAACACATTAATGATGCATGTCAGGCGGCATAAAAAACAAAAAATATCGCACGCATTTACTTAAATACCCTTCAACCATTTTTGCCATCTCACCCATCCTGTGGTTTCTTCATTCATTCTTATCTTTTGATTTTTTCCCCCTTTTTTACATGGCTGTGTCAGGCACAACATATAGGTAACATCAAGTCAACCAACAATTATTATTATTATTATTATTATTATTATTATTATGCTTTAGCCTCTAAAAAAATAACTTTTTAAAAAATAAATAAGACTCCTAAATTCAAATATTCATGAGATGGAACATTTAAAGAAAAAATTTATCTAAAAAAATAAGAATACATAGATAAAATTAGTGGCATAGTAAAAAAAAAATTCAGAATAAACTTATATATTTAATCTCTTATAAACATGCATGGCTTTGGTTGGATTGAGTTGACTGGTTATACTTTTTGTAGGGTAGAAATTTGATGGGCTAGGCACCAACTATGCGTATCGTGAGCCCAACAAATTTTCAACAATAAATTTGTAGAGAATGGGTTAAACAGCTGGGCTGGTTATGAATTTAGCAACGGTTCATGTAAGCGAATAAGGGTAAAAAGGCATTCAGACTAATATTTAGTAAAGGTTCTCTTCGGTCCGAAGAGATTTAGTACTTATCAACTTAGTGAATACAATTTTTCTCCCCCCTTCCTTCAGAGGCTTCTTCCCTTTATATATCTCTCTCCTCCTTCATCTTCGCCGTACATTTGTTCTTCATCCAAGAATCCACTTGAGCACACATCACATCAGATATCTGCTTTAATATGCCGTGAGTGGTGGTAGCTGAGGCTGAACTGTTCAGGTGTCTTCTCCACATAAATGCGGTCAGGAAAGTTGCTGCAGTGCATTAAATGCGGTGGTAGCAGTTTTTCCTTTAAGATATTTTTATGCTCTCCTCATCCACAGGCTCGCCCAGGATTTGCTCTCCTCCGTGGAATCAATTGGGAATGTCATTTTTGCCCCCAGTATATTTGATTGATTAAGCACCATGATGATCCAACGATGGGACCTCTTCGGACAAGCAAGATAGTCTTCGGACGTATCTCAGTATTCCTCTCCAAGCGTATTTCCACCGAACGGGCACGGCCCTGATCCCTTTCACCTCTTCGGACAAACAATGGTATACAAATTGGACCCTGGGCCCAATTCGTAGCGTTGGGCTCGCCCCCACAATAGCCCTTCAAAATTCTAATTTTTCCCACGCATCCGAGGAGAAAAAATAGGATTTTGATCCGTTACAAAAATAGAAGTTTTGAAATCATTGAGTCGCTGAATTCACACGTTTGCGCACATAAATCCGGGTGCCACATTATTGCCACTGCTGTTGCATCGTTTCCAAGGCGCCATTAATTGCTCTAGGTGGTGTCTTGTCTGCGAAATCCAACGGTGGGTTAATGATTAACGGTCGTGATTCTCCCTGAATTTTGGGCGGGTTAAATCCCATCAGTTTGCTTGCCCCTATATAAAGCCCCAAAAGGGGGTCATTTCCCCCATACTTTGCAAATTCCAGACTCTCAGCGAACTCAGGCATCTACGCTCACAACGCCCTTCCTGTCATCAACTCCAACTCACCCCAGAACACACTACTATCTCTCTGCGAGCATCAAGGTCGTTCTTCCATTCAATTCCGCGTAAGTTCCTCGTTCGAGATTCTCAAACTCTTTTCGGATTGCCTCTTCGGCCTTTGGTAGTTCCCCGGTTACTGTTTCGCGCTTTCCCCTCTAACCTAACTGAGAATGGGTAGATTTGAATACGTAGTGAATAGTCCCTCCCAGATAGAGAAGTTTAGGGAGACGTATCACATTCCTCGGGACGTGGGCTTGAGGTATTGCTCTACGGAGGGGTTATTAACGGACCGAGAGGTGGGCGAAGTTATAATCCCCATTATCGCTTTCTTGGAGGGAGGAATGACCATCCCCATGGGTCCCGTTACCAGAAGTTATCTTACAGGCCATAGACTTAGCCATGAACAGTGCGCACCTAACATGTTTAGGATTTTAGGAGCAGTTGACGACCAAAATCGTCATTTAAGATTGGGACTTACCTGGCTCGATGTGGTACACATGTACGAGTGTCATACCAAAGAAGGAGCGGGATACTATCTAAGGTCCCGATCCGACGTTGTCAGGCTCATCTCCTGTCTCCCCAAGTCTAATAAAGGGATGAAAGATGATTATCTGATCGTCTCGGGCGCATGGCATGACGGAATTCATTGCCCAACCCAGCCAGGAGAGCCAGGTGGGATATCCCCCATTGAGATTTTCTAACAATAGTTTTAGGGCCCAATTTTTTTTTGCTTTTAGCTATTCGGCCTTCTCTGTTTATCATATTTCAATCTTTTCTGACAGTTTTATGGCAATGTTTACAGATAGAAATCACGTCGCTCCTCGGCTGAGTCTCACAAATACCGCGGCACTCAACTACCTTCTTCAGTCAAAAATCTTCGTAAGCGAAGACGGACAGTTTAGGGCCGCTCACCTTATCCTCGGCTATACACCAAAGTCGGAACTTCAGCCGATCGGCAACGCAATAACACTCGGAGACTGCCGCATCAACCGTATTGACGTTGCTTGGAAGAATTTTTTAGCTCCCTTCGACCTTGCCCCGGTGCCACATCCTAACCCACAGGGTATACCACTGCTCGTTCCGCCTGTTCAACAGGCTCCTCTTGAACCAGTAGCAGCGCAAGAAAGAGTTGCTTCTTCTACCCCTTCCCTTGACGAGCAGATCGACCAGTTCAGATTTGAAGGGGAAGTTTCAGAAGAGATTCAAATTATAGACGTTGATGAGGAGACAGATAGGCAATCGGTTGTCCTCCCAAAGAGACTAAACGTGTCGGAATACTCTTCGGACGAAGACATGCAGAGTCTAGCAGATCTGATGAAGAATAGAAAGCCGAAGGCCACGTCCAAAGGCACTGGCCCATCTCAGCCAATGGCGACTCTTCCTCCTCAAGCTCCCTCGGATCCCAGCTTAAAACCGCTGCCAGATCTAAAAAAGAAGAGGGTCGCCACTGAGGCTGAAGGTACTGAGGCTGTGCCTTTAAAGGGGCCCAAGCAACAGAAGGTGGCCCATGACACCAGGGGCAAAAGGGCTTCATCCACTGAAAGTAGAGAAGACCCTTCGGCCACCGATGTACGCCGGGGCGCTCGGACATGGCCTCCAAAGGTGACACTGGATGGTGCGGACATCCCATATGATGCCTCCATCAGAAATTATGGGGGAGGCAAAGCCGGCTACATTGCGGAGGCTTCGGAGCAGCCTTTGCTCCTTCCAAGGGACATGGAGTCCTACAGGCGCTTCAGCCAGCAGGAGCTTTTCTTATCCCTGAAAAGGGATCTAGCCATGGTAAGGGAATTAACCCTATTAACCTCTTTTTGTTATGTTTAACAACTAACAAGAAAGAAAACTTTCGTCTGTTGTGCAGATCGTCCAGTAGATATTCGTGGCCGAAGAGTGGAACAAGAAAGCCCATGTCCAAGTCCAGGCGGAGATCAGCGCCTGCTCGGAGACCGAGAAGGTCTTAGGCAGCCTTAAAGATGAGTGCTTCCAGATGTCCGAGCAACTGAAGCAGGAAGCTAAGGAAAGAAAAACTCTGGAGGCGGGTATTAAGAACGCCGAGGAGCAGGCTGAAGATCAACGCAAAAAGCTGTACACCACTGAGCTCAATTTGGAAACAGAGAGAGCGTTGGTGAAGGATCTTCGTGCCGAGCTCGATAAAGCCAAGGATTCTGCTAAGGTGGCCAAGCAGGATGCTCAACTGGCCAAGGAAGCACTTGAGGCTGAGAAAAAGGCCGCTTATCTGCTAGGGGTGCAAGAGACCCAAACGAGGCTGACCGAGGAGTTCGCCAAGGTCTGCAGGGAGTACTGCGAGGTAACGTGAGGCAAATGCCTTGACGCGGCTGCAGTTCCCCCAGAGTTTGCCCTGAGGCAGCCTGGGAGTGTCTACTACCACCCCGATATCTGCAACCTGCCAGATACCTCCGAAGCTCCTCCGGTCGGTCCAAACGTCCCTGAGGCAAGCCACGCTCCTGCTCAGACTAGGGATATGGGCGATCCATCAAAGGCTGACCCAGTGCCTCCGGAGAAGGCTTTAGATGTCTAGGGGACTCTTTTTGTACTTGTAATTGTTTAGACACCATTTGACTTTGCTTTGTAACGCTGTCATTTTCCTTTTATCAATGAAATGGCTTACTTTTTGTCTTCATTACTATCATGTTATATGTCAGGATGTGTCATTACAGCAAATAACAGTAGCTTGACAACTGAGAAACAACTAATGCCATGATTTTAATTTAAACAATGCTAAGTAGGCCCTAAGGCAATAACGACTTCACTGGAATGTTTACTTGCGATAGTAACCTGGTCAGAGAACTGTTGATGCAATTAAGTGCAAATTAGTATGCTTGGGGAAATTATAAACTCAACCCCTGCAGCGTGTTGACGACGTAGGCAATAATACTTAAGAACTGTTCGTAAGGGAGCTAGTGAATGAGTGTTGACTAACCAAAATTATCTAGTCCGAGGACTGCGGGAATGATTGGACTGAGGTTTAAACACTTATGAGAATCGTAAAGAAGTGTTAACTAACCCAAATCATTTGGTCCGAGGACTACAGGCATGATTGAATTTAAGTTTAAACACTTATGAGAATCGTAAATGAGTGTTAACTAACCCAAATCATCTGGTCCGAGGACTACAGGCATGATTGAATTTAAGTTTAAACACTTGTGAGAATCGTAAAGGAGTGTTAACTAACCCAAATCATCTGGTCCGAGGACTACAGGCATGATTGAATTTAAGTTCAAACACTTGTGAGAATCGTAAAGGAGTGTTAACTAACCCAAATCATCTGGTCCGAGGACTACAGGCATGATTGAATTTAAATTTAAACACTTGTGAGAATCGTAAAGGGGTGTTAACTAACCCAAATCATTTGGTCCGAGGACTACAGGCATGATTGAATTTAAATTTAAACACTTGTGAGAATCGTAAAAGAGTGTTAACTAACCCAAATAATCTGGTCCGAGGACTACAGGCATGATTGAATTTAAGTTTAAACACTTGTGAGTTCTTAGCATAACAAAATGGTATCATGACTGAAGGAAGGATTCTTTTAATAGTAGTACCTCTTGAGGTTATTTACATTCCACAGCCGAGGCACTACATGATTATCCAGGTCTTCTAAGAAGTATGCTCCAACGCCAGCCCTTGAAGTAATGCGATACGGTCCTTCCCAGTTTGGTCCCAGTTTCCCCCAAGCCGGATTCTTTGCATTACCTACCACCTTCCTTAGTACCAGATCACCAGGCTCTAAAGGTCTCAGCCTTACGTTGGCGTCGTAGCCTTGCTTGAGTTTCTGCTGGTAATGCGCCAGTCGGACCATTGCATTTTCCCTTCGTTCTTCGATTAGATCCAAACTCTTTTCCAGCTGCCCATCGTTGCCGATTAGGTTAAAAGAGCTAGTCCTGTATGTCGGGAATCCAGTCTCCAGAGGTATAACAGCTTCAGCCCCATAGGTCATTGAAAAGGGGGTCTCTCCGGTAGACCTGCGAGGCGTAGTTCTGTATGCCCACAATACGTGGGGTAATTCTTCTACCCACCTACCCTTCGCATCATCCAACCTCTTCTTTAGTCCGTTAACTATGACTTTATTAACAGTTTCGGCCTGCCCATTTCCCTGGGGATAGGCAAGAGTGGAGTATCTGTTTGTGATTCCCAGCTCACTACAATAACCCCTGAAAGCTTTGCTGTCAAACTGAAGCCCATTGTCCGAGATAAGGGTATGGGGGACTCCAAACCGGGTGACTATGCTTTTCCAGATGAACTTCTTCACGTCTACGCCCCTGATATTTGCTAGAGGTTCAGCTTCTACCCACTTGGTGAAGTAGTCTGTTCCAACCAGCAAGTACTTCTTGTTTCCTGCCGCCTTGGGGAACGGGCCTACGATATCCAATCCCCATTGAGCAAAAGGCCATAGGCTAGATAGTGAGTTAAGGGTACCGCCCGGCTAATGTATGTTCGGCGCAAACCGCTGGCACTAGTCACACTTTTTAACATATTCATGGGCCTCTCTTTGCGTGTTTGGCCACCAATAACCCTGAGTGATGGCTCGGTGAGCTAAAGATCTACCCCCAGTATAGCTCCCACAGATCCCTTCATGCAATTCTTCCAATAGTGACTCGGCAGCTTCAGGGTGCATACACAATAAGTATGGACCTGAATAGGAACGTTTATACAGTTTGTGGTCCTCGGACAACCAGAACCCCGTAGCTTTCCTCCGTACTTTGTATGCTTCCCCTTTTTCTTCGGGCAGGACATCGTCCTTCAAGAACTTGACGATAGGATCAATCCAGCACTGGTCGGCCCAAATGTAATGAACCTGGATTGCCTTTTTACTTAACTCCGTAGGTCTCTGCATGTCCTCAATGAGGATAACCCTTGGTAATTCCTGTGCCGAAGAGGTGGCGAGGGTGGCTAAAGAATCGGCATGTGTATTGCCACTTCTGGGATGTGCCGCAAGTTAAAAGATTCAAACTCGGACTGCAAGGACTTAGTCAGGCTCAGATACCCCTGCATCTTTTCGTCTTTCGCCTCGAATTCTCCCAGCACTTGGCCGACGATTAATCTTGAGTCCGAGAATATCTCAACTGACTTTCCTCCCATCCTTCGTACCATCTTCATCCCCATCAATAGAGCCTCATATTCTGCTTCATTATTCGTTGCTAGGAAGTCCAGCCTTAACGCTTTCTCAATAATAATTCTCTCTGGGGATATCAGCACTAGCCCCACTCCTGAGCCTTTCTGATTCGATGCGCCATCCACGTACACTTCCCAAGGCAAAGGGTCCCGTGAAGAAACCATACCAACGCGCCTTCCTTCCATGCCCAGCATCGGTGTTACTTCCTCTAGATGGAGTTCTGTGAACTCGGCGACCAAGTCCGCAAGGACCTGGCCCTTCACTGATGTGCGAGGCATGTACTTAATATCAAAAGCCCCTAGGATCGTTTCCCATTTGGCAATCCTTCCCGTGTAGTCTGCGCTTCAGAGTATTGCTCTGAGCGGAAGCTGGGTGAGGACTATGACGGTGTGGGCTTGAAAATAGTGAGGTAACTTCTTCGTACCGAGCACCACAGCTAGGATGGCCTTCTCCAGTGGCAAATAACGAATTTCAGCTTCATGCAGTGACTTACTTACGTAGTAGATTGGTTTTTGCACCCCACAGTCCGTCCGTATCAACACCAAGCTCACAGCGTTAGGAGCTACAGCGATGTAGGCAAACAAGACCTCATCTGGTTCAGGACTGGACATGATTGGTGGTCGAGCCAGGTAGTCCTTAAGTTGCTGAAATGCAACAGCACATTCCTCCGTCCATTCGAAACCCTTCCATTTATTGATCAATGAGAAGAAAGGCCTACACCTATCTGCTGATCTGGAAATGAACCTGTTAAGGGCAGCGATCATCCCAATCAGCTTTTGAATTTCCTTGGGGTTCCAAGGAACTCGCAAGTTGTTGATGGCCTTTATCTGATCGGGGTTAACTTCGATTCCCCTGTGAGTGACCATATACCCTAAGAACTTGCCTGATCCAACACCAAACGAACACTTGGATGCATTCAAGCGCAACCTGTGTCCCCTCAGGACTTCAAAAACGTCCCTAAGATCCCCAATGTGCTCAGCTATGACCTTGCTTTTCACCACCATGTCATCAATATAAACTTCCATGCTTTTGCCTAGTTGCGGCTCAAACATTCTGGTCATCATCCTCTGATAAGTAGCCCCTGCATTTTTCAAGCCGAACGGCATTACCTTGTAGTGGTAATTCCCTACAGGGGTTACGAAAGCTGTTTTCTCCTGGTCGGTGAGAGCTAGTGATATCTGATGATAACCTTGAAATGCGTCTAAGAAACTCATCAGAGGGTGTCCAACAGTAGCATCAACTAGTTGATCTATCTTTGGCATGGGAAACGGATCCTTCGGATAAGCTCTATTAAGATCAGTGAAGTCTACGCACACCCGCCACTTTCCGCTTTTCTTTTTTACCACCACGGTGTTAGCCAACCATTCGGGGTAAAAAATTTCCTTAATAGTCCCTGCCTACTTGAGTTTCATCACTTCGTCCCTAACCGCATCTGCGTGTTCCCTCGATGGACGCCAGAGCGGTTGTTTCTTGGGGACTATGGTAGGATTAGATGGTGGCAAATAAAATCTGGGCTTACCCCCGGGGCTTCTGCAGAGTCCCATGCAAATACGTCAACGTTCGCCTTGAGGAACTCTATCAGTTCTTCCCTCTCTTGAGGAGGCAGCATGGATCCGACTTGAAAAAACTTCTCTGGGTTGTTATCAACAACTATCCTTGCCAAGCTTTCGCACTCTGCTTCTCCGGCCGAGGTTTCGATGTCCAGCGCCGAAGGTTTTAATTGCTATAAATTCTCTTCGTTACAGTCCGAGGACTCAGCCTGAGGTTTGTGCTGGATAGCTGCCACTAGACATTGCCTGGACATAGACTGATCCCCTCGGATCTCCTCGACTCTCCCTTCGGACGGATACTTAATCTTCTGATGAAGTGTGGAGGATACGGCCCCGAGAGTATGAAGCCAAGGTCTGCCCACAATAGCAGTGTAGGGTGAGTAGGCATCCACCACTATGAAATCTACCTCCACAGTCTCAGGTTCGGTTTGCACAGGTAGTCTGATTTGGCCCTTCGGAATGATCACTTTGCCATCAAAACTGACTAAAGGGGAACTGTACGGAGTTAGGTCTTCGGGAGATAAGTTGTGCCCCTTATATAGGTCTGGGTACATTATCTCTACGGCGCAGCCCTAATCTACCATCACCCTTTTCACGTCGTATCCACCTATTCTCAGAGTAACTACCAGAGCGTCATCATGCGGCTGTATAGTCCCGATTTTGTCCTCGTCCGAAAAGCCCAAAACTGGAACCTCCGTCCTAGGCCTTTTCAGCTCTCTGTTAACACTCTCCGAGGGCATCCGAGCAACCGACAATATTCTGGATGGGCAAGACCCCGTCCTCCCTAGTGCGGCAAAAATAACATTGATTGTACCTAAGGGAGGTTTTACAGAATCGTCTCTCCTAGGCCCCGCGTTTGCCTGATTTCCCTGACCGTATGAGTGGTGTAGAAGTTGCTTTAACCTGCCTTCGCTGACCAGCTGATCCAGATGGTCCCACAGGCTCCTGCAATCCTCAGTAGTATGCCCATGGTCAAGGTGATATTGACAGTAAAGATTGTGGTTGCGCCTTTCAGGATTTCCGACCATCTTGTTCGGCCTTTTGAAGAACGGTTCATTTTTTATTTTATCTAGGACTTGGTGTACTGGTTCGCGAAAAACGGCATTGACCGTCTAGAAGTTCGCTGTACCTTGTCCGATCCAGTCCTTTCTCGGCCTATTATGGTTCTGCCTGTCCGACCTGAAATCCCTCCCCTCCTGAGGGATAACCTTATCCTTTCCCTTGCTCTGCTGTTGGTCTTCTTCAACCCTTTTGTACTTGTCAATCCTATCCATCAACTGGCGTATACTGGTAGCAGGTTTGCACGTTAGGGACGCTCTCAAGGGGTGCTCAGTGGGGAGGCCCAGCTTAAAAGAGCTGATGGCCACCAAGTCGCAATCCTCCTTCATCTCATTATACGTTTCCCAGAACCTATCCGAATATGACTTCAAAGTCTCACCCCCTTTTATACTGACGGACAATAGGGAAGCCATGGATTGCGGAACCCTTCGGCATGTGACAAAACGCGAACCAAATGCCTGAGTTAGCTCTTGGAAAGAGCTTATAGAGTTTGCTTTCAGGCTATCAAACCATCTCATGGCTATCAGTCCCAAGCTGGATGGGAAGACCTTGCACATTAGGGCTTCGTCCCTGGAGTGGACGGCCATCCTCTGGCTGAAATGGCTCACATGTTCTACTAGGTCTGTCCAGCCGTTGTAGATGGTGAATGTAGGCTGGTGGAAACGTCGAGGAAGTCTAGCATTCTCGATGTTACATGTAAAGGGAGATCTGGAAATCTGATCTAGGGCTTTACTCATAGCATTGTTCCCTTCGCCCCTAGGTAAGGGGTTCCAAGGGTTCCCCCCATGATGGCGCATTTCCTCATAGGTAAAGGACTCGTTGACTGGCGTTCGAAGTTTCTGCTTGTAGACAACATCCTGTTCGTCCTCAGAATCTTTATTAGAGTACGAGGGGCTGCGCTTCCTCTTCGTGTGGCGCAACTCCCTCTTTAACCTATCAATTTCTTTCTGCATGCTTTGGTTTTTCTCTGCATGGGACATGTGGCTCTCTCCATACAACTGGTTTCGATCGTCACGTGCGGTGTGTACGCTACCCTCACGATCCTGCCTCTTTTCCAGATTAAGAAAGGGATTGGTATACTGAGATGACCTGGACTCCGCTGGTTGTTGCCTTGGTTCAGCCATCTTTGAGGTGTTACTTCCACCTTTGCTCAAGCTGTTTCCCACAGATGGCGCCAATTGTAGAATAGAAATTTGATGGGCTAGGCACCAACTATGCGTATCGTGAGCCCAACGAATCCCCAACAATAAATTTGTAGAGAATGGGTTAAACAGCTGGGCTGGTTATGGATTTAGCAACGGTTCATGTAAGCGAATAAGGGTAAAAAGGCATTCAGACTAATATTTAGTAAAGGTTCTCTTCGGTCCGAAGAGGTTTAGTACTTATCAACTTAGTTAATACAATTTTTCTCCCCCCTTCCTTCAGAGGCTTCTTCCCTTTATATATCTCTCTCCTCTTTCATCTTCACCGTACATTTGTTCTTCATCCAAGAATCCACTTGAGCACACGTCACATCAGACATCTGCTTTAGTATGCCGTGAGTGGTGGTAGCTGAGACTGAACTGTTCAGGTGTCTTCTCCACATAAATGCGGCCAGGAAAGTTGCTGCAGTGCATTAAAAGCGATAGTAGCAGCTTTTCCTTTAAGATATTTTTATGCTCTCCTCATCCCCAAGCACGCCCAGGATTTTCTCTCCTCCGTGCAATCAATTGGGAAGGTCGCTTTTGCCTCCAGTATATTTGATTGATTAAGCACCATGATGATCCGACGATGGGACCTCTTCGGACAAGCAGGATAGTCTTCGGACGTATCTCAGTATTCCTCTCCAAGGGTATTTCCACCGAACGGGCACAGCCCTGATCCCTTTCACCTCTTCGGACAAACAATGGTATACAAATTGGGCCCTGGACCCAATTCGCAGCGTTGGGCTCGCCCCCACACTTATATATGTTCAATCTCTTGCAAGCAATCTCTTTTCAATATATATATATATATATATATTGAAGAGTTTTCAATATATATTATTAAAATTCACATAATATGCCTAAATATATTCCAAATTTCTAGATTCATCAAAACCAATTCTCAAAAATAAATCAAACTTAAAATTAAAATAAGGATAATAAAATAAACTTTAAAATATGGTGGGTTACTTTGAGTCAGACAAATTGAAAAAAGTATCAATTCAAACTTGACACAACTTAATACGTAGATTACATCCTTCCTATATATTTCTTTTACTTTGTCTTTAAATTGTAACTAGGAAAAAGAATCTTGCATTTTCTCTTATTTATGTTCATTTATTTAACAAATAAACCAAAATTAAGCCAAATTTAAGGTTGACTATTAAACAAGCTAAGCTCAAACATGATAATATATCTGTGAATAAGCTTGTGAACATGATAAAAATTTTATAGTTTATTATAATTAATAATTCCATTCGTAGTAAAATTCATTGATTTGTGAAGGGGTAAAAATAGGTAGTCAATGGTTTTACTATATATGAGAAAGTCTAAAGTGTAAAATACACCCCTAAAATTTGGGGTCTTGTAATTTTTCTCCCTAAAGTAGGGCTACTTTAGTAAGATGGCTAAGATCGTGCATTTTCAGGATTGTAAGTAGGATTGGTAAAATCTAACTGATCCTACATCATGAAAGATCCTACTAAAAACCCAAATTTGCTTTAGATTGGTTTAAAAAAAAAAAAAAAAAAAAAAAAAAAAAAAAAAAAAAAAAAAAAAAAAAAAAAAAAAAACCCAATCAACCTAATGGATAGAAATAACCCAAATGGGCCTTAAACAATGTTGAAGTGTTGAAAATACCTCTATGTAAACTAAAAATATCAAAAACAAATTTCACTTTAAATTACAAATTTATTCCATATAGTCTTAGTTATGTGGAATCAAAAAATGATCATCTTCCTTAGTATTTATTTATTATATGTTTATGTTGTTAGAAATGAGATAATTGTATTCTTTTGAGCTTAGCTATTGTGTGTCACTATAAAATAAGCATTTAAATTTACTGATTTGTTTCGTTAGGATAGATGCATCAATTGATGGAATAGGAATTAAATCTTTTTTATGCAATTTTTTTTTTAAATGAATTCATAATTTATATGATTATTTAACAAGCAAAGTCATTACTAGTGTGTGTGTGTGTTTCTTTTTCTAAAAAATGTATGATCTTACTAGCCACAATTCCACCAACCTCCCATAATCCTATTTAGGATTCCAATTTTGACAACATTTCCTAGCATGTCCATGACATTTGGGGTTTAAATCCTCTCTCATCCCAATCAATTACAATTTTGCCCCTGTTTTTGTAACGTTGAACATGAACATCTTAGGTAACCGTTGGCATTTGACTCTGTTTCAACCAACTTAATGATATTTTCTTATTTTTTTGGTTCACGTTGTTCATAACTTTTTTATTTTTGTGTTTTTTTATTTTCCTTTTCTTCTTCTTTTTTTCACCCACCTTTTGTCTTTTTCATCTTTTATTTTTCTATTTCTTCTATTCAGTGTTCGTTCACTTTATTGTTTTGGTTTTTTTTTTTTTTTTTTTTGTGTGCTCATCTCACAACTAAAAACCTATAAATAATAATTTAAATTTAATATTAGGTTTTTAGTATGAGCACAAAAAAAAAAAAAAAAAAAACCAAAACAATGAAGTGAACGAACACTGAATAGAAAAAACAGAAAAATAAAAGATGAAAAAGACAAAAGGTGGGGCGAAAAAAAGAAGAAAATAAGGAAAATAAAAAAGTTATGAACAACATGAACCAAAAAATAAGAAAATATTATTAAGTTGGTTGAAATAGAGTTAAATGCCAACGGTTACCTAAAATGTCCATGTTCAACGTTACAAAAAGAGGGGCAAAAATATAATTGATTGGGTTGAGAGAGGATTTAAACCCTAAATGTCATGGACATGCTAGGAAATGTTATCAAAATCGGAATCCTAAATAGGATTATGGGAGGTTGGTAGAATTGTATCTAGTAAGATCATACATTAAAAAAGAAAAACACTAGTAATGGCTTTGCTTGTTAAATAATCATATAAATTATTAATTCATTTATAATAAAAAAATTGCATAAAAAAGATTTAATTCCTAATATTAAATTTAAATTATTATTTATAGGTTTTTAGTTGTGAGATGAGCACACCAAAAAAAAAAAAAAAAAAACCCAAAACAATGAAGTGAACGAACACTGACTAGAAGGAACAGAAAAATAAGAGATGAAACAGACAAAAGGTGGGGCAAAAAAAAGAAGAAGAAAAGGAAAAATAAAATAAAAAAACATGAAAATAAAAAAGTTATGAACAACGTGAACCAAAAAATAAGAAAATATTATTAAGTTGGTTGAAACAAAGTCAAATGCCAACGGTTACATAAAATGACCATGTTCAACATTACAAAAAGAGGGGCAAAAATGTAATTGATTGGGTTGAGAGACGATTTAAACCCCAAATGTCATGGACATGCTAGGAAATTTTGTCAAAATCGGAATCCTAAATAGGATTATGGGAGGTTGGTGGAATTGTGGCTAGTAAGATCATACATTAAAAAAAAAAAAAAAAAAAAAAAAAAAAAAAAAAAAAAAAAAAACGCACACACACACACACACAAACACACTAGTAATGACTTTGCTTGTTAAATAATCATATTAATTATGAATACATTTATAAAAAAAAAATTGCATAAAAAAGATTTAATTCCTATTCCATCAATTGATGCATCTATCCTAACGAAACAAATCAGTAAATTTAAATGCTTATTTTATAGTGACACAATAGCTAAGCTCAAAAGAATACAATTATCTCATTTCTAACAACATAAACATATAATAAATAAATACTTAGGAAGATAATCATTTTTTGATCCCACATAACTAAGACTATATGGAATAAATTTGTAATTTAAAGTGAAATTTGTTTTTGATATTTTTAGTTTACATAGAGGTATTTTCAACACTTCAACATTGTTTAAGGCCCATTTGGGTTATTTCTATCCATTAGGTTGATTGGGTTTTTGTTTTTTTAAACCAACCTAAAGTAAAATTGGGTTTTTAGTAGGATCTTTCATGAATGTAGGATCAGTTAGATTTTACCAATCTTACTTACAATCCTGAAAATGCACGATTTTAGTCATCTTACTAAAGTAGCCCTACTTTAGGGAGAAAAATTACAAGACCCCAAATTTTAAGGGTGTATTTTACACTTTAGACTTTCTCATATATAGTAAAACCATTGACTACCTATTTTTACCCCTTCACAAATCAATGAATTTTACTACGAATGGAATTATTAATTATAATAAACTATAAAACTTGTATCATGTTCACGAGCTTATTCACAGATATATTATCATGTTTGAGCTTAGCTTGTTTAATAGTCAACCTTAAATTTGGCTTAATTTTGGTTTATTTGTTAAACAAATGAACATAAATAAGAGAAAATGCAAGATTCTTTTTCCTAGTTACAATTTAAAGACAAAGTAAAAGAAATATGTAGGAATGATGTAATCTACGTATTAAGTTGTGTCAAGTTTGAATTGATAATTTTTCAATTTGTCTGACTCAAAGCAACCCACCATATTTTTAAGTTTATTTTATTATCCTTATTTTAATTTTAAGTTTGATTTATTTTTGAGAATTGGTTTTGATGAATCTAGAAATTTGGAATATATTTAGGCATATTATGTGAATTTTAATAATATATATTGAAAAGAGAGTGCTTGCAAGAGATTGAACATATATAAGTATAACTAGTCAACCCAATCCAACCAAAGCCATGTATGTTTATAAGAGATTAAATATATAAGTTTATTTTGAAATTTTTTTTTTTTTACTATGCCACTAATTTTATCTATGTATTCTTATTTTTTTTAGATAAATTTTTTCTTTAAATGTTTCATCTCATGAATATTTGAATTTAGGAGTCTTATTTATTTTTTAAAAAGTTATTTTTTTGGAGGCTAAAGCATAATAATAATAATAATAATAATAATAATAATAATAATAATAATTGGTTGACTTGACGTTACCTATATGTTGTGCCTGACACAGCCACGTAGAAAAGGGGGAAAAAATCAAAAGATAAGGATGAATGAAGAAACCAAAGGATGGATGAGATAGTAAAAATGGTTGAAGGGTATTTAAGTAAATGCCTGCAATATTTGTTGTTTTTTATGCCGCCTGACATGCATCATCTATGTGTTGTTGTTTTTCTTGATTTCCCAAGCTAATTTAGACAAATCATGCAGGCTTAACGGGTGCTGGACAGCGCCCGTTAACAAAAGCCATAAAGGATATAGCTTGTTAAAAGGTTACTTCCTTCCTAATGAAACGGTGGGCTTTAGGCATCAAAAGTCAAACACGATTATTAGAGGAAAAAAAAAAAAATAGTCAAACGCGATATATAAAATATTATCAAACTCTTCAAGCCAGAGTGTTTACTGGTTTGACACAGCTGTTTTTTCCTGATGTAAATCAATAATGGTTTACTACTTGTTGAATGAAAGTTCTGTTGTGGTTTATAAAAATAAATAAAAATAAAACTTCTAAAAAATGTATTCCAATCAAACCTTTAATATATTTTTTTTATTCTAAAAAAAATTTCATATATCTATTTTGTTAAAATTGTAAACCCAAATAATTACAGTTACTATTTTATCACAAATAATTACAGTTATTTGATGCCCTTGTGTTAATTTAGTTGTAAATGACATTATTATATTCTAAAGAGAAGTGCTACGTTCACAATATTTTCACAACAAATCTTAGTTAGCAAGTTGTTATAAGTTTTTAATTTTGAATCCATTCCTGAAATTATTTTCTAGCTCCCTAGTAACAGCAAGTAATAACCTGCTACATAAAATTTGTTGTAAAAATGATGTAAACATAGCATTTCTAGCTCATGTTCTAAAAGAAATTTTGTATCATTATGCTCATTTGACTTTGATAGTGGCCAATTGATTGTTAAATTATTTCTTTACAACTACCACAATTTTTTTTATTTAACTACTGATTTTGAGTTAGTACCGAGTAGGCTGCCTGGAGAAGTTAATGTATATCATTACATGCATTAGCATCCTTCTTATTTTTCCTTTAGTGTGGCATGTGGGATAAAAAAAAAATCCTTAAATGGCTCTACACGTTTTTTTTTTTTTTTTCCTTTCCTTCTAGATGACAATCACAAACGGCTGGCAATAAATTTGTTAAATAATTTTACATGAGCGGACTACAAAGTCACGGCTTTTGACTTCTTTGCAGTGTCATTTTTTCTTTTTTTTTTGGGTAGTAATGCAGTGTCATTTTGAGTGTTACGTAAGGTTTTTTTTTTTTTTTTTGAAAGGGAAGAGTGTTACATAAGTTGCACCATCAAAACAATGTAATTTGATTGTATTTTCTTTTGTGCAGAAGTGACAAAGCTCAAAGCATTTAAAAGATACTTCGTGCACTGGGGTCTGGAAGCTGACATCAAATCCCTCAGCTTTCTTACAACTGATTCAGAGATCAAGATGATTTCATTAATTTGCTACTATTAATCACATCATGATCCTTCACAAGAGTGAGGAAAACAAGACCCTCAATTTATTTGAGGATCCATATTCTACACCCCCGTAGTTTGCTAAATAATAAGATAGCTCACAAAAAAATGAACAGGGCAAGACAAAACTACTGTTTGTGCCATATTAAGAGTATAATAAATTCACAGATGGAATGGAACACACCATCACCACCCCACAGATAATCATTTAATTACTTCCAGGGGAAGGGGGTGAGGTGAGGGAAAAAGAAAATACCTTCATCCCACACTAGACAATACAAATTATTTCAAGTAAAAGCTTTATTAACACTAGCAATCAATACAGGAAACACACATCCCAATAAATCCATATGCGGTCGTCGGCAACCTGCCATATGCGTTGATGTAAATTTTGGATCAGTGACATTTTTTGGGCCTCAGTTATGAATTACACTTTGGAAGCAACGTTCAATATCATAAAATTGATGTATATCTGTGATGTTCTGAATTTGATTTGAGACATTTTGGGTCCCAATTATGAATGACAGTTTGGAAGCAGGATTCAATATTGTAAAATTGATGTATATCTGCGTTGTTCTGAATTTGATTTGTGCACCATTCACGCTTCAACTTCATTCCCCAATGACCAATGATCAGCAATTCAATCTACACCACATAGCTCAAGATAAATATAATGGAAAAGAAACATGATTAGAAATTAAGAAGTTGAACATGAATAGCAAACGTGTAATGCTTGTATATTTGAGGTTTATGTTAGTAGGGGAGGGGGGAGATCTGAGAATACAAGTATTGGAGGAAAATTTTTTGTAACTGAGCTACATATTATTGATGCCATTGTAATCTTTAGTGGGAAAGCTGATACCCTGGGTTAAATAAGTGGAAGCCAGATAAGGGCAGCTAAGATCAAGAGGTTGGAATGGATGACTGAATAGAATGATAATAAATTTCATGGCTAAGATTTAAAATTTTGTATCTAACAGTGCATTTGATATTACATCATTTAAAATTTAGAAATATATGGCGATATACACTTTTAGATTTGTAATATTTAATTTAATCCATAAAGGATCCATTTCAGATGTACACTTTTAGATTTGTAATATTTAATTTAATCCATAAAGGATCCATTTCAAATGGACAGGATCCTTGTTTAGGTAGGATAGCACTCATCTGGTGCACAAGTCAACACTCCACCCATCTCTTTCTTTTTTCCTTTTTTTCCCAATAGTAAAATGCTGAAGTTTCCTTGGGTTGAGGGGGAATGGGCATATATAGAGATAGATGCAATAACAGAGATGAAATGCTAAATGCTTCTCTTTATATCACATGCATCTCATTGCCCCATTCTGACAGAATCTGTTTGTACCCAAATTAACTATCTTATAAAAAGTAGGATACATAACTTTCTCCAATTCTACAAAAAGTAGGATACATAACTTTCTCCAATTCTACCACAAAAATACTTGTCCTAAACATAACTTATTTTTAAGCAGCTAGTGATTCCATTAAAACAAAACCTATCCAAAAAAAAAAAAAAAATGGTGAAGAAATTACCATAATGATGACCTTGTTATTGAGTGAAATCCCTCACATTCATGATCTGACATCTCAGCACCACCACCTCCACTAGACGCAACTGCTTTGCTTTCTGAATCTGTAGTCCCTTTGCTTAGATCATCTTTAGATACATCAAGATCTGCTTTTACATCAGAAGCGTTTAACACACAATACTTCTGAAGCCATCTATCAGTTTCCCAGAGTACATGCATGATACTCTCACGTGCAGCATATCCATGGCTCTCATATGGAAGAATCACAAGGCGACAAAGAGCACCATGACCTTTTAAGGCATTGAAAAAACGATCTGACTGCAGGGCATGCAAACACAAATAAGTGGCAAGTGAACAACTAGGTAAAGAAGAAAGGAGCTAGCCACTAAATACTACATAGCTTCAAGCTCAGCCCATGGAAAAACTAATTTTCAAAAGTGAAACTAATGAGAGGGGTAAGTTTAAACTTTAAATCTATAGGAAGATGTTTTGATAAGTCATTAGTTAATGGGAACATAGGAAAAAGGTTGAACTAAATGGGAGACATAACAAATTAAACAGGAAAAAAAATTCCTACTTTACCTGCATTGTTAAAGTTCCAGGATTATTGTCTTCTTCTCCATGGATAAGCAATATTGGCTTCTTAATTTTATTAGCTGACATGAAAGGACTCATCTCTACATAAGTACTTGTTGCCTCCCAAAGAGTTCTGTCCTCATTCTACACCAGTATAACAAAAAGGTCATTAACCATCAAGAGGTAAGATATGACACTAAGGACAATGACTATTGGGAAGAGAGGTAAAGAAAAAAATGAGGGAGAAAGTTAAACTAATGTAAGCAACTGGTTGGTTAAGTACAAAATTATTCCATTATTGTCTTACCTGAAAACCAAAAGGAGTAAGTGTTCTGTTGTAAGCACCAGAGCGAGCAACTCCACAACAGAAAAGATGAGGAGCATGTGCTAGGAGGTTTGCTGTCATGAATGCCCCATAGGAATGTCCCCCAACAGCAATTTTGTTTGGATGGGCCACCTTAACAAGGGCAACATCAGACTACTGTTGAGCCAAAAGTTCATACTCAAGAGATATGCAAACAAAATTTAGATGGAAAAGGACAAAGCAGCTTACTCCACGTCGGATAACTTCCTCAACTGCAGCCTCTGCACTCGCAACCAACTGTTCTACATACCTGGTCAAGGCATTTCAGATATAGATCCTGAAACTCTATGTTGCATAATTTCTTTTGTGAAACTTTCAAATAGCTGAGGAATAAAATCAAATAAACCAAGCCTCATATGAGAGCTTTTTCTCTTTTTGACAAGCCAAGCCTCATATGAAAGCTGAAGAAGTTGAAACTTCACTGTGAAGTGAAGAAAGGAGTAGGGAAGAGAAGGCCCCATGTTACATTTCCTAGTACAATCTGGGGTTCTTTGCAGAAGCATAGATTAATTGAGGATATATACATGGCTAATAATTTTTAGTTTTTTTTTTTTTTTTTGGGTGGGTATCATACCACAATCATGAAAGAAATTTCATTTCTATTTTTCTGTTTCCACACATTTTTTGGACATCTCAAATGTCATTTACCTACTAGCTTTGTGTCTTCAAGTTTAATGCACATTTTCAAGTATTTCCCCGTTGTGGTAAAGTCTTTTCACACCCATTTCACAATTTCCTTTTCACAAACTTGCCATCCTTGTTGGGATATGCACTTCACACTCACTCTTTTTTGGTTAAGAATGGGATGAACTTCCTTATGTCATCAATCATATGAAAATATCTAATATGTGCTTATAGGCATTTTACTTTATCATATGACTAGGATGAAAGTCCCATGTCCCTTTTTTTTTTTTTTTTTTTATAAATAAAAATTTCCATATCCTTGAAACTATCAGTACATTCTTTAAAAAAATTGTATCAAGCTACCTGTCATTTGCCTCCTCATCACCCTCACCAATAATAGGAATCGTTGGTCCACTTAGGATAGCAAACCTGCAAGTATCAAAGCAATTGAAAATTGGTCCATTATGTTCGCAGCAAACCAGAAGATAGATGCAATAGGTAGGGGAATAATGATGACATGCCAAAGATTTTGAAAGAGAGTATAAACAAACAATGGGAAGAGGTAATTCATGCCTTCTAGCCAGCCAAAGAAGGGCTGATGTAGCACCTATTCCAGGAAATTCATTAGGAGAACCACGAACTTGTCCAGCAGCATCTTTGCTTTTAAATTCACCAGGGTAAGACCAAACCAGACATGGAAGAGGTCCATCTTTTGACGGATCATAGCCTGGTGGCAGGTATAGTGTTGCAGTCATTTGAACCCCATCTTTTCTCTGATACCTGATCATCTCTTTCTGCAATGTTTCCAGCTGTGGGTATGGATGAGGGAAATTCGTAATTTGACATGCTTGCTTATCTGGCCAGCTCAGGATATAGTATTGGGTGTTCTCAGTTTTTGACTCTTTGGAGGTCAGTATTTTCAACTGATCCAGACACAAATTCCCTTTTTCCTGATCAGACATTAAAGCAACAACACTCTCATAATACTTTTCTTTGTCGCTTTGCCATATTCTTTCTTTGCTGCCTGTATTTCTGAAAAAAGTTGGTTTAGGACCATATGGCAGCAATGAGCATTTGGGAAGGAACACACCCGAAAAAGATGATTTGAAACACTTACATGTCAAACAAATCAAGGAATGGAATGTTCCCTTCTGGTGTTGCACCGCTTCCATTCAGTATAATATAATAGCTTTCATCATCATGTCCCTTCTTTATCTTTGCAATCACATAAGTTCCAGCAGGAGTTCTCCGAAACATTGGAGAGCCAGGATCAGAGTACACATCTTCTGATGACCTATCAAATAGGATGCGTGGACTAGAATCTTTAGATCCAGGAGAAATCACCCAGGTTCTTGTTCGCCGCGTTTTGTACCAAGATTCATAAACTAGAGCCAGTGAATCATCACACCAAGAAATACCTCTGTGGTGATAGAAAAGGTCAAATACATTAAAACAAGATTTTATGTTAAATTCTCCTGCATATTTGCAAACAAAGCTACAGATGGCTTTAAGATGACACATTTTGTGTTTAGCATGCCTGAGAGCAGCTTTGACCATGGACATGAAAGGCAACCATCTCTGACATCTAGTAATATATTGGATTTGGAGAATATTATGAGGTTCAGGAATTTAGGGAATTATATAAGTGTCAAAGGCATGCAACCAACCATTTACTTATGTACATACAATATTATGCAAATCTTCCTGGCAAGAAGGTTAAAGATCCAGAATTTGAATTGAAATGAGCACTAGAGGCATGGTTATCAAACATTTGTACTAGTTAAGTTCACTAAGTGTGGACCATAATCCAACTCCAGCAGGCATTAGACCTATCATCAAAGTATCCAGTGCTACATTAGTACCTTCTTGAGGTTAGCAAGTCTTATAAGACAAAGTTCTTGGAAAACTTCATTGCCATACAGATAAAAGAAAGGTGAAATAACGTCATACTTCTTCCAAACACATTCAGGTTTAGATGTTAATCAGAACATAATTATGTGTAAGATATTAATCATATAGCTCACATTCATACCCATAACGGAGATCAAGTTGATGTAAGATTGCTGGCTGTTCACCTTCTAGTGGCTCAGCAGGCTCTGTATAAACTATGTCACGTGGAGAAACTTCCACTTTCGCATCACCTCCATCTTGTGTCTCTACCCTAAAGACCTCAACAGTCAGAGCAATCCAAGCTTTTTTAAATTGTTATATATGTCAACAAGTAATGGAATGTTTACAATGATACAGAACCAATCTATGTATCGACTCATTCTGCGTTATTTACAATGATACAGAACCAATCTCTGTATCGACTCATTCTGCGTTATCTTATACAATTCGAAAAAGACACTCCAATTAAAAATTTTATAATTAATAACAGTTTCCAGATATAGTGAGGACCCAGTATAAAATAGCTACATCATCCACAGAAAAACATGAGTAGAATCTCAGATATATACCAGTAGAGTGCTGATGGCTTATCTGCTCTCCAATTGATAGAGCGCATCCCTTTCCGCACACTATTGAATGCAATAGGAATGTCCTCAGCAAGGGGCAAATCACAAATTTCCCTAACAAATTTCCCATCATTTGTCCACAAATCTACCTTCTTGGGAAATCTTCCACACGGTACAATGAAAGAGTATGGTCTATGAATTGAACTAATTAAAAGGTAATTCCCATCTGGGGAGGGGTCTAATGATGTATACACAGCTGGTGGGCCAATTTCCTTCACCGTCCCATCTAAAGAAGCCAATACAAGTTGTGTAGTGGCATAGTAGTCAAATAAATCTTCATCATACTCATCTTTAAGCAAATCCTGGAAGGTTCTAACTTGAATAATATTTTTCTGCTCATTGGTCTGTATCTTTGGGCCAGATGGAACCAAAGGTTTCTTTGGCGTGTCTCCACGGGATAAGGGGATGGTGGAAACTAACAGAGTAGAATTATTAACCCAAACAAAATTGTCAAAAACCGCATTCAGACAGATATTGGGTGACTGAAACAAAGGTCTAGCATTCCCTGTTTCCACATCAGCAACCCACACTCTAAGCTTACTGCTACTGTTTTCTTCCTCTTCAACTCGGATGCTGAATGCTAAATGCCGACCATCTTGTGACCAGGTCACAAAATTGATCTTAGCACCGTCAGGGTAGCCATGTAGCTCTTTCTCTGGCCCTAGGGTACCATCATGCATCAATTGATGAATCCCAATACCAGTGTAGAATGACATCCGACTTCTAGTATTACATTTTCCATCAATACGAATACCAGCCAGTTTTTCCTCCGGTCTTGCTAGTTCTGCCAATGGAGGCAAAGATCTCCGCTTAAGAAATAGTATTTTATCCCTGTGTGGCGAAAATGACAGCGCAGGAAGCGGTGGAGCATCAACAATATCTCTAATCTCCGGTGGAGGAAGACGATATCCAACTCCCAACGTCAAATCATCTAGATAATGTGAATCAAAAATAGAAGTCACTAACTCTCACAGTACCCCAAATAAAATTTAAAAGCAACATTCGATGCAATGATTATACATATGGGTTGGATTCAAGTTCAAGTTATACCAGGTGTAACTTTTGTCTGCTAAAAAACTTTCTATTGCATGAGTTTTTTTTTTTTTTTTAAATTGGATATCAAGATGATTAAAGATCAAATGCTTAAAGTAGTTTTTTGAACTTACATGTGTTTAAGGATCAAATGGTAGGAAAAAAAGTCCGATTGACATGAAATTTTGAGATTTTCAAAACACTAATCTAATATATTAAGTAAGAGTTACACTCAGTATAACTTGAATATAATTCCGCTAACATTAAAACTCAACTTCTTTTTTGATTAAACCACTAAAGCTAAATATACTAACCAGACCAAAGCATATTTTTCTGTCTAGCATTTCGGAAACACTTCCACACTGCTTTCAAAACCAATTCAAATGAAAACAGTTTCAAATAAAACAAAGTTCCTTTTTCTTTTAATTCAAATCACAAGCTTCAAAACACATGGCACTTGCTTTCAAAAATCGACCTCTGAATCTTTAGCGAAACACAGCAATTTCCGTCCAGAATAGCTAATTACTTACAATTCAATTTCGCATTTCGGAAACACTTCCACCGCTTTCAAAAACCAATTCGAATAATAAAAATAAAAATTCCTTTTCTCCTAATCTAATTCACAAGCTTTCCGATTCTTTCTCAATACACTACAATTACAATTCAACTATTTTTTTAATTGAATAAAACTGTTTTACAGAAACACTTATCGAAAGCAATTCCAATTTCCAATATAAAAAAAAAAAAAAAAAAAAAAAAATTTAAAAATTTTGAAAAAGTGCTTTTAATTTTTAAATTTACCTTCACTTTCAGTTGGAGGAGGAGTAGAAGAAGAAGAAACGGAGCCGTTAGAAGCTCCACCGCTGTCTTCGGCGGCGACGGCGTTGATAGGGACAAGATAACGGAATTTAGAGGCAGACATGGAGATGGAGTTGAGGGACCGAACGGCGTTAAGGGGACGGAGTTTGAGGATAACGGGAGGAGAGAGAGAGAAAATGGAAGGTGAAGAACGAGCGGAGACAGAGAGGATAGATAGACGATGATAGACTTTGTGAAGGCGCATCATTGGCTTGAATTTGATACTTTTTTTATTTTTTATTTTAGCGCTGTGTAGTACTACTACTTTTCGGTGTGGTGTAGTACTAGTGTGGTAGTGCATATCCAAATCCAATTAGATTTAATAAAGTGCAAGGAAGGAATTAGAATCTTTTATCTCTTTTATCAGTTTATGGTCTAGTGAGTGAAAAAAAAAAAAAAAAAAAAAAAAAAAAAAAAAAAAAAAAAGAGAGAAAAAAAAAAAATCTTTGAGCTCCGGGTAAAGTTGTGGTACATAACTGCATGCCAAAAGATGCTCTATTTTTTTTTTTTTTTCCTCTTTTTCCCTTTCAATTTTTGATAAAATAGTGTAATTCAAAGACTACTTTTCAAGATGGACTTTTTTTTTTCTCTAAAAATGGATCATTTTTACCATCAATGCTATCACAATGCTTCTCTTATTTTGGTTTTTTTAATCGGTTAAAAGGAGATCGAGATAATATATTGAACAATTTTATAACTCTAAAATGTTTTGTTTTTTATTGAATGAATGTGACATAAGATTCCTTAGGTCAATTGTCCTATAATGCACTCAACTAAACAAGTTTTATCTAAAGTTAACTTGTGATTGGATTTTTTTTCCTTCTTAAATAAATGAGTACAAGACAAGGAGTTGCTACGAAGTTGCTAGGAAATTATTTATCCATCTATCTATCTCTCTCATGGATTGATACATATTTTTCATCTAAATAGAGTTTACCCATAAATAAAGGTGTTCGTCAATCAATGCAACCAATTTTGGGGAGGATTTTGGACCATAATGACCTAATATATTTTCTTCAAGAGTAATGCTAGAGATACAAACTTTTTTACAAAAAAATTTTACAAATTGGTGATGTGGTGAATGGTCATTGGTAAATGAAAAAGTGATGTTAATAGTGGGCTTAAATGAAACCAGTAAAAACTTAGTCACATCAACTGTGAGTGCAAAAGCCCAACGTCATGTGGTGGGCCTAGGGCCCAATTCGAATATCACTATGTGTCCGAAGAGAAAAAGGGGTTAGGAAGGAGTCCTGGTAGAAGAAAAGTAACTGGAAGTGAATGTAAGAGCAGTCCGAAGAGAACCCTATCGGTCCGAAGACATCATTCTCCTCGGATTGCAAAGAGACTCGATCAAACAAATATCCTAAAGGACCGAATGATCTTCCTAACTACTTCCACGACAAGGACAAGCTTTGGGCATGCTTGGAGATGACAAGAGTAGATAAATATCTAAAAGGAAAAACTGCTACCACCGCATTTAATACATTGCAGCAGCTTTCCTGACCACATTTATGTGGAGAAGACCCCTGAACAGTGCAATCTCAGCTATCACCACTCACAGAGAACTGAAGAAGATATCTGATATGACATGTACTTAAGTGAAGGCTTAAATGAAGAACAGGTGGACGGTGATGGTGAAGTGAAAGGAGAATATATAAATGTAATAGCCCTCTGAGAAGGGGGGGGGGGAGAAAAAGATCTGTAAAAGAACTCTAAGATTTATATTCATCTTTCAATCAAGAACAATCCTCTTTGGACTTGGGTGGATTGTTACTTTTAAACGTGTTCTTATGTCAATTATCTATTGCTAAATTCACAGCGAGCCTAGCTTTTTCACCCACTTTCTATAAATTCATTGTTCTGGGTTCGTTGGGCTCATAATCCTAACCTTTTGGGCTTGGGCCACGAAATTTGGACTGTACATCAACAATTTGTAAAAATATTGTGAAATAGTTTGTGGTTGTAGTATTACTTTTTTTTTTTTTTTTTTCAAAATCAAATCACAACTACACTACAAAGGTAAGAATTTCAACAAATATCATAAACATGGATTATAAAAAGCTACAGTCAACCCATCATCGACATTGATTAGAAATAAAAAAGGAGAACTCAACAATTTATTTAGGAATGTGATGCAGGGCAAGTTCAAGTAGATATATCACAATCCTGCTATAGCTAATTAGTTAGTTAGTTAGATGATTTCTTAAGCATTAGTCGATAGGATTTAGATACTAGTCAACCATCTAGAGGCTACCAATGCTAAACAACTAGTATAAGTAGTAGAATGTAAGCTTTTTGTAAATAAGTTTTTTTTTTTTTTTTTTTTTTTTTTTTTTTTTTTTTTTTTTTTTTTTTACGTCCAAAGATAGAAGTATATTAAAGTATGAAAAGTGCAAAATGTACAAAGCACAAAAACCTAGGTTGAGAAAGCTGTATTACACAAACGGCCATGCACTAACATGAATAGTGGCCTACAGCTTCTATGAGGACCCAGGTAAACAAAGAAGAAGAAAAACAAAGTATAAGAAGTATAAAAAACAGGTCCTAAAAATGAGAGTCTCTGGGCCACTACTGGTGTATAAGGTCTTTAATCAGTTTCTGATACTCCTCCATTAGATCTATTGCCTGTTTAAGAATCTCTGTGGGATGGGGTTGTGACTTTCTAAAGTGTATCCTATTATGTGCGTTCCAAAGTGACCATGCCACCATGGTCCACGTCTTAAACTCCTTCTTGGATAGTCTCTCCATCATTTGTCATGTGAGAAGAGAGAAGCTTGTCGTCGAGGAGTTTGTTTTTTGTATCTGATGATGCTCAGATTGTCAGTAGAAAAGTTCGTTCAAAGTGGAGTCGTCCACAGCTAATCCCGATCATGAGACAAAATGAATGATGAAAAGAGAGAGTGTGGTCACCGGTGTGGTGCCTACCACAGAGCCTCCGATGCTAAAGTTAGAATAGATAGGAGTAAAAAGAAGTATTCAGATAGTAATATGTATGTGCTAGAAAATTTTATGTACCTTTCTGTCGGGTCTTGTCAATGGATATATATAGGCACTTTCTTCTTCCTTCTAACCGTTGGTTTTGCCTTAATGGTGATATCATTGCCGAATCTGTAATGCCCATGTAGGGTGTTAAATGGATAGATATATTTCCAACGGTACGAAAGTTCATTATTATCCTTGTAACGCTTCGTCATGACTGAAGGACGATGGTCTAGTCTTTGCCAGGTAGTTTCCCCAGGGCTGGGCTAACCTTAGGGTCATCCTCGTCCATTGTTCTTACTAGGTGGACGAGTATATGTTTGGGACTATCAGCTGCCCCCTATTCCAAGGTCGTCCTTAATTTGGACGGTCTTAGGAATATGATTTTTTTTTTTTTTTTTTACTCTTGGGGTTCTGTTCCCCGCATTAATTGTCTTATGGCGGCATGGCCACGTGTCCTTTTTTGATCAATGAGCAGATCTTGTTTCTGGTGAGTGCCTTTTCAGTTTTCCCGCATTTTTCAAGGCAAACTTTTCTAACTCTTTGCCTTTTTTTTCTCATCTCTTTACTTTCCTTTTGCGTTCAATTTCTCTTATTCTTAGCCTTTCTCTTCACTTTCTCTTTGTGTCCGATTTCTCTGAGCTCATCGTTGCCGCTACGCATTTTGTTCCTTGCCTTTCTAGTTTTCTTCCTTATTTCCAGGTACATTCCCCTTTTTTACGCTTTTTTCCTTTTCGGCTTTACTGTATTCTTCTCTTTCGTACCCCTATTTTCTTTTTTTGGAGTTGCGTATTTTTCCTTAATGGTGGATTATGCTAAATTTAGGCGCACTTCTCCCTCCATCGCCTTTCTTTTTGCTCGCCTAGGAGGGCTATTAGATTCTTCTAATGACCGATACCCTCAAATTGGGGATTTTGTTGTAGGTGATAATGGCCTTGATTTAGCATCAGGTGACCTATATCTGCTGTTGCAACAGTCTTTTTCTTGGTTCAAATCTGTTGGTGGGGTCCTTAGGAGGGAAAATATGGGATTTGAGGTGAGATCGAGTGGTTGGGAGAGGGGTTCGTCTTCTGGTGTGGCCATGGATGGGGCTGTTACAGACACAGCTACCTCTATGCCTTCCTCTGCCCCTTCGTCTATTCTTCCTTCTACTTCTGCCACACCTTGCCCTTTTCATGCCCTTAAGGAAAAGTGTGCCTTGAAGGCAAACGTCTTTAATAAGTTTAGGGATAGGTTCCAATTCCCAAAAGAGACTAGGGCTCGTCTTCCCAGGAAAGGCGAAAAGGCTTGTGCCTTCGCCCATGGTGAGGTCTGCTTTTATGAGGCTGCGTTTTTGTGTGGCCTATGGTTCCCCGTCCATCCATTCATTATGGAGATCCTAAATCACCTGAATATTGCCCCAGGGCAGCTTATACCGAATTCTTGGAGGATCGTCATAAGCTATATGGTGATTTGGATGACCATAGCGGATGGGGACATGATCACTCTCAAAAAGTTCATCCATCTCTATCGCTTAAAAGAGTCCAAGGAATTTGGGTATTACGAACTTGTACCCTGGGATAGGAAATCTCGTCTCGTCGTTGACCTTCCTTTGTCCTTCCGTTATTGGAAGTCCAGATATTTTTTCTTGTTAGGCGATGGTTGGGAGACTTTGTCCGACAACTTTTGGGGGAATGTCCCTAGGTTGCTGCGCCAGTGGGAGACCCCTCATCTTAGTGGGTTTACCTTTTATGTCTCTTCTTTTTGGAATTTTGGCTGTGTTAATCGTCCTTCTAATTTTGTGTAATTTTTTGTTCTATAGTGAAGGAGCGTCCTAAACTTGAGAGTCGGTTTGAAGAGAGAGTTCAGGAGGCAATTAAGTACGCAAGCACAATTGACGATTTTGACAAGCTGGTCGACCTGCGCACATTGGCTCGTCATTGGTTAGGGCTGAAGCCTTCACTTTACGTTCTTCAAGCAATTGACCGGGAAAAGAGAAAACGTGAGTTGCCTTTATATGCCTGACCGTCCTTTTCTTTTTCCTCATTTTAGCTCTTTAATTTTCTTCCCTTTTTGGTGTAAAGATGACGATCAAGTTTAACAAGGATATGTATGCAAAATCAAAGGGAAGAAAAATGAGCCCCTTTCTAGCATTGGCCAGAAAAAGTTAAGGATAACTGATAAAGAGAATGAGAAAGAAAAGGAGACAACTGAGAGGGGTTCGTCCACCCCTACCTTGGACGAAGGACGGACTGCCTCTCCAGCCATTTCTATTGAAGAGGTCCCAAGTGCCCTACCATGAAATGGTGAGCCAGCACGTTCATAAGCTAGTGCAGGTAATCTTTCCTTGCCTTGTTCTCTCTCTTTCTTTTTTTTCTTTTTAGGTGTTTGGCCTCTTTTGCTGACTCAAGCTTTAACGGTGCTTTTTATTGTTAGGTGTTGGGAGAAGCGATGCACCTCACTTCTCAATATCTAGTGAACGAGGAGAAGGCCGTTATAGCCACTTCAAAAGTAGAGGCATTGGAGGCTGAGGCTTCAGGACTGCGGAAGGACTTGATTGCTGCCATGGATGCCCACAATACCTCTAAGGAGCAAGTCAAGGCTTTGACTGAGCAGGTTGATGCTGAGAAGCTATTGGTAAAACAGAAGGACGAACTTCTCACATCAGCTGGCCAGAAGATAAAAGCCGCAGTGGCTAAGGCCGTCCTTGCCTTCCAAACAACCGATGAGTACAACACCATTTTGTTCCAGTGGTATTTCAAAAGCTTTGAATTATTGAGGAGGTACCTAGTGAAGCACGGTTCGGGCGTCAATCTAGAAGACCTGGATTTCGAAGCCGTGGATAAAGAGATCGAGGCAGCCTAGGCTGCTCAGGCTTCTATGACCACTGGCGAGGATCCTCCTGAGGCGGATAAAGGTGGTGATGAAGCTTCTCCAGCCTGATCTTACTACCCTTTCTATGACATGTATTTTTTTTTTTTTTTTAATGCCCTGTCTGTTTTGGGGCTTTTAGACAAACAATCTTTTTGTGCATTGTATGTTTTGGGGCTTTTGAACAATTTGCATCTTTATATATATATGATATATCTAAGCATTTTATCTTTGTATTCATCCTTTTGCTGGTATTCTTCTCATTCATCTTAGAGAATTTTTTGTGGAAGCATTCTCTTCGTCCATCTTGGGACTTTGAGAATTTTTTTTATGGAAGTGTTCTCTTCGTCCATCTTGGGACTTGGAGAATTTTTTTATGGAAGTGTTCCCTACGGTAGGGGGCCCATAATGTCAATCCCCCACTGTGCAAATGGCTAAGGTGAGGAAATGGTCATCATCTTTTCCCCTAGGACTCATTGAACATTTCCATACCTTTGGCAACTGTCACATCTCTTGACAAAATTAGCTGCGTCTTGTTGCATTGTGGGCCAGAAGTAACCTGCTCTTGTGATCTTCCTGACAAGGGACTTGGCCCCCATGTGATCGCCGCAAATTCCCCCATGCACTTCTTCCAGAACATATCTGGTTTCTTCCTCTTCTACGCACCTCAGGTATGGCTGGAAGAAGCCTCTTTTGTAAAGCTCTTCATTCAATATTGTGAACCGGGCAGCTCGTTTCTGGACCTTCTTGGCTTTTTCAGGGTTCGGTGGTAACCATCCATTTTTAAGGTAAGACAGAATTGGACTTGTCCATCTAGAGCAGGTATGCACAGGGAAGGTTTGAAATTCTTCGATATTATGAGAGTTTTGTTCTTCCAACCTCCAATCATTTATCTTTGCGTTATCATTTGCTGATGCACTTCGTGCCACTTCGTCAGCCTTAGCATTTTGATCCCGTGGGATCTGAACAAACTCTGCGTGATCAAAGTTGCTTATCAAATGGTTCGTCAATTTGAGGTATTTCTGCATTCTTGTCTCCTTTACTTCAAAATCTCTCCTGACTTGCCCTATGACGATCTTTGAGTCGCTCCTTAGTACGATATTTTTAGCCCCAAGTACCCAAGCTATTCTTATCCCTATCAACATAGCCTCGTATTTAGCTTTGTTATTGGTTATAAGGAATTTGAGTTGGACCCCATACTTCAGAATGTCCTCTTCAGGGGAGGTGATAACGACACCCGCTCCGCCTCTATTCTAGGTGGACAATCCATCTGTATGAATCGTCCAGAGTTCTTCCTGGTCTTCTGCATGCTCGGGGGCAGTAAATTCCACTATAAAGTCTGCCAATGCTTGAGCTTTTATGACCGTCCGTGGGCGGTATTCTATATCAAACTGACTGAGCTCAATAGCCCATTGTATCATTCATCCAACGGCCTCAGGTTTATTCATCGCTTTCTTGATAGGTTGGTCCGTCATTACTATGATCGAGTTAGCCTGAAAGTAAGGACGAAGTTTTCTTGAGGCCATTATTAGGGCAAAGGTAATCTTTTCTATGCGCGGATATCGAGCTTCTGCTCCCTGAAAGGCTTGGCTGATGTAGTACACAAGAAGTTGTATCTTGTTCTCTTCCTTGATCAAGGCCGCACTGACCGCAGTTACGGATACCGCCAAGTAGAGGAATAAGTCTTCACCTTCTTTGGACGGACTCAGGAGTGGGGGTTGCTTAAGTAGCGCTTCAATTCTTGAAATGATGCCTCGCATTCTTTTGTCCAAACAAAAGCTCACTTCAGGGTCTTAAAGAAAGGAAGGCATTTGTCCGTTGCCTTCGAGACAACCTATTGAGGGCTGTTACTCTTCCTATGAGTTATTGTACTTCTTTGACCGTCCTTGGTGAGGACATCTCGAGGATGGCTCTTAATTTTTCAGGATTTGCTTCGATTCCTCTTTACGACACCATGAACCCGAGTAACTTCCCTAAGGAGACCCCAAAGGAACATTTGGACGGGTTTAACTTCATGCTATACTGTCTGAGTGTATCAAACGTCTCCTTGAGATTGTCCAAATGGTCCTCTTCTTCTTTGCTCTTGACTAGCATATCATCAACGTACACCTCCACATTTCTCCTAATTTGTTTGTTGAACATCTAGTTTACCAATCTTTGGTACATGGCCCCTGCGTTCTTCAAACCAAAGGACATGACCCTGTAACAATAGAGCCCTTGGCTAGTGATGAAAGTCGTCTTTTCTTGATCTTTTTCGACCATTTGTATCTAGTTATACCCAGAAAAAGCTTCCATAAAGGTAAAAAGTTTTTGACCGATGGTCGAATCCACCAACTGGTCAATTCTGGGTAGAGGAAAGCTATCCTTCGAGCAGGTGTTGTTTAGATCAATGAACTCAACACACATTCTCCACTCTAGTTCACTTTTTTTACCATGACGACGTTGGCCAACCACGCGGGATAATAGACTTCCCTGATGAAGTTAGCAGCAAGCAATTTGTTCACTTCGTCCATGACTGCCTTGTTCCATTTAGGGGCAAAAACTCTTCTCTTCTGTTGGACGGGTTTCTTCTCGGGGTCCACATTTAGTCGGTGTTGAATGATACTTGCTGGTATGCCCGGCATATCTTCGTGGCTCCATGCAAAAATGTCCATATTATTTTTTAGGAAGCTGACGATTTCTTTCTTTGTCCGGGGATTTAGGCTCGTCCTTACTTAGGTCGTCTTTATAGGATCTCCTTCGACCAACTCTATCGTTTCCAACTTCTCAACGATTTCTTTCGTCTTGTCTTCGATTACCCACGTATGGTTCTCCTTTGAGGCCAGGACTGCCTGATAACATTCTCTCGCCAGCACCTGATCTCTTTTTATCTCACTAACCCCCTGTTCTGTTGGAAATTTCACCTTCAAGCAATAAGTGGAAGTGGCTGCTTTCTAGCGATTGAGGGTAGGCCTTCCAATAATCACATTGTAAGACGAAGGTGAGTCCACTATCAAAAAGTTATGCTTGTTTGTTACCTGTAGGGGATACGAGCCGGTCGTGACCGTTAATGTTACTATTCCCTGGGGATACACCTTGTCTCCATTGAAGCTAACGAAGGGGGACTCGAAAGGACGAAGTCTCTTTGGGTCTACCTTTAACTGCTGGAAGGCAGAAAAATAAATAATGTCTGCAGAGCTTTCATTGTCCACCAGAACCCTTCTGGTATTGAATCCTTCAATCATGATCATAATGACCAATAGGTCCTCATGAGGTTGCTTTACCCCTCTGGCATCCTCCTCTGAGAAGCACATATCCTGGTTTGTCCGTCTTTGCTTCAGGGGAGGCAGGCTATGAACACTATTCACCTGCCTTTGGTATGACTTCTTGAGGGATTTGAATGACCCTCCTACGCGTGGCCCTCCGGTAATAGTTTTTATTTCTCTTATAACACTTTGTGGACGAGGGGGCATGTGGTCCTCGTCTTTCTGAAAGTCTTCATGCCGGTCTTTGTTGCCATCCCTGAACTTGTTGGAATCCCCATTTTTCACATATTTTTGAAGCTTTCCTTTTTGTATGAGTTCTTCTATTTGCGCATTTTAGTCTCAGTAATCTTCTGTGTAATGCCCGTGATCTTTGTGAAAACGACAATATATCCTCTTATCGCGCACACTGGGAGACGAGTGCAACAGTGTTGGCCATTTGAGGAAGTGTTCGTCCTTGATCTGCGTCAGGATTTGGTCGATAGGCATCACCAAAGGTGTGAACTTCATTGGACGAAGACTCTTATCATCCCTTCGTTTACTTCCTTCGACATTCTGACAGTCGGCTCGGTCCCTTTTTTGTCCTCTTCTATTGTCTTCTTTTTCTTTCTTCTTCTCCTTGGACTTTTCTACTCCTTCTATTGCCGCCAGGGAGTCCTCGGCGTTCATGTATTTTTATGCCTTCAATGGCATCTCTGCCATTGTCTTAGGAGGATTCTTTGCCAGGGAAACCACAAAATCTCTGGACTTCAATCTAGCATTGAAGGCTGTTAGTTGCACTTTATCATCTGCTTCGTCTACTTCCAGGGTACCTTGGGTGAACCGTGTCACATAAGACCTCAGGGTTTCTTTTTCTCCCTGTTAAATGGTGAGCAAGTAATCATCTGGCCTTAGAAGCCACATATGAGTGTTGATGCTTGATAGGCCAAAATGTATTGACCCCTTATAATGAATTAATTGATTAATTAGCCAAATTTATTAATTAATCAAATTAACATGCAAGATGCGTGGTAGCACAAACAAATCACCAATCAAACTAAGTATGTAGCGGAAAATAAATTGACACGGTGATTTGTTTACAAATAGGGAAAACTTATACAACAAAAACACCATCGGGTGATTTTAAAGTCACCACTCTCGAGAATCCACTATTATCAAAACAAGCGGTTACAAGTAAAGGAATCTCAGTACCTTATACCAACCTACAGTTGAACCCTTACTCCAATACCCAAACATACATTCACGGATTGGATGAAAATCAGCTCTGAAAAACTGAATTTCATAAATCTTGATAGATAGCCATCTATCAAGCTAGCTGTTGAGCCACGAACTTCAGCAGCTTTTAAACCTCAATAGATGCTAGCTGTCGAGCTAACTGTCAAGCTTTAAAATCCAACACTTTCTCACTTAATTCTTGGACAGACTTGCGTGACTTTAACACTTGAATTTGAAACCTTGTTTCTTGAAGCATTAAACACATCCTAGATCTACTCAAATACAAGTAAAGTGTGTTTTGTCAAAAGACTAGCCAATTACATAAAATTTGACATATGTTCCTAACATTGAATCACATATGTCCTAATGATGCTGATCTATTGTCTATTACCAACTTGCCATACTAACCCTTCCCTTATCATTTCCCAAGCTTGTAAAAGGCTGCGCCATACGAAGGATGGGTTTGTTCCCAGTTCAGCTTCCATGAAAAAGTATGAGGGGAAGTAGCGTGCCTTGTAAACCCCGTAAAACAGCAAATGTGTCTCGTGGATAAGCCTCCACACCTGCTTCACCAACATTGCCAAATTAAAGGCATGGATATCTCTAAACCTCATTCTGCCTTTTTTCTTCGAGTTACACAATCGCCCCCAGTTAATCCAATGGATTTTCTTCTCATTTTTGGTTTGTCCCCACCAATACCTAAACAGAGCTAAGTTGATGCCACCACAAATTGTCTTGGGGATTTTGAAAAGGCTCATCGAATACGTGGGAATGGCTTGGGCTACAGTTTTAATCAACACCTCCCTCCCCGCTTTGGAGATATGCTTCTCCTTCCATCCCATCACCCTTTTTGTTGCTCTTTCCTGTAACTCTTTAAATGTACTTACTTTGGACTTTCCTCCTGCCTTTGGCAATCCCAGATACCTCCATTCTGTCATAATCTGAGCTCCCAAGATACTCTAGATTTCCTCCTTTACTTCTTACCTGGTGTTTTGGCTAAAGAACAAGGATGTCTTCTGCCAATTAATGGCTTAGCTAGAAGCTCCTTCATATTTGGCCAGTATATTGAGCAGGCAGTGGCATTCCTCCATAGTGGCTTCACAGAAAAGTAAGCTATCGTCGGTGTAAAGGAGATGTGAGATCTGAACTTCACCCCTACATGACATAATCCCATGCAAGTGGCTAGTTTCTATTGCTTTTTGCAACATTGAAGATAATCCCTTAGCACATAACAAGAAGAGATAAGGGGAGAGGGGGTCACCTTGTTAATCCCACGGGTTGGAGTGATATGTCCCTTAGGCTCACCATTGATAAGGACCGAGTAAGAGGCCGTTAGAACTGTCTTCATGGCCATGTCCACCCACTATTCAGGGAGCCTTATTATGAGCATTATTTGCCTAAGGAAACTTCATTCCACACAGTCATAAGCTTTACTTATATCTAACTTCACTGCCATATGCCCAATCTTTCCTTTTCATCGGTTCCGCATTTGATGCAGCATCTCAAAGACCACCATAGTATTATCGGTGATGAGTCTATTAGGTACGAAGGCACTTTGGGCATCTGATATGACCTTAGGTAGGATTGTCTTCAGCCGATTTGCAATGACTTTGGACACCATCCTCGAAACCATATTCACTAAACTGATAGGTCAATACTCACTCATGTTCTCAGGCTTGTTTTTCTTTGATATGAGTACAATGTGTGCCAAGTTCATCTTTTATAAGTATTGTTAGGACATATGTGTTCACATATTAAGAACATATGTCATACTATTTATGTAAATTGGCTAATCCTTTGACAAAACGCACTCTACTTGTAATTGGGTAGTTCTAGGTGTTTTTAATACTTCAAGAAACAAGGTTTCAAGATCAAGTGTTGAAGTCATCAAGTCTGTCCAAGAAAAAGCAAGCTGAAGTGCACAGTTTTTAAAGCTCGACACCTGCTTGATAGCTACCTCGACACCTGCTATCTGTCGAGATTTAAAAAGTCATATTTTCTGTTCTGATTTTCTTGGGATCCGTAAATGTGTTTTTGGGCTTCTTTTCTTCTAACCCTAAACATATAAATGGAGTGTTTTAAGAGCCGTCAACATAGACACAAGTTGCAAAAGCATTGAGCAATCCTTGTTCAAGCAAATTGTGATCAAAGACGAAGTTCTTGACCTAGTTCATCTTCTTTCAAGAAGTTGCTGTGTATTTGCACCATAGGGTTTTGTAACCAAGCATCTTCGTGTTATTCATCATAAAGGATGAACTGAAGAACTTTGCAGCCAACCTCTCTTTCTAAAGTTGGTGTTTGAAGTCGCGTACTGGGATCCGCGCATCTGGTTAGTCACGTACTTGGGAGCCGTGCATTAAAAGGGGGAACTATCACTACAGATCAAGTCCAATTGGGTATTGGGGTAAGGGTTCAACTGTAGGTTGGTAAGGTACTTGGGATTCCTTTACTTGTAACCGCTTGATTTGATAATAGTGGAGTTTTGGGAGTGGTGACCTGAAAATCACCCGGTGGGGTTTTTGCCGTTAGGGTTTTCCCCATTCGTAAACAAATCACCTTGTTGTTTATTTTTCCGCTGCATATTTAGTTTTGGTGATTTGTTTGTGCTGCCACGCGTTTGCATGATAAATTGATTAATTAAAAACTTGGCTAAATTAATTAATTAGTTTAAATCACAAGGGGTCATTCAATTTGTAGCCTATCAAGTAGTATCAGAGCAGGCACACTCTGATTAGGTTTAATCTTTGTTGTGATTGATCCATTGACCCCTGTTTGTCATGGATAGAGGACAATCTCTAATTATACCTCCTTTATTTGATGGGACTAACTATGCCTACTGGAAAGTACGCATGAGAGCTTTTTTGCAGTCCTTAGATAAAAAGGTGTGGCAAGCTGTTGAGATCGGTTGGACCAAGCCAAAAGAAGCGCCGGCCGATTGGGATGAAGCCAAGATCAAGGCGGCAAACTTCAACAGCAGAGCGTTGAATGCCCTATTTAGCGCAGTCACAAATGAGGAGTTCAAGAAGATATCCTCAACAGAAACCGCTAAGGAGGCGTGGACCATTCTCCAGACAACCTATGAAGGAACAAAGGCTGTCAAAGATTCAAAGCTACAGAGGCTCACTACTAGCTTTGAAGAGATTAAAATGGAGGAGGATGAGTCGTTTGATGAGTTCTATGCCAAACTTATGGACATAGTGAACTCAGCTTTCAATTTTGGGGAAACCATCCCTGAACCCAAGGTTGTAAGGAAGGTGCTCAGATCTCTACCTGTGAGATTTCATGCCAAGATTACGGCAATAGAAGAATCAAAGGACATTGACAAAATTCCTTTGACTAAGTTGGTTGGGAACTTGCAGACCTACGAGCTAGGGTTATCAAGAATTGGCAAGTCAAGCAAGGGCAAGAGCATGGCCCTGAAGGCAAAGAGCAGTGATACAGATGAGTCTTCCGATGATGAAGATTCCAAGATGAAGTCCTACATTATAAGGCAGTTCAAGAAGTTTATGAAGAATGCCAATGGGAGGAGCTTCGACAAGGACCGCAGGCAATCCAATTCTTCTCAATTCAAGAGTCAAGATAAAGGAAGGAAGGATGCTAAGGATGGCGGTCAGTACACTGTTCCGGCAGGACCAAAGTGTTTTGGATGTCACGGGTTTGGACACATGAAGAATGAGTGTCCTACATACCTCAAGAGCATTGGGAAGAGCAAGGCACTTGCTACAACCCTGAGTGACACTGAGCCTGAAGATGATTTCGACAATGAGGATGACGGAATCTTAAATACCTTCACTTCCATAGTCAATCCTACTGAAGGGATTGTTGAAGAAGTGGAACAAGAAGAAGAATTGGTGGATACTGAATGTGAGAAGATGGATGACAAAGATGATATCCATTCAGCCTATGAGAAGCTTTACAAGCTCTCTGAGAAGCATGAGAAGTTATATAGGCTGGCCACCAAGAAGCTCAGTGATGTGGAGCTTGATCGAGAAGAGTTGTCCACAAAGTTTGATAAGGCAAATCAAACTATTAGAGCACTAAGGTTTGAAAACAACTTCTGGCTGAGAAGACCAAGAAGCTTGAAGCAGAGCTGTTTCAAGTCAGAGCTCAACTGGAGAGGACTTCAAGTGCAAAACTTGATGAGATGCTCAGCAACCAGAAATCTGCTTCAGATCAAACAGGTTTAGGGTATGATATTTCTTTCTCAAATTCTGCTTCTACTAGTTCTACTGTTTTTGTTCCTCCTGCTAATACTGTTAAAATTGAGAACACTGATGTTAAAACTGAATTAGCTAGTGAGAACATAGATAAGGGTAAATCCATCTTAGGAGCACCCCCTAAACTAGATAAGAAAGATGCTAAAAACCCTAGGGCTAAGAAGGCTAACTCTTAAAAGCCTAAACAAAAGAAGCAGCATCTTTGTCATCATTATGGAGCTGCCGGTCATACTCGACCAAATTGCTACAAGTGGCTAGCCACCCAACAGAGCAACAGTATGACAGCATCTGGAAGCCAAAATCATCTTCAATCCTCTCTTGCTCCTCTTGGAGATCTTCTAAAAGCCATCATGTTCCTTTCGAACTTGAACGGTTTCAATTCTTCCTCCTCACCGCCGGTTCAAGGATTTAATCAAAGGAAAGGCTCTTCCAAGGTATGGAAGAAAAAGGACTCTAAGTGATTTCATCACTTTCTTCTCCCTTCTTGTTTTTCTTGTTTGTTGCATTGCTTGTGTGTTTTGCATTTTTATTGAGTCAGTCTAGTTTTATGCATTGTTTTGCTTTGTTAACATGTTTTTGTGTGTTTACTTTCAGTTTTGTTTATTTTGTTTTTGATATAAAATAAATAAATAAAAAATTGAAAAATTGAAAAATACAAAAACAATGTGTGTTTTGTGTACATTGGTACTTGTGTACCTTGGATGGCCAATGAAACAAAGTTTTCTAAACTTTGTATCTCTTGTAGCTTAAATGAGCATCTTTATGCACAACTAAGCAAGTGAGCTTTGTGGCTCTTGTTTGTGATGAGTAAGATTAGGTTATCTCTTTAAACTTAACACTCATATCACTCTTTTTGACGGGTAGGACTAGAAAATCCTAAGAGAAATGCATAAATAACCATCTCACCACTGTTGCCCACCAATCATTAATGACATCTGTATGCTTCGGCATAGCAAAAGTGTGATGTCAAAGACATTTGTGTGCTTAGGCATAGCAAAATTGAAATGTCAAATATCAATGGGTATTTCTTTTCTTTCTCATAAGCCCATGTATGATATGTTTAAAAAGAAAATATGCAAAGAAATAAAAAGCAAAAAGATTAAAAATGCTTTAAAAATGGTTGCAAGCGTGTATTCTAGGAGATGTAGGAGTTTTAGGATATACCTCGAAGGTGATAGTCCCCATCAAACAGTTATGATTGTGTGTGAGTTAAAGTTATTTTCTCATATCTCAGATCGTCATAACAGGTATACACATATGCAATCTTGCGATATTTTTTCACACACAACACGCAATATTCTTTGCTACTATTGATACATGTGCAGGTACAATGTGATTTGGCCATCACAAAGGTTTTACATGTGCTATTGTATGCTCACTAAACTGTCATGACTTATTTTTGAAATATAAAATTGGTTAAACTTGTTTAGCGTGTGTGTGAGTTTTTGGGAGATCCATGTGCTTAAATTTTCATTGAGAGATTATTTTTGAGAGCTTTTTTTTGTTGATTGGATCATAGTTGAGGTGCTTGTCTTGATTGCATTCATGTCTATGTTTTTCACTTCTTGAAAAACTGTTTTTAAAAGCTGGCTCGACACCTCCTCAACACCTCCTCGATACCTGATCATCTGTCGAGCTTTTAAGCCTTTTTCTTATCGTAATCTCGACACATCCTCGACACCTGGTGGATCGATCGAGAAATCTTCTGTCTCCTTGATAGATTCTCGACACCTGATGGATCGATCGAGATTCCCTTATTGTGTCTGATGTCTTCTTTCTCGACTCCTGTCTCGACACCATGTGGATCGATCGAGAAATCTTCTGTCTTCTCGATACCTCCTCGATACCTGGTCGATCGATCGAGCATCCATTCTTGGTTCACCTGTTCTTACCTCGACACCATCTCGAGACCTTCAGCTGTCGAAGACCATTTCCTCGATACCTTCCTCGACAGCTTCCTCGATACCTCTCGACACCTCAGCTGTCAAGAATTACTGAGGTGTCTATATATGGTGCGATTACGATTTTCACTCATTTCACTCGATCTCCCTCGATCTGTCCGATGACTTTTCACCTCCCAAACCATCTTTTTCACTCAAAATCTCCAACCCACGTGATTTTCGGCCTTCCTTGCTTCAAATCAAGTGGTATGATCTCATTTTCTCTTCCTTTTTCATGCATTTCATGTTTTGAAACCTAGGTTTTTAGGATTTTTGGAAATTTTTGGGGTTTTTCAAAATCAATGAGTTTTTCTTGAAGTTTTAGGTTGGGTGTTTATTAAAAGATGTTTAAAATGTCATACTTTGCATTCCATGTGCATTAGAATGATATTTACATGCATTTAGATGTGTGTTTCTTGTATGTGTGCTGCTAGGTTTGGATTGGGCTGAGCCCATGATGCTTTTTAAGTTTGCATGTCACATGTCCATGCATTCCCATGCATTCGTACTTTTTGTTCAAGATATTATCATATTTGAACTGTTTGGGACTTTTCTGATTGTCTCCCTCTCTATCTCTTTCTCATTCTTTTATGTTAGTAGTGTCTATGGCACCTAAACGTAAATCCACTCCTGCTCGGAACCCTCTGCGTTCTGGAGCTTCCTCTTCCTCTGACTCTGCTCCTCTTAACCTTCGGTTCCGTGATGGAGATGCCCACAAGGCATTTACTGAGAACTTTTCTAGACGAGGTGTTCATTCGGAACGCCAAGTCATTCTGGTGGACTTCGCCGACACTGACCTTCCCTCTGTCATTCACTGTAGGGGATGGGAGTCACTGTGTGACGTCTCGGTCACCTGTCCTCTCGTACTGATTCAGGAGTTTTACTCCAATATGTACGGGATTGATCGTTCAGTACCTCTTTTTCATACTCGCGTTCGAGGTACGCGCATTGCTGTCACACCGCAACTAGTTGCGGATGTGCTTAAGGTTCCTAGGATAGAGTTTCCTAACTATCCTACTTGTGAGCGACTGAGGACTGTGGCCAAGGATGAGCTTATTTTCGCTTTTTGTGAGCGCCCTTCTGACTGGGGTGAGCATCAGTATACATCATGTAGACCTTTTGCTAAAGGTCCTAGATTCCTTAGCATGGTGATGACTTTTGTACTTCATCCTCTCTCTCACTATAACTCTATCATAGAGCCTCGTGCTCGATTTTTGTTATCTCTACTTGAGCATCTTACGATAGATTTTCCTTCACATTTCATTTTCTCTATCATAGATGTTCATCTAGATTCGGCGTCTCGTGATAAGCTCATCTTTCCTTCCGCTATCACGAGGATTCTACGCCATTTTTCCATCCCTTTCCCTGTGTCCGACCACTTCACACACATATCTGCCATAGATGCCGCTACCGTAAAACATAGTGAGGCTCAGTTTAGGTCGCAACAGCCAGATTCCACTCCTCTCTCACGTTCGGCTCCATCCAGATCAGCTCCATCTACATCGGCTCCTCCTTCTTCTTCAGGCGATGTATCTCTTGGAGATATTATGGCACAGCTGCAGCGGATGGATGCTCGCCTCGATACACTCACCACTGAGTTGTATTAGGTGAACGTTTGTGTTGGTCGTATTGCACGACGACAAGCAACCATGGGTGGTTTTGCTTCTGAGGCTTCTCCTCCACCACCTCCTCCAGTCGCTTCAGATTCTGATGCTGAGGATGATGATGATGATGGTGATGACGATGATGCTTCAGATGATGATGATGGAGATGCTAGCTCTACTGATGAGATGTCTACATGACACTCTACCCTTTGTCACTTGTGACAAAAAGGGGGAGTAGTTTTGGACTATGAGAGTAGTCATCTTAGGGGGAGAGGTTAGTATAGGACATTTTTGATAGGGGAGTGTTCATATTTTTGAGGGATGTAGTGAGGTCTTGATGTATCTTTTCTTTACTATTCTTGTTAGATACATTGATCTTGTATATGAGGTCTTGTGACCAGTTTTACATACATTGTACTTATCTTTCTATATATGTGGATGTATGTTTTTCTTTCACCTATTTCTTCATGTGTTGTTTCTTTTCTATCTTTAGACACATGTTCTTTATACTTGTATGCAATCTAATTATTTCTGTTTCACACAAGATGCCTTGATGAGTTTTGTTTAAAAGTGTTTCAGAAATATAGGTTGTCAAAGTCTACTTGCCATAAACTCTCTTCTTGCAAAGTTTTTCAAGAGTTTGTGTTAGGATAGATTTTATTGTATTCAACAAGTGAATATGAGTTGAGTAATTTATGACTTCTTTTATATGTTCATTTGTTTGTTGTGGTTTTGTCACGGATTGCCAAAGGGGGAGATTGTTAGGACATATGTGTTCATATGTTAAGAACATATGTCATACTATTTATGTAAATTGGCTAATCCTTTGACAAAACGCACTCTACTTGTAATTGGGTAGTTCTAGGTGTTTTTAATACTTCAAGAAACAAGGTTTCAAGATCAAGTGTTGAAGTCATCAAGTCTGTCCAAGAAAAAGCAAGCTGAAGTGCACAGTTTTTAAAACTCAACACCTTCTCGATAGCTACCTCGACACCTGCTATCTGTCAAGATTTAAAAAGTCAGATTTTCTGTTCTGATTTTCTTGGGATCCGTGAATGTGTTTTTGGGCCTTCTTTTCTTCTAACCCTAAACATATAAATGGAGTGTTTTAAGAGCCGTCAACACAGACACAAGTTGCAAAAGCATTGAGCAATCCTTGTTCAAGCAAATTGTGATCAAAGACGAAGTTCTTGACCTAGTTTATCTTCTTTCAAGAAGTTGCTGTGTATTTGCACCATAGGGTTTTGTAACCAAGCATCTTCATGTTATTCATCACAAAGGATGAACTGAAGAACTTTGCAGCCAACCTGTCTTTCTAAAGTTGGTGTTTGAAGTCGCGTACTGGGATCCGCACATCTGGTTAGTCACGTACTTGGGAGCCGTGCATTAAAAGGGGGAACTGTCACTACAGATCAAGTCCAATTGGGTATTGGGGTAAAGGTTCAACTGTAGGTTGGTAAGGTACTTGGGATTCCTTTACTTGTAACCGCTTGATTTGATAATAGTGGAGTTTCGGGAGTGGTGACCTGAAAATCACCCGATGGGATTTTTGCCGTTAGGGTTTTCCCCATTCGTAAACAAATCACCGTATTGTTTATTTTTCCGCTGCATATTTAGTTTTGGTGATTTGTTTGTGCTGCCACGCGTTTGCATGATAAATTGATTAATTAATAACTTGGCTAAATTAATTAATTAGTTTAAATCACAAGGGGTCATTCAATTTGTGGCCTATCAAGTATCATCTAGAGTGTAAAATAGATAAAACGGCAGAAGTGACATCAGGATCGACGATGTGCCAGAATTTTTGGAAGAAGTATGGTGACATGCTATGGGGGCCGAGAGACTTAGATGGGTGCATCTGAAACAGTGCCATCCGCACCTCATTCTCAGTGTATGGGAGTAGTAACGTGTGTCTCATGTCATCAGTCACTACCCTGTCCACTGTGTCCAACACTTCAATCATATGTATGGGTGCCAATGCAAAGAACAAAGCCTTATAGTAATCCACCGCTATCTCTGCTACCTTGTCTTCCTCAGTGTGCCACACTCCACTCATATCAATCAGGCCTTCAATATGGTTTTTCTGCCTTCGGTGACTCACACGCTGGTGAAAGAATTTGGTGTTCTAATCGCCAGCCGGGAGCCATATCGCTCGGGATCGTTGTCTCCAGAAGACCTCCTCCTTGTGTAGGAACTCGTTCACCTCCCTTTTTGTCCGATTTATCATGTCCAGGTTAATCCCATAGTTGGATGTTACCATTTACTGTAGTTCTTGCTGCTTGGCATTTAAGTGATCTCACGTGTTACCAAAAGACACCTGACTCCACTTTACCAGGTCCATGCAGCATTTCTTAATCTTTTTAAACAGGCAGTACATTGGGCTTCCAGTCGATTGGGATCGATTTTATGAAGTTTGTATCTGTTCTTCACACTCGGCATGTATCACCCACTTTTCTTCAAAACGTTGAAGTTTCTTCTTTCATCTATGCCTCGTTTGAGCCATTTCTGTTACCAGGATAATAAAGTCGTGATCCAAGTACGAAGCCATTAAATGTGTAACTTTGGCAGTAGGGAACATCTCCCTCTACTTCAGATTTGCACAAGCTCTATCCACGCATTTCTCCACGAACGCATTCTCATACCGCTATTCCTTCATGTATACCTGTATCCTTGGTAGCCCAAGTCCATCAGATCGCAATGCAATAGCGTGCTACAGAACTCCTGCATTGGTCCCAACTGTTTTGGAAGCCCACCATTTTTCTTATAAGAAATTAAAGTCTCCAAATCAAAACCATGGCATGAAGTCCCTCGAATGGAGATGCCTTAGCAAAGCCCAAGTTTCCTTCTTCCTCTGCTCTTCCGGGTGGCCGTATACCCCTGTCAAGCACCACTCCACCTGTAAAGAACGCATAATTTTTACGTCAATGTGATTAAGGGAATAAGTCTGAGTAACTACTGTAACTTCGTCCTTCCATAGTAAGGCTAGCCCCCCACTTTGTCTCATGCTTGGTACCGTCAGCATGGAACGGTATCCTAGCTCATCTTTGATAGGAATCATTTCTTGTGGGTCATTTTGATCTCACCAGGTCGACGAGTACTTGAACTGCCTGACAGTTCCCAAGCCGTCGGCAGTTCCAGCTCATGATAATCATTGTGACCAGTGGGGCTGGGCACCAGCCTCCGCCGTTAGAGTATGCTTGTGATCGGTCTTCTCCAAAAACTTTACCCTTTTGTTTTCTAAATCCCCCTCAAAGCCATTTTCCTCTTTGTCACCTTCAAAGTGTCTTTTTTGGCCCCCCGCTAACGTGGGACACAGTGCACCCACCTCCATCCCCTTGTACTGGGGACGTGGGATTTTCTTCCAAGTTACCAACGTGTATGGTATTTGTGGAACTAGTGTGGTAAGCACGTGCATAAGGTCATGCACTTTCTAAGTACATCTATCATCCCGCTCCTTACTTGCCTCAATGGGAATAATGTCTTCCAAGGTTAGTAAGTTTTCATGCATCGTACTAACCATATCAAGTACCGAGATGGGTGTGATGAAAGTGGAAGCAACTTCAGTATTTTGTGGGCCCCTCACATTAATGGGGTTTTTTCCTAGAATAGACTTGCTTAGCAGGGTCAACGGTGTTGCCCTAGCTTGTTACGACGCTGCTCTTGTGGTCTTGGTAGCTTTTTTAAATGGTCGTGGTGGGCTTCTAGAATATCGGTCTCATTCCATTGGGTGCCGTCTACCTCCCACCTTCATCCAATCTCCATAGGGATTCTCTTCCCTATGGGGTTCGATTGCGTGCATGCCTTCTTCTCGTGGCCTAGTCTACCCCAGGAGAAGCATAGTCCAACTATACGTTCATATTAGAACATAACCCATGAATGATCTCCCTCTGGGTTCACCACTAGTCCCTTTCTATGTAGTGGCTGGTTCAACGGTATCTCTACTCTTATTCTGAGAAAACGTGCTTGTTCGGAAGAAAACGACTTACTATCCACTTCGATCACAGTCTCGATGTGTTTACCGATATCTCGCTTTGCATCTTCATTGAGCAACTCAGAAGGCACTCCCCAAACTTGTACCCACAGCAAGACAATAGGGAAAGTAATGTTATGGGCTGTCAAGCCCTTCTCCTATTGTCGAACCACCAACAGGTGGTTATCAAAGCTCCACGGGCCCTTCTCCAAAACCCACTCCAACTGGCTTTTAAGTTTAAATCTGATCTGGAAGAGGTCATCGTCAACGTCCACAATCTTGAGGTCATTTCCCATCTTCCAACTTGACCAAAGAAGGTTCTTAGCAATCCTCTAGTTGAAGGGCCTATCCGCGAGGAAGCGGCCTATGAGGCTTAAAGAGCACACCTCAAGGCTCCTGTCTCGACTATTTGTTTGTATTGCAATATATGCCTCCTCCTCTGCTGTCAAAGAGATTCTTGTGATTCGTTCCAGAATGTCAAGGTCCATCCCAAGCCACTAGAGAGCCAAAGCAACTAACATAAGTGGGTACCAAAGAGGTGGGTGGGGGTATGGTTGGTTTGTATGGTGAGAGTACTAGATAGGTGTGTGTACGGATGTTTTGTATGGTGAGTGTAGTAGAGGGTCGTAGGTAGCAGAAAAACAGAGAAGAAAATAATAATAAAAAAAGGGTGAAGGTCAAAGGTAGCAGAGGGTTGTAGGTAGCAGACAGCAGAGAAGAAAATATTAGCATAAGGGGGTGAAGGTCCACCTGGAGGCACTGCTCAATGGAAAAAAATACTCACCCAGGGTGAGAGGGAAAGGCTCCTACCTCGAGGAGAAAATTGGGTAATTTATTATCAGTTTTGATAATTGAATGAATTGTTAGCATTTGTGTGCTATTTAGAACTAAGTGTTTTTGTAGAGATACTTATCCACCTATCAATGTGTTCTAAGGAACTCAACCATTTCATGGTTTCTCTAACCCATACACAAACACACCATCACATTCGTTGCATCAGAATGGATAAAGAAATAGAACATAAAATAATAATAAAATAATATTCTTTTTTTTCCTATATCTAGGAGTTTATTGGAAAGAAATTGAAGGATTATTAGGAAATGTCCATTGTATTATATTCCCTCTTAAGCATTCATCCCATAATCCCATTAGTGAGAGGAACACTCATTCATTTAATGAAATAAAGGTAAAATATTAATTTATATCCATATTTTGAGAAAAGTCAAATTAAAGCTAAATGATAAACTAGCAAAATTAAATGTTTATTTACCTTCCATTAATTCTTTTATAAACTCTTAAATACATTAGAAAAAGTGTTGGAGCATTTTAATAGTAATTAATGAAAATGGATTTATATTACAACATAAATGTAAAAATGTGAGAGTTAATATGGAAGATAAGGAGTTAGTGAAAATGTTTAATCCCACATTGAAAAAGAGAATGACTATTATTTTTAATTGTAATGATTAATGGGCTAATATGTATTAATTCAAATATTAGGCTAGATACGTGCTCAAGGGAGAGGTGAAGGGAGGAAGTGTCAACAATGGAAATAAACAAGCCTTTTGGATCCTTGTACTTATACACTAAAAAAATAGAGAAGGTCTTGGCAAAGAATGGTGTTATTTCTGGTAGAGTTTTGGGCTTGAACACTTTGTGCAGAGGTTGTTCTAACCATATGACATTTGTTGGGCTGTTATAACCTAGGAGAGACAAGTCAGAGAATGTCTGCATCGATTACAAAGATTAGCCAACCAAAGGCTTGAATCTCTTTAAAGAGAACGAGTGTCGTTCCTCAATCTAAATAGTGTTGTGTATTTTCTAATCTCAAATTAATAATATTCAGAAATATTGTTCAGTTTCTATTTGTGTTGTTTCCATTATTATTGTGTTTTGCACGAACAAAAAGTATATTATATAATATTTCATTATAATTTTGTCATTTATAATCTATAAATTTAACTTTATATCGTTATCTTTTGAACTTCACATCCCAATGTATGATAATAAAGCTAAAATATCATTAAAATGCAATAGGGATAGTGACGGGTAAATTAGGACACCGGTTCCCTTTTTTAGGTAAGTGAAACTTGTGCGGGAGTGGGGGTGGAGTGGATTGGAAATATTTTACTATTTTTTCATTCATAACGAAGTGATTTCTACATTAATGAATTAGAGATGGAAGAGAAAGGGGATAGACAGTCATGAGTTTTTTTTATTTTTTTGAGGAAGCATGAGAGTGTTAAAAGGGACATGATGTAGGTGTTTTGAGAAATAGTAATAGAATACCTACATACATATAATTGGATTTTGTATAAAAAATTGAATTATGTTAACAACATATATATATATGTATATATATAACCATTTGGATCATGGTGGGGTGACATAGGGCGGAGTGAGCAAAACTCATTCCTGTCTTGTCACCTGTTCAAGACAAGGAAAAAAAATCATATGAGACAGAGCAAGACGAATTACATGGGATATACAAATTTTATCATCCCTAAAAAGACAATTTTAGGCAGCCACGTTATCATCTACCTAAGAAAAATATTAAATTACATATATAAAATAATTTAAATATATATTAAATTAAAACATATATATACTCATTTTAGGTAAGTTTGTGCCCAACCGGAACCGACCCTATCAGAACGGTGGAGAAATTCTAGACCCGCCGCCGACCGCGAAAAGCCACGGGTCAAGTCGGAATAGGCTCGGGTGGGCGGCGGTCAGCTTTGATTTCGACCGAAATACAAATATCAAACACTGAACTTTGATTCCTGAAGAATAAAATCAATAGATCTACAAACCCAAAGAGAAGATCTACAAACCCAAAGAACAGATCCACAAATCCAAAGAAAAAAAACAACAATAAACAGTGATGAAGTCAAGAATTTCACAGTGAGCCGCACAATACCTACGCACTCGAATATAAACCTACACAACAAAGAGAAGAGAAAACCTTGCGAAGAGCACCGGTGTGGTGCCGACCGAATACCCTCCGAAGGTTAAGTCAGAAATATTCTCTCAACTCTAGAGTGCTAGAAAGGGTAAATTATGCGTACCTTGGTTAGCGAGGGTATGGGAGCTTTTATAGTAGTAGGTAGACCTCTTTAACTTGGAATAAAAGTCTTTTCCTTATAGGAGTCTTCTTCGTAGAATCCCAAACGTGTTGGACAAAACATTTTCTTATACATATCTTCTAGAATCCTCTCATTAATAGAATCCCTTTAACCTTGGGATTCCTTAAAGCGTGTCGCAAGTATTTATACCAAGGGTCCTTATACTGGTATTTGGGCCCGTCGCCCTTATGCCCGTCCAAGCTGTGTCCGTTCACAAGACTGCGGTTGCTGGGCCCGTCTACTATAGACCAAAAAGAAGAAGATCTGTCGGGCCCATTCCATAAATATTTTTCCCTCTTCAGTTGTCCCCTTCACCCTATGGGTCCGTTATGACTTTTAGGACATATGGGGTGACGATTTGTAATTATGAGGTGACGGTTCAGAGGTCCGGGGGTCGTCGGTGTAACATGGCAAAAAGTTGTGACATCAAGGAATGTAACACGTGTCACTCATTCATTGACTATTGTTTTGGATCGAGGCGTCGCTTCGTCTTCCGTGCACTTGCTCTATAAATACCAAACCTTCGCCCCTCATTTTCCCATTTAGCAGCAATACATACTTGTCAGAGCGAGATCCGTCAATCCTGTCAGGCCAACTAGTATCACTACTTGTATCCGTCATCATCATCTTTCCTCCGTTCATATAAAGATTGGTAAGCTCTAACTCGCCTTGTTTTTCAACCATCAGATTACTTTATAAAACTTTTATTACCCATCTATAGACCCGTCGGAGTCTTAGGTCTCGTCGTCATATGTAGGAAATGTCTAGTGCATCGAGTAATCAGTCAGTCATCCGTGACGGGGCAAATTACGAGGCGGTATACCCGTCAGGTCACAACGACCCACAGAGTCAAAGTGAAGATAGGAGTCCGTCTGCCTCTTCTCAATCCTCAACAAATGAGGATATGGAATTGGTTGAACCAGAGAAAGGTTCTGAGGATGACGAGGAACAAGTAGGACCCGTCGTAGGAGCTGATGGACCAAGGGAGTTCATCATGCTGCCAGAGTGGACGGTGAACAACTTCACGTCTACTATTAAGGAGACCCACTTCAAAACACTTAGGGCTAATTACCAGATTCCAGACAACATTCCCATGCGTCTGCCCTATAAATCAGAAAAATGCTACTACGAAGGGGTGGAGGGCGTCGAGGTGTACGAGCAGATGTTGAAGGCAGGACTTAGGTTTCCATTGAGCACCCTTCACCGTGAACTGCTCAAATACCTAGGTTTATCCGTCAACCAAATATCTCCCAACGCCTGGAGGGTCTTCATAGCCATGGAGATACTCTACGGGGCTTGGTCCAACGGAGCTAGGAGGTTGACAGTGAGAGAGTTCCTGCATTGCTACCATCCGGATGAGATAGATAAATCTAGGGGAATATACAGTTTTGTAGCTAGAAGTTCTTTGTTAAAGGTTATATACGAGACCCCAGACTCCAACAGAGACTGGAAGAGTCGTTATTTTTTCTTAGAGGGTGACGAGTGGATGGGTCATCCAGGCAATACAGAATATATGCCCGTTGACACTACCTGGGGCATTTTGTCAGAGGCTGGTATGGATCCGTCCTAATGCGTAGAGGCCCTTCCATTCATCGTTCAGTTTAACACATAATTCATGCCATTTTCACACTGTCCTTCCTCTTTCTTGCAGTTCGACGATGGCCACAAGTCAGCATTGAGGAGTTTGGTTTCTTAGAAAATATTTTCAGCAAGACTACGCCGGAGGAGAGAACTGTTAGGGTTTGTGCCCTAAAATCCAATTTATTGGCATGTCATAAATAATTAAATTGTTTATTTATATGAGACTATTTATGAACTAATGGGACATTATCTTAGTCCATGAGATGCATAGTATGTGATTTATGTGAAAAGTCACAGAAAGATATAAATCACAAGTTCTTTGTAAACTCATAGTTTTAGTTCATAGTCGGTGATGAAAATTGGACATTTCATCTGCGAAGACTATAACATATCAACTATGATGATTTGTCTTGATCATGGAAATGGAGATTTCTAGTTGGTATGTTGATATGTTTTAAGAGTTAAGACATATTGAACTGGACCGCTGTGAGATTTATTATTCTCCAAAAGACTGTCAATTGAATAATAAATCTCACGACTTCTATTTACATCAACTCTAAATCCTGAGAGAATAATGGACCTGATCATGAGATGTAGGTTGCTTTGATATATCAGGAGTGAGATCTATTAGTTATGGTCAAAACCTCAGTATGTTGGGCAGCCGCATTTAATGTTGATGGAACATATATTTTCAAGATGGAATTCATAATCTCTTAACGGAGATATAAAATATTCCCTTGAGATAAGTTTAATGGGTTTTGTTATTCAGAGTGTTGGGCCCAACCACTTTAGTAAGGAGTTACTAAAGTATATATTTATGAAATTGGATTTCATAAATATATGAATAACATAAAGGATTAAACCGGGTACTCAAGGATTAAGATGTAGTAATTTTCAAAGTGGCAGTCTATATTTATGACTTTGTATTACTACGAATATTTTAATGAAGGGGTTGAATATATAATAAAGTCTTGGGAAATAATTTATTGATAAGGCCTAGAGTGCAACTATATTTATATAGTGGTATTAAATATAGTTAATGGTAACTTTGGACTTGTCAAGAGTTGACGGAAAAGCCCAAGGCCCATTGGAGCTAGTGTCTTATTGGTCCCTTTTGGTCCCACTCCAAGCCACACACTTAAGCCCAATTGGAAAGGCCCAAAAGGCCAGCCCAATTAGATAATTGGTTAGATACAAAAGGGAAAAACGTTCAGAATATTTTATGAGAAAAACATCATTGTGAAATAAAAAAATATGTGAGTTTTTGTCACTCTCTAATCACCCTTTTGTTACCAATTGAGAGACCACACATCTTGGGCATCAAGTGGAATTGGAGTGAAGGTTGAAAGTCTTCCCAAGAATGTTTGATCTTCAAGGTTTTGAATTTCACCACACCAAGGTACGCATCTTTTTCTTTATTCTAGAATTCATGGTTACATGTTTATCATTCATGATTGAAGTAGATCCGTTTTTTTTGTTGCTTCCGCTGCGTGTGTTTTTGTATGAGATACAAAAACCAGATTATTTCCCAACAATGGTATCAGAGCGGTCTTCAATATCATGCTTGTATAACATGTGATTGAATTTTAGAATCAAAGAAAAACGTTTTCTTGGTGATTTAATTTTCTGCAACAAATTTTCTGCGTAATTGTGTCCTTGATTGTACTCTTTTGTGAAAGACATGGATTAAGGTTTAAAGAATGTAAATTAAACTTGTATATCGGTCAAGCATGAGCATTTTCGTTTGCACTGCTTGAATATAAATGGCAGTTTAATTTTATTTGATAACCGTTTCCTGTGTCATTCACGTATGTGAGACATGATGTTATCGGATTCATTATCAGGATGAATATATTCTTGTTTTGTTCGAAGTGGCCAATGACTATAAAGTTATGGTGTCGTGATTTTATAGTTTTTGTTTTAATGATGAACACGATAGCAGTCTTGTCTCATTGGAATGCATAAACCTGTAATGCATTTGATAGTTTTTGTTTTAATGATGAACACGTTAAGTTCAATTGCTTGGATATAGTTATTGAATGAATGTCTTGGCATGAATATCGTGGGACCCATATTTCATATACAATAACTATCTTTAATGCTTGTTTGTTTATATCTTTCACTGGATGTACATGAACAGATGTAAGTTTAGTAATATATTTTTATGTTCAAACAATAAGTTAATGCTAGTTTATGAAATTTATTCCTAATGAGTTTAGGATTGTGTTTTCAATGTTTCTAGCATTATTAGGGTTCTTGATAATGATCTTGAAAACCTTAATGTTTGATCTGAAAATCTTCGTTGATAAAATCAAAAAGTGTTTTTGATGGAAGAACAATGAAGATGTCAAAACAGTTAGATGTTTGTTCAAGAAAAACTGTAGAAAACTGCCTTAGAAAATTTCTGGAAATTCGAGTTTCACGAGTTTCGATCGATCGAAAATTACTTTCGATCGATCGAGTGAAACAGTGATTAGACTTTTTAAGTAGATTGATTTTCGATTGATAGTCGATCGATCGAATTTGTTTTTCGATCGATCGAGAGGCAATCAAGTATCAATCGAACAAGTCAGGAGCTCAAGTTCGAATTTTTAATTTTTTCGATCGATCGAGGGATACATTCGATCGATCGAAAGAAAGAAAATTAGAATTTTTTCTAAGTGTTTTCAAGTTTTTTAAGAGCAAGATAATGTGTGATTAGATTACATATGGTTCTAACTAAAAGACCTAATGAGATCAAAGATGTTAGTTAAATAGAACTCTTGGTACTAAATCATTTTATGATTAATAATCCTTAATTTATTTTAATTAGAGGTTTTTAATGAGATTAAAATTCTAATTAAAGTTATATAGTTTCTAATGAGATTAGAATACTTTGTTTAGTAAATTAAGGATAGAGTTCTATATAACTAATTTTTGAATCATTAGTGTTTAAGGAATCCTAAATAGTTTAGGACTTCCATTTTAGTTAGTGATTCTAATAAGATTAGAGTCTTCAATAAGTGCAAGGTTATTAGTTGTGATGGGATCACAATTATTTAAGAAAAACCCAAATAATAAGTGGGAGTTCTTGAAATAACCCTTTTGTTAAGTTTATTGTAATGTGAGTAGATACCTCGTCTTGACTTCGAGTCTTGCATTCCATGCGGAGGGTATTTACTTCACGGATTACAAGGTTAAACTTATTTGTGATTGTGCGAATGTTCGTTACATTATTGTGACGTGACTTAGTAACATCACATTGAATTTAAACAATTAAACACATTTAATGTGTAGGGTTAAAATTGTGATTAGATCACAATGATTTCAAGACAATCCACTTGTTTTAAAATTTCTAGTGGGAGAGAGATTCAAGGGTTGATTCTCACGGCCTCCATTGCTGGTTTATAGTAGTGTGGTTAGGCACCTCGCCTTGGCGTATATGCCTTGCTCCCTTCGGAGGGTGTTTAATTCATGGTACTACAGATTAAACTTCTTTATAATAGATGAAGTGTGTTTTTACATTGAGAACGACCACGCTTCCGTGGAGTTACTTGGTGACTCACATTGATTCTAGGCAATGGTGTACATTAGACTAAGTTTAATGTTAACCTCCCTTCGGAGCTATGTCATTATTACTTAGAGGCTAAAGGAAAAGCGGCAAATTATTTTTGTTTGGTAAGAGTTACCATGATAGCATTAATAATGAGAATAATTCTCGCCTTATCATAGTGATTGATATGACCTCGCTTCCGAGGAATATTAATTGCGGGATTAGGTTGTCGTTGCACCTAGTATAATATGGTTTTCAGGTTCCATATTATATCTTTATGGATGCAAAATGATAATGTCCTAGTAATTAAGTTCATGGTCTCAATATAAAGTTGTCATAAATTTTGTCCTCTAGCTACTTTTTTAGTTGAATCACATTAACTAAGAAATAATTTTGGACATGATGCTTAAAGGAGCTGAAGTACATTTTCATGCTTCGATTCAGCATTGTCATAATTTCCTATACATGATGCATTTATGGAAGATAGCTTATGATATGATCATAGTCTCCATTGAAATGCTAGTATGTTATATTGGCTTCTATCTCATTTGTGCTACAGCATGAGATGCAAGAGTTAGTACTAAACTTAGACTTTATATTAAGTCTAAATGAGATGTTTGGTATGAATCATATTGAGTGCTAAGAAAAGCTTAAGAAGTTCCAATTCTATGTCATTTTATGAAAATATTTTATTTTTAAAATGAATTGGAATTCTTGGATGTACAGATTAAATGTTAATCTCATGTGGATATGATTCACAAGTCCTTGTTAGAATCATTTGATCAATTCAGATTGTTTTGAAAATAAATTCTTTTTATATTATCTGAATTGATGAGTGAGTTCTACGCAACGGAAGATATCCTAAAAGCTAAGGCTAGAATCAATATGATTTAATTCAAATTCTTAGCCTAAACCGAAAGGTAAGGGTGATAAGAAGAGGAATTAAAATACTAAACAGTTGGACAAGTAAGTTGCCCTAATAGTTGCCAAAAGGAAATTAGACTCAAAAGCATGACCAAAAAGAAAGTGTTTCTAATTTTGGTAAAGCTAAGCATTGTCCATGATTGTTTTCTAGATGGAAATTTACATGTTTTACTTATTTAAGAGAAAATTTCCATCCTTTTGTTTTGTATGCTTTGGCACTTATGTCTAGATCTTATTAATCTAAATGGTATTCAAGATTGGTGAAAGATGGGCTTTTAGAACCATTATTTTATTATATTCACAATCTATGAATTCTATTTAGAGGATAATATGATCTAGGGCTCCTTTTGTAAGGGAATGAAGTTCCGATGACTTCTTGAAGTTAGTGCATACATAAAGGAGGAATAGGGCTCTTTCAAAGTAAAGGTAGATTGTTCTAGAAGAAAAATGTCAAAATTTGTTATAGGACAACTATAAAATACATTTAGAAATGAGATGGTTGTATTAGATACACCACAAGGCATTATTCTAGATATATAGCTAATACACGGGTACAATATCGTAGTGGGAGGATTGTAAATTCATACTTTTGGGATAAACATTTGTAGTCATTCCACAAGGATATGAATTTGATCCTTGGTCCTACATAGAGGCCATAGATGATATGAATATGAATTATTGGATCAAGGTTATGTGAATAGAATTAGATTCTATTTAAAGTCTAGAACTTGTAGAGGCGCTTAATTGCATTAAGCCTATTGTTTTCAAATAGGTCTACAAGTAATGAGATTGATAGTTTTGAAGGTGCAAACCTTCAAAAGTCAAGACTAGTGATGAAAAGATTTATTCAGAAAGAAATGGTTCGATTATGAAAAGTTTTTTTCACCAATAGTCAAGTTTGACTCTATCTAGATTCTCTCATCCATTATATTTCATTTGAATGAAACATGGCAATGGATATCAAGAAAGCTTCTTTTAGTAGCAATCTTGAGGAAGACATCTATATGATGTACCTAGACTTGTTCATAGCAAAGAACCAATGGTGATTAGCATGCAAGTTGCTTAAAGTTCATTTATGGACTAATGCAAGCATCTAGGTCATAAATATCATTTTTGATCAAGCAATCAAATTATTTGATTTTGATCAAGTATTAAAAGGCCTTAAGTGTGTAAAAGTTATATAGAATAATAAATTTCTTAATGTATATTGATGACATTCTAATCATTTAGGATGATGTAGAGTTATTGTCATCAATAGAGTTTTGGTTGTCTAGTCCAGTTTGATATAAAGTACTTGGGAAAGACTAGTCACATCCTAAGAATTATAACTTAGTTAAAATTCAGAAATTAGGATGTTGGGTTTATCTCAAACTGCTTAAATAGATTAGATTCTAGCCAAGTATAGCATATAATACTTCAAGAAAGGATTTCTTTCCTTTTAAGTTTGAGGTTCCTTTATAAAAGGACTATGGTCCTAAGACATATAAAAGAAAGAGCATATAGGACGGTTCCTTATATCAAATTGATAGGAAGTCTTTATGCTATGCTAAATACTAGGCTAAATGTCTATTTTGCGGTGGGCATAGTAAGCAAATATCAAGTGAATCAAAGATCACTTAATTTAGTGGGAGTAAAGCATATACTCAAATATCTTAGGAGAATGAGGGATTTTATGCTTGTCTACAAAAGTGAAGTTTTGATGGTTACTGGATGTACAAATACTGACTTGTAGTTTGATTGTGATTCATGAAGTTGGACTTCATGATATGTGTTCATCTTAGGTGGTGAAGTTACATATTAAGCGTAAGTATCATCTCATTAGAGAGATATGAGTACGTGAGTAGTAGTAGTAGAAAAGATAATTTATGCAATAAATCTGGCTGTAACTTGTTTCCAAACCTTACTTTAGAGTGACTTTGAATTTCTCTAAAAGGAGATAAGTGTCGGATATGTGGTAAATTGTCTTTGAGGGCAAGTGGGAGATTGTTAGGGTTTGTGCCCTAAAATCCAATTTATTGGCATGTCATAAATAATTAAATTGTTTATTTATAGGAGACTATTTATGAACTAATGGGACATTATCTTAGTCCATGAGATGCATAGTATGTGATTTATGTGAAAAGTCACAGAAAGATATAAATCACAAGTTCTTTGTAAACTCATAGTTTTAGTTCGTAGTCGGTGATGAAAATTGGACATTTCATCTGCGAAGACTATAACATATCAATTACGATGATTTGTCTTGATCATGGAAATGGAGATTTCTAGTTGGTATGTTGATATGTTTTAAGAGTTAAGACATATTGAACTGGACCGCTGTGAGATTTATTATTCTCCAAAAGACTGTCAATTGAATAATAAATCTCACGACTTCTATTTACATCAACTCTAAATCCTGAGAGAATAATGGACCTGGTCATGAGATGTAGGTTGCTTTGATATATCAGGAGTGAGATCTATTAGTTATGGTCAAAACCTCAGTATGTTGGGCAGCCGCATTTAATGTTGATGGAACATATATTTTCAAGATGGAATTCATAATCTCTTAACGGAGATATAAAATATTCCCTTGAGATAAGTTTAATGGGTTTTGTTATTCAGAGTGTTGGGCCCAACCACTTTAGTAAGGAGTTACTAAAGTATATATTTATGAAATTGGATTTCATAAATATATGAATAACATAAAGGATTAAACCGGGTACTCAAGGATTAAGATGTAGTAATTTTCAAAGTGGCAGTCTATATTTATGACTTTGTATTACTACGAATATTTTAATGAAGGGGTTGAATATATAATAAAGTCTTGGAAAATAATTTATTGATAAGGCCTAGAGTGCAACTATATTTATATAGTGGTATTAAATATAGTTAATGGTAACTTTGGACTTGTCAAGAGTTGACGGAAAAGCCCAAGGCCCATTGGAGCTAGTGTCTTATTGGTCCCTTTTGGTCCCACTCCAAGCCACACACTTAAGCCCAATTGGAAAGGCCCAAAAGGCCAGCCCAATTAGATAATTGGTTAGATACAAAAGGGAAAAATGTTCAGAATATTTTATGAGAAAAACATCATTGTGAAATAAAAAAATATGTGAGTTTTTGTCACTCTCTAATCACCCTTTTGTTACCAATTGAGAGACCACACATCTTGGGCATCAAGTGGAATTGGAGTGAAGATTGAAAGTCTTCCCAAGAATGTTTGATCTTCAAGGTTTTGAATTTCACCACACCAAGGTACGCATCTTTTTCTTTATTCTAAAATTCATGGTTACATGTTTATCATTCATGATTGAAGTAGATCCGTTTTTTTTGTTGCTTCCGCTGCGTGTGTTTTTGTACGAGATACAAAAACCAGATTATTTCCCAACAAGAACCTGGGCTAAACTGGTGAACCTTGAGACCATCCATTGGTACTGTGACGGTCCAGAACCAACTCCAGCCGCAATTAAATACGAGACCAGGACTCGTCAACGTAAGTTCGTCGACCCATTTTGTTTGATTGATAGATACTTTTGTTTTATTTCTTAATCTTTCACCCGTTCACCTTTACAAAAATGGACGATGCTAAAAGAAGAGCATTGATCAAGGCCAGTGTTGCCAAAAATAAGGAGGCCGGTATTACAGAACCCAAGGAGACAGTCTCTTCTAAGAGAAAACTGCCGTCCAAAGGTGACCGTCCACCTAAGAAGCCCAAGGTTCCTTTGGAACCCGTCGTAGGACTCATGGCGGAAGGCGCCAGGACGGTTACTCCAATAAAACATGGGGCTGGTAAGGGCCTGATGACGGGTCCATCCTCTGGACTTAAGAAACCACCGTCACTACTCCGTGACGACCCTAAATATGCCTTGGAGCAGCTCTCCTCCATCATCACTACTGAGGACTACGAAGATCTGGGTAATCACTCGACGAAAGCCATGGGCGAAACGACCTTGTTTAGCATTGCTCAGGTAACTTTATCCGTCCACTATTTATCCGTCTACTTTCCCTCAGTTCGTACTCTTGTCTAAAGTTGAATTATTTTCAATCTTTCAAGCTATGATAATGGCGAAGGGTCTGATGGGACGGTGCTTGAACCAAGAGACGACCTTGGGCCGTCTACAGGAGAAGGCGAAGGTGACGGAGGATCAGCTATCCGAGCTTCAGGTCTGGAAGGTAGCTCAAGAGAAGAAACTCAAGATGGCTGAAGAGGCAAGTAAGCAGCTTCTTGATCTGACGAAGGAGCTGAAAAAAGTAATTTCAGCGAAAGATGAAACGATCCGTCTGGCCAAGGATACAGCTGTCCGAGAGTACCGTGATTCCGACACCCTCCTAAACAAGCTCGGGGACTCGTATGGTGTCGGTTTCAACGAGGCTATTCGTCAGGTGAAGGTGCTTTACCCTGCCCTTGATCTATCCTCCGTCAATATCAATGCTCCTGAACTCACTTCCGCCCGCCTGCGCAATCTAAGGATACTAACGAGCTCTTCGGTGAGAACCCACCTGTCACTGCTCAGGTGGATCAACAAGTTGTTAAGAGTGATCCGAAGGATGGCGAGGCCCGTCGCAATGAAGAGAAAGAAACCACCGTCGTGGATGTAGTTTAATTATATCATTATTATTATTATTTTTTGTAATGGTATTTTGAGAACAGTCCGTCGTGCTTTCTATGTAAACATTACCTTTTACTTGGGTATTTTAATCCATTCAATTCTTTTTCTATAATTTGCTTTATATGTTTTTGCGTGGAACTTATCCGTTCGTTTTTACTATGTTTGTTTAATGATTTGTGCCGTCCATCCTGTAGATAATATCGCTTTTGTACATTAATTGATTGATGATTTTTTGTGTATGCTTGATCCGTTCACTCTGTGGATTTTGTTTAACCCTCAAGGGGTTTTATCCGTCTGCCTTGTGGTCCTGGGATTTGACCCTCTTGGGGTCGTCCGTCCATCTTGTGGCCTTTTAGATTTTAACCATGCTGAATTATCCATCCACTTTGTGGATTTGAATAATTCTTAACACTCCTGGGGTGGTTCGTCCACTTTGTGGACTTTAGATTTAAAGCCTGATGGGTTGTCCGTCCACTTTGTGGACTTAAATAAATTTTAACCCTCTTGGGGTGGTCCGTCCATCATGTGGACCAAGTTTTCATCCGTCCTCCATAGGACTTAAGATTTTTATTCTCTTGGGATGATCCATCCATCATGTGGACTAAGTATTCATCCGTCCACCCTAGGACTTAAGATTTTCATCATCTTGGGATGATCCGACCATCATGTGGACAAGTTTTTATCCGTCCACCCTAGGACTTAAGATTTTCATCCTCTTGGGATGATCCGTCCATCATGTGGACTAAGTTTTCATCTGTCCTCCCTAGGACTTAAGATTTTCATCCTCTTGGGATGATCCGTCCATCATGTGGACTAAGTTTTTATCCGTCCTCCCTAGGACTTAAGATTTTCATCCTCTTGGGATGATCCGACCATCATGTGGACAAGTTTTTATCCGTCCACCCTAGGACTTAAGATTCTCATCCTCTTGGGATGATCTGTCCATCATGTGTACTAAGTTTTCATCCGTCCACCAAAGGACTTACGATTTTCATCCTCTTGGGATAATCCGTCCATCATGTGGACTAAGTTTTCATCCGTCCACCAAAGGACTTAAGATTTTCATCCTCTTGGGATGATCCGTCCATCATGTGGACTAAGTTTTCATCCGTCCACCAAAGGACTTAAGATTTTCATCCTCTTGGGATGATCCGTCCATCATGTGGACTATGTTTTTATCCGTCCTCCATTGGATTTAAGATTTTCATCCTCTTGGGATGATCCGTCCATCATATGGACTTTAGATTTAACCGCCCGATATTGAACTAAGTAGATTAAGTAGAAAAATTCAAAAGAGTCTGAAAGAAATTATATAGGAAAGAGGTGCCTGCCCCCTTGGGCTTAAAAAGGCACTTGTAGAAAGATTTGTTCAAAGTAAAGCAAAATAATGGAAATAGCTGTTTGAAGTAAAACTACTGAAAACTTAGAAATAAACTGGAAAGTTGGGGGGGGGGGGGGGGTGTTGTTGCCCTTTATGTCGTCCCTATTGGTAGTATCTCCGTAGGTGCTCTGTGTTCCACGGGTGTTGCAACTTCTGTCCGTCCAGAATTTCAAGGTGGTAGGTCCCTTTCCTTTGCCAAAATGAGATTCTGTATGGTCCCTCCCAGTTGGGGCCGAGCTTTCCTTGAGAGGGATCTTTAGCGGCTCCCATTACTTTTCGTAGCACAAGATCCCCGATCCTAAAATCTCTATGTCTGACATTGGAGTTGTAATATTTTGCCATTAGGTTCTGGTATCGCGCCAACCTCTGCTCTGCTGTAGCCCGGACTTCGTCTACCAAGTCTAGTTGGAGCCGCATGGCTTCTTCGTTCTTATCCTCGCTGTAGTTCTCCACGCGATAGCTCGTAAGCCCTACCTCCGCTGGGATGACTGCATCAGTCCCGTATGCCAACCGAAACAGCATTTCTCCAGTAGGTACTCTTACCGTTGTACGATACACCCACAAGACGCTTGGTAGTTCGTCAGGCCAGATGCCCTTTGCCCCCTCGAGCCGAGCTTTGATTATCTTGAGCAAGGTTCAGTTCGTAACCTCGACTTGTCCGTTAGCCTGCGGGTGTGCGGGCAAGGAATAATGATTCTTGATACCCAGCTCCGAACAGAAGTTCCTAAATGCGCTATTGTCGAACTGCTTTCCATTGTCGGAGACAAGCACTCTTAGTATCTCGTACCTGCAGATAATATTTCTCCAAACGAAGCTTCGAATGTTTTTCTCCGTGATAGTGGCCAGGGCCTCTGCTTCCACCCACTTGGTGAAGTAGTTGATACCAACCACCAGAAATTTTAGTTGCCTTACCACGGTCAGGAAGGGGCCCATGATGTCTAGTCCCCATTGGGCGAATGGCCAAGGGGCCGTCATAAGTGTCAGCTCCTCGGTTGGCTGCTTGATTAAATTACTAAATCTCTGGCATTTGTCACACGTCTTGACATAGCCTTGCACGTCCTTTTGCATTGTAGGCCAGTAGTACCCTGCTCGGATCAATTTGTGCACTAAGGATCGTGCACCCGAATGGTTTCCACAGATACCCTCATGGACTTCTCTCATTACGTAGTCTGCCTCGTCGTGATTCAAACACCTCAGATATGGACGTGAGAATCCCCTTTTGTATAAAAGGTTCTTAATCAGCACAAATCGTAAGGTTTGGACTTTTAGTTTTCTGGCTGCCTCTTTTCCGTCTGGTAGTGTGCCCGTCCTCAGGTAGGCTAATAGTGGCGTGGTCCAATCATTCTCCGAATCCACCTCATGCACTTCTGCTCTGTCGTCAATAATCGAGGAAGTTTAAACAAACGACAATACTTGATCAAGGACTAGCATCGATTCTGCTGAGGCTACTTTTGCCAGGTGGTCGGCACGTTCATTCTCCTCCCTTGGGATTTGAATGACCTGCACTTGGAGGCCATGGATCTGACTCTTGACTCTCCCTAGGTATATCTTCATTCTTTCATTTTTGCACTCGTAAATGCCGTTAATTTGACTTGTTATTACCTGGGAGTCGCAATGTACAACCATGATTTCAGCTCCTGCCGTTATTGCGAGATCCAATCCTGCAACCAATGCTTCATACTCAGCCTCGTTGTTTGTCGTTGGGTAATCTAATCTAATCATGCACTCGATTTTATCCCCGTCTGGGGTTTGGATTACAACTCCAGCTCCTCCAGCCTGCTTGTTTGAAGATCCGTCCGTGTAGATGCTCCATTCTCTGAGGGTGTCTGCCCCCTTGCCTTCTAATGGGGTATACTCAGCGATGAAGTCTGCCACGGCTTGTCCCTTTATTGCAGTTCGCGGGCGATACTATATATCAAACTCGCTTAGTTTTATTACCAATAAAGCCATTCGTCCGGCCGCTTCAGGGCTGCTCATGGCTCTCTTTAGAGGTTGATCCGTCAAGACTATGATGGCGTGGGCCTGGAAGTATGGCTTGAGCTTTCTGGCTGCAGTTACCAGTGCGAAGGCCAACTTCTCCATCTGGGGGTATCTTTCTTCTGCCCCCTCGGAAACCCCTACTTATGAAATAGACGGGTAGTTGTGTTCCTTGTTCTTCTCTTATTAAGGCCGCGCTGACCGCTGCTTGTGAAACCGCTAAGTATAGGTAGAGTTCTTCTCCTGGTTCGGCCGGGCTGAGAAGCGGTGGAAAGGCAAGGTATTTCTTTAGGTCCTCAAATGCCTTTTGACACTCATCCGTCCATTCGAAAGATTTTCTCAAGGTGCGGAAGAACAGTAGACATTTGTCCGTTGCTTTAGAAACGAATCTGTTTAAGGCTGCAATTTTGCCATTCAAACTCTGCATCTCTTTCACTGTTTTCGGTGGTTTTAACTCCATGATGGCCCGTACTCTCTCCGGGTTGACCTCAATTTCTCTTTGGGATACCATGAATCCCAAGAACTTCCCCGCCGTTACTCCGAATACACACTTGTTCAGATTCAACTTCATATTGTACGACCTGAGAGTGTCGAAGGTCTCTTGTAGGTCTCTTAGATGGTCCTGTTCCAGAAGGCTTTTTACAAGCATATCGTCAACGTACACCTGTACATTCCTCTCAATCTGGTGCACGAACATTTTGTTCATTATTCTTTGGTACGTTGCTCCTGCATTCTTGAGCCCAAACGGCATTACTTTGTAACAAAAAAGCCCTTGGCTCGTGACAAAAGAGGTCTTCTCCTGATTGGCTTCGTCCATCTTGATCTGATTGTAGCCAGAGAAAGCATCCATGAAGCTTAAGAGTTGATGTCTCGCCGTTGAGTCTACCAGTGTATCTATCCGAGGTAACGGATAGCTGTCTTTTGGGCATGCTCTGTTTAGGTCCGTGAAGTCGACGCACATTCGCCACTTCCCGTTAGCCTTTTTGACCATCACCACGTTTGCTAACCAGTCGGGGTAATATACCTCCCGTATGAAGTCTGCCTTGAGTAGCTTTTTTACTTCCTCTGCTATTGCCTTGTCCCGTTCTTGAGCAAATACTCACTTTTTCTGTCTTACGGTTGAAAATTTAGGGTTCACATTTAGCTTGTGTACCATGACTGAGCGACTAATCCTGGGCATGTCTTCGTGGCTCCAAGCGAATACATCCTGATTTATCCTAAGGAACGCTCTGAGGGCCTGCCGTATGGGTTGGCTGGCCGATGTCCCTATCCTAGTCGTTCGTTCAGGCTTTGATTTGTCTAGAGCTATTTCTTCTAGTTCCTCGACGGGTTCAACAGTGACTCGCTGTTCTTCTATGCACATTGTCTACTGGTGATCCTCCATTTCCAACATGGCTAAGTAGCACTCACGGGCAGCCACCTGATTCCCTCGTAACTCCCTGACCCCATACTCCGTGGGGAACTTAATCATCAGGTGGTATGTTAAGGTTGCTGCCTTCCATGCGTTAAGAGTTGGTCGTCCAAGGATAGCGTTGTATGCAGACGAGCAGTCAACTACAAGGAATGTCACGTCTCGAGTGATCTGCTGAGGGTAATCTTCTACCGTCACCGAAAGCATGATTGCACCCAACGGGAATACTCTCGTTCCTCTAAACCCCACCAGCAGGGTGTTTGTTGGTATCAGTGTTCCTTATTGATCATAATTTGCTGGAATGCGAGATAGTATAGGATATCCGCTGAGCTGCCATTGTCGACCAACACTCGGTGCATGTTATACTCCTCGACTTGTAGGGTAACGACCAATGCATCGTCATGCGGATGATGAAGTCGTCGTGCATCTTCTTCCGAGAACCCAATTATTGGGCTATCCCTTCGGGCTATCTTTGGAACCGAGCCCGTCAGCTGGACGTTCTGAACCATTCGGAGGTAAGTTTTTCGAGCCTTCTTGGATGAGCTTGCTGTCGCGGTTCCTCCCACAATCATCCTTATGTCTCCGATTGGGGCTCTAGGACGCTCATTCTCCCTTCAGGGTTGCTGCTCTTGAGGTGGAGGATCCGTCCTCTCTTTCCTGATAAACTTTTGCAATTTTCCTTGTCTGACAAGGACCTCAATCTGTTACTTCAAGTCGTAGCAATCAGACGTATCATGACCGTGGTAGCGGTGGAAATGGCAGTACCTGTCTCTAGACCGCTTGCTCAGATCACTCTTGAGTTTTCCTGGCAAGGTTAGAGCCCCTTCGTCCTTAATCTGCATTAGGACTTGGTCTATTAGGGTATTCAATGGGGTGAAGCTTGTAAACCTTCTTCCTGGGGGTTTCCTGATAAACTTTTGCAATTTTCCTTGTCTGACAAGGACCTCAATCTGTTACTTCAAGTCGTAGCAATCAGACGTATCATGACCGTGGTAGCGGTGGAAATGGCAGTACCTGTCTCTAGACCGCTTGCTCGGATCACTCTTGAGTTTTCCTGGCAAGGTTAGAGCCCCTTCGTCCTTAATCTGCATTAGGACTTGGTCTATTAGGGTATTCAATGGGGTGAAGCTTGTAAACCTTCTTCCTGGGGGTTTAGGCCGCCGGTCGTCCCTTCGGTCTCCAGTTTTGAGTCTTTTTCGTTCTTGGTCCTGCCAGGTGTCTTCTTGTCACTCTCTCTTCCTTGGCTTGTCGTCCCGGGCCAGCAATGCGTCTTCTGCATTCATGTACTTGGTAGCCCTGTAAAGGACCTCCGTCATGGTTTTCGGGTCATTTTTGTATATAGAGAACAAAAATTTACCCTTTCGCAACCCATTTGTGAAGGCTGCTACTAGTATCTTATCGTCGGCCTCATCGATTGAAAGTGCTTCCTTATTGAAGCGGGTTATGTAGAATCTCAGCGTCTCATCCTCTCGCTGTCTGATACTCATCAGGCACGCCGTTGACTTCTTGTACCTATGTCCCCCGATAAAGTGAGACGTGAACTGGGCGCTTAATTCCTTGAAAGTGCTGATGGAGCTTGGTGTCAAATGGCTGAACCAAATCCTTGCGGCTCCCTTTAGCGTGGTGGGAAAACCCCTGCACATTATCTCATCTGCGACCCCTTGAAGGTGCGTCAAGGTTTTAAACGTCTCTAGGTGATCTAGAGGGTCTTTTATTCCGTCATAATTGTAGATCTGTGGCATTCGAAACTTGTGTGGTAGGGGGAAGGAGTTCACGGCTGCAGTGAAAGGCGAATCAGTGCGGTTGACTAGATCGTCAAGGTCACTGGAAACTCGACCCTTGAGTGCATTCATCATAACCTCCATCTGTTCTTTCATAGCTTGCATCTCTACGACAATGTGTGGTGGAGTCGCATCCGTGAGGGATGGCATGCTCAAGTTCTGCCTCTTTGGTCTGCTTGGGGCATGGCTGCCTTCAGGTTTCTCTTGGCTTTTCCTTGCAGCGCTGGTCCCTTCTTGGTCTTCTTGTTGGTCATTCAGTGTTGCATTCCTCTAGCGCAACTGTTCTTCCAAGTCGATGTTTTGTTTAGTGAGGCGTTCCACGGCGGCCGCAAGAGTTCAAACTTGTCTCTCGAGGGCAGTCGTGGGTGGTTCGTCTCCTTGAACGTCGTTAGTGGTTGCCATCAAGCGAGTGAGTACCATACAACCCTTTTAGTCCTGGAAACAATAGTATGGCTTATGAATCTCAGCTAAGCGTTTTCCCACAGACGGCGCCAACTGATGAAGTCAAGAATTTCACCAGTGAGCCACACAATACCTACGCGCTCGAATATAAACCTACACAACAAAGAGAAGAGAAAACCTTGCGAAGAGCACCAATGTGGTGCCGGCCGAATACCCTCCGAAGGTTAAGTCAGAAATATTCTCACAACTCTAGAGTGCTAGAGAGGGTAAATTATGCGTACCTTGGTTAGCGAGGGTATGGGAGCTTTTATAGTAGTAGGTAGACCTCTTTAACTTGGAATAAAAGTCTTTTCCTTATAGGAGTCTTCTTCGTAGAATCCCAAACGTGTTGGACAAAACATTTCCTTATACATATCTTCTAGAATCCTCTCATTAATAGAATCCCTTTAACCTTGGGATTCCTTAAAGCATGTCGCAAGTATTTATACCAAGGGTCCTTATACTGGTATTTGGGCCCGTCGCCCTTATGCCCGTCCAAGCTGTGTCCGTTCACAAGACTGCGGTTGCTGGGCCCGTCCACTATAGACCAAAAAGAAGAAGATCCGTCAGGCCCATTCCATAAATATTTTTCCCTCTTCAAACTGAAATTTCACAGATAACCGAACCTAAGAGATGAACATTTCAAGGAGGCGAAGATGAATCTGAGAGATGGAGGCGAAGACAAGCTGGGGACGCTGCGGATGAAGAGCGAAGATCGAAGATCGACGACGAAGAGCACAAATCAACGACGAAAAGGCAGAGATCGACAATGGAAAGGCAAAGATCGACGACGAGCAGGATCGGCGAAGGGTAGAAATCGGCGAAGAGCAGAGATCGTGAGACTGAGACTTGGTCATATCTCGGTTCGGTTGGGTTTCTTTAGGTTTTAGGGAAAAAACCCACCAACCGACCCACCGTTTTCGGGTTCTGGAGGCAGAGACCCGTCACCGACCGTCACCGGCGTCGGGTCGGCCGATTCTCGGGCCGGATCGGACGGGTTAGGCAGGTGGGTCGGGTCTCAGTTTCTGTAGGACACCCCTAAGGGTGAGATAGCTAAAGTGAACCATGGAGTGAGCAAAACTCATCCCCGTCTCATTACTTATTTGAGATAGAGTGGAGCATGGATTAAGCGGCACAGAAACCTGTTTTCATCCCTAAGAAGCATCCCCTTGGGCAATCTTTAGGCAGTTATGTCATTAGTTCTATGCACTTAGAGAGCAAACCAAAATTTAGAGCAAAAGGGTTACCCGGTTAACATGACTCAACATGTTGGGTACTTGAGTAGGCCGCACAAGGCGAGTCAGGCAACCTAAAAGTTGCCAACGATGGTCCATTATTTCTGATTTGGGCTGTATGTTTCACCTGGGCTATTTTCGTCTTTAGGTTCCTTTATTTTCCTTCTTTCTTTTATTTATTTATATATATATTTTTAAAGGATTTCCGGTTTTAGCTACTACTAAAAAAATTTAGTTGAGTGAAATATCAGCCTATTAAACTATGGTATTGGGCTTAGTTGGGCTTAGATGCGGTATTGTTAACGAATGGGACTAGCTTTGGGACTATGGTATTGGGCCTAGATGCGGTCATATATTGTCAATCAAAAAAGAAAGCTAAATACTATGTGTGTTTTGGGACTAGTTTTTTTTTTTTTATTTATTTAAATCACTCATTCAAAGTACAAGTATACTTTAATCTTTAGCACATTTTTTTGCCAATAAATTTAAGACATAATTGTATTAATTAAATTAATTTATATTATAAAAAAATTTATATTTTTGAATAATAATTAAATTTGACCATATAATTTATTGGTCAATATAATCATGACAACAAGGGTATATTAAATTGAAAACCTAAAATATAGGACCTAAACATAAATTTTGACCAACATATATTGGGTTTTTATTTCAATAAACATTTAAATATATTATCTTATAACAGGTGAGAATTTTGTCTTATTATATTGATTATATCATATTAATAAAGTTTGATTACGTAAGTTTCGGGGTTCCTGAGCATTGTACAGAACTACAAATTTGACCAAATATTTGAAGTAGGGCTATCCAGACCTGACCGACAGCCGACAACCCGGCCAAACTGCTCGACACTGACCCGATTTCGGCCCGAATCGAAGGTCCAGTCGGTCAGCGGTGGGTTTTCGTTCTTGAAAACCGACATCGGCGGGTCGAGTGACGGGTTTGCATCTCCAAAACCCGAGCAACCCGACCCGACTGAAGCTACAAAAAAATTCGGCCAAATCTGGAAAAACAAGCTAGATCCGGCGAGATCTCGACTAGATCTAGCGAGATCTCGACCAGATCCGGCTAGATCTGGTGGGATTTAGCCATATTCGGCCAAATTCCAGCAATTTCTAGCCAAAAAAATGCAGATTTCATAAAAAAATTCAGTTCCCGGCGAAAATTTTCCAGTTTCCAGCAAACTTTTTCCAGTTTCCGGTGAAATTTTCCAGTTTTCGACGTAAATCTTAGATTCCGGCGACTCTTTTTTCTTTCTTTTCTTTTTTTTTTTTTTTTTTTTTTTTTTTTCAGATTTTGATGCCTTTTTTTATTTCCGGCAACCGACCGACCCGACCGACGATATGTATCACCCGAAACCAAACCGACCTATTTTTCCGGCGGTCGGTTTCGGGTTCCTCTGCCCCTCCAACCGATGCCGGCGGGTCGAGTCCGGGTTGGGGCCAAAACTGACCCGGCCCGACCCGTGGACAGCCCTAATTTGAAGTAATAATAAAATGTATATCTAACCTCTATATATAATAAATTGTGAAACCTTTCTAGATATTATTTTAGTCAAGATTGCTAATTTTTATAAAAAATTATTTATTTATTTTCATTTTAACTAATTATTTAATTAACTATCAAGTCATCAAAGCTCTTTGTAATCAAAATGAATCTTTCTCCTTATATGGTCACCTTATTACCAGGCCTAAAGTTCGTTCGGATTCTTTTATTTTTTTGTTGTTTTTCTCATATTCATAAAAAGAGTAATTATGTTGCTCATAACTTTGCGAAACATGCTAAACATGTTAGTGGTATCTCTACATGGATGGAGGATGTTCCACCACCAATCAACTCTATTCTTGTAGTCGATTTTGGCTAGTTTTGCTTTTTTCTTTAAATGCAAGTATTTATTCTCAAAAAATAAGTTAATACGTTTCCAATTCACTACAAATTATATCTTGTAGGCTGTAGCGAGTGTAATTTGTAATTTAATCCCAACTTTCATATATTATCATTATTGGGATAATTTTTGTACTAATAATATATAATAACAGTGTGAGACGATCAAAGCCCTTCTATCCATCAATATTCTTGCTAGCATAAGGCCTACAAAGCTACAATACGAGAAGGTATCTTATGTGCCCGGCGCATATAGGAGTTTTGGGCACAACACCCCTGTTGAAAATTCATATTCTTGCGAGCGTACCTAACACCCTCCTATTGAAACTATTTTATAGTTTAGCCAGAGAATCATCAGCGATGCTAGACGCTACCTCCCAGTTCCAAAGAAAGCGTAGTGGCAGCAGTTAGATAGGGTTTTCAGTCGAAAGCTAGCTGATTTCAACTTCTAATATGTATGTATGTCTCGCCAGATTGTATGAGGGCTGTAAAAATGTCCTCGAGACATGTTGAGGAGATTGCGCCACACGTTGTTTTATAAAAAGAGTTTACGTAATCGTTTTAAGTCTTTAAGAAATAACTTAAAAGAGACGAGAGGGATATCATGAAAAGCACGTTTGATTTATTATTCATCTTAATATTTTGTGGCCAATTAAATTAGCATTTGGCTGGCTTGCATTGGAGCCTTGGAGGTGTTCTTAACTTTTAGCTAGCGACTAGCGTGAAGATAACTGGTTAAAAGACTTTTTTAATGGCATTGAACGAGACAGACAGGCAAGCAGTCAAAACCTCTAAAACGAAGAAAGCCCCTTAATATCGATTTGAACAATGTTCTCACCAAACAAACTATAATAAGGACGAAAAGATTTTGTTTTTGTTTTGTTTTATTTTTGGGAATTAGAGTAGTAGTTAGTTAAGTGACTAATGCATACAAAGATGAACTCAGGATTTTAAATTAGCGAGGGTTAAAGTATAAAGAAAAAAAAAAATCCAAGCACCCATATAGTATTAAAAAATTACACAAAGTTATTGTTTCTAAATACATTAAAATGCAATCATCTACCAACAAAGATAAAAATAAAAACAAAATAATGTTTTTTTTAATACTAAGCTGACTAGGATTTTTTTTGTTGAAGTTAGAGTATTCATAGTGGTATTGCTAAATATTTTAGCTTTTAGTACTTCAAAAAACTACTTTATCTATTTTATTACCTCAATTTACAATACACACAATATCAAATGTTTTATTTCTTTTTATCATTTCATTTAAAATAATATAAATAACTCATTAAAATAATAAAAGAAGAGAGAGAATTTGAACTTTTTAATTGAAGGAAGAGATTTATTTTTAACAACTTGCTATAGTCAACTAGTATTTATATCAATTTACTATAGTTGAAAAAAAAAAATTAGCTTTAGCTCCTTCAATAACACATATTTTTTGGTTCTTTCGTGGTGAAATAATTTTTTTTTTTTGCTAAAATACAATCACCATTGTGAACGTTTTTATTTTTTTTGGCGAAAACACCATTTTGGTCCTTACATTTTAGGATCACGGTCAATTTGGTCCCTACATTTTAGTAGCAGTCAATTTGGTCCCTATTATTTTTAAGTTGGAGTCAATTTGGTCCCTACCGTTAACTTACTAACGGAAAATGCCTACATGGCAAATGGTTTGTCTTGTTGACACGCACGTGGCTAATATAATAATATATAATTATATATTTAAATATTTAAAAAGCCACCTAAGAATTTTAATTTTAAAAAAATCCATTCCAGAAAAAAACTGAAAGATTAACTGGAAAATGGAAAGTACAAAAATAAAGAAAATGATTTTTTTAATCTTTAATTTCTTTTCTTTTCTTTTTCATCCTTGGACTTTCTTAGCTTAGATACAAAACACAATATCCAGCAATACAACAATACAGCAATCTAAAACCAAACATTCCAGTAGCACTTTAATTTATTTTCTTCTTCGCCTCTCTCTCTCTCATTCTCTCTCACACACAGAATCAAAAATCCAAATCTATTTTTCCAATAACCGTGGCTGAGCATGGTGGAGCAAGAGGGGACATCGGTGACTTCATGCGAGGATTTGACATCAGATGTCCAAAGGGAACTGTGGACGCAGAGTACGCTGCCGTGGACGACGTGAGGAGGAGAAGTGGGTCTCATCCATTCCGATAACTCACCGGAACATATCTACCTCCACTCACTTCGGGATGGGTGATTGGGATTCAATATTGGCGAACAAATCTAGGCCTTGTGGTTTTGGATGCACTATTTGATTATAAATGGCAAAACCAATTTCTGGTGGTTGAGGGGTTTTGGTCTTGGGTGGTTGAGTTTTTCTACCTTCGATGGTTTGGATATTGATGGTGGCTATAAATGGTTAAATCTGGGGTGTTGATAGTTGTGTGAAGTTGCTAGGAAAATAGATAAAAAGAGAAGAATATGAAAGAAAATTGAGTCTGTGTGATTATTGTTTAGTTTTAGATTGTTGAGTTGCTGGAAATAGTGTTTGGAAGCTAAGAAAAGTTTTTAAGAATACAAAAGAAAATTTTTTTTAAAAAATTGAGGATTGTTATAAAAAATAATATATTTTTTTCTTTCAATTAATCTTTTCGTTTTTTTTTTTTTTTTTTTTTGACATGGATTTTTAAAAAATTAAAACGCTTAGGTGGCTTTTTAAATATTTAAATATATAATTATATATTATTATATTAGCCACGTGTGCGCCAACAAGACAAACCATTTGCCACGTAAGCATTTTTTGTTAATAAGTTAACGATAGGGACCAAATTGACTCTAACTTAAAAATAACAGGGACCAAATTGACTGCTACTAAATTGTAGGGACCAAATTGACCGTGACCCCAAAATGTAAGGACCAAAACGGTGTTTTCGCCTATTATTTTTTGTTAAATTTTTTATTTAAATAGTTTCTATTTAGGTTAGGCAAATTAGGGAGAAGGGGGGCCTAAGATTTTGAAAGGGGGCCAACTAAAAAAATAAAATATATAATAACTATTAAAAAAAATTGGACCCGAGGGGGCCCGGGCTCCCTTGGGCCCCCACCTGGGCCCGTCCCTAAATACATTTGTTGTAAACTGATTGGTTCTTCTTACTCTTTGTTTCTATTATATTTCCATCAATGTGATTGAATTTCAACACATGGTAAGTATTACAAAAACACCTAAAAATTCTACTACATTTTTTTTAAAACCTTTAGGTTCCATTTGGTTGAAAGAGTGAAAAAATGAGAAGATAAAAAATGATAAAAGAATAGAAAAGTGGGAGGATGGAATAAATTTAGTTTTTTCCCATTTGTGTTTGGTTGAGAGGATGGAAAAGTGGAAATATTAAAAACTTATTTGTTTGGTTAAGAAGAAAAATAAGAGAATGGAAAATAAAGTTTGTATAAATTTACAATTATATCCCCCATTAAATAAAATAAAAAAGTAACACATTTTTTTATTTTAAAAAATTGGGTATGGACACTTCAAAATTTTTTCAAAAAAATAAATAGCACAAGTCAAAGAAAGATGAGCACCAAAAAAAAAAAAAAAAAAAAAAAACACACACACACACACCAACAAAAACAAAGAAGTAGAAAAAAAGAATAAAAGAAAAAAAAAAAAAAGCAAAACAAAAAAATGAAAAACAAAATTCAAAGCCCTACTATCTTTTTTTCCTCCCCCTTCCCAACCAAACATCCACTAAAATAGTTATCTCTCCACTTTTCTTTTCTCAATTTTTCATCATCTCAAAAATCCCTCCAAACAAACATACCCTTATCGTTGGAAAACACAACCATTAGTGTTCAATTTGAATTTTTTAAAAATATTGAAAACTTTTTTATGTTTATCTGTAGAATGTTGATACAAATATAATTGTACTTAAAAGATAAAATTTAAATAAAATTATGTTTAAAGAAATAAGTTAATAAATTAATTAAAAAAAGACTAATCCTAATACACACTAAACAAGCCATACAGATAAAAATTCCATTGAATTCTTATGTCTATATGGTCTGAAACCGCAAGGTAAGGATTTGTGGACGCAAGATTTGACCTCACAGCTTACGTTTACAATGAAAATCCCTTGACAACTACTTTTTTACTATATATTATATTATTAGGTTCTTATATTATAATGAGCTCAGTGTAAGAATTATATATTAGAAAATCCTAAGTTAATTGATGATTCGATTGAATATTAATAAGTTAATTCATGATGCCCCTAACCACTTGGAACCAATTGAACATTAATTAGCATGGATCTTGACGAAGAACCAACACGTATAGGCCTTTTTGAAGTAGTAAAAGCGTCGAAAGTCACAGCGCAAGATCAAGCAGGGGTGCCAATAAAGGCCATCGAGGGGATGATGTCGAAATTACATGAAATTTTGTATGTTAAAGGGAAACGGCACTTTGATCCAGATTCAGAATCTCAAGCATCGCCTTCACTTAGAGGCAAATTCATTTGTTAAGGCTCCAAAAACAGTGTTTTTGCTATTTATAGTAATATTTGTTTTTTTTTAATAACTTTTAGTTTAAAAGTTAGATTAAGGTCTCGTCTGTTTTAGGACTACTCTTAAGGTCAGTAGTTTCAATTTCTGCAATTATTTCAATTTTGTTATTTTTGGCAAAAATCATTATTTTGCCATCTAATTACGTGATTAGCGTGAATTAGGATTTTAAGGCAATAGAGTTTTTCATATTTATAAAAATACAGACTTTGTCTATTTTTCTCTGGTAGATTTCAGAACCCTATCGCCTTGTGGATTTAAGGAACCCCTCATGAATTCGAGGTTTTCATTCAAAAATTAACATATTTAGTTGTTTTTTCCTTTTAGAAAGTAACGTGTTTGTTTCTTGTAACTTCCGCGACATCAGATCTATTTGCCGATTGTAATTATTTGGATTACGAAATTTACTAATAAAAGATAAAGAAACGTACACCAGTGATATGAAAATGTTCATCTTCTAGACATGCTCCAAAATAAGCACAGTTTGCAAGGGCTTGATTACTCTTTAATACCAAAATTTAAAGACCAGGGGCCATTTGGTATGGTTATTTGAACAACATTTTTCAATTTTTAAATAATGTTATACAAATTTTTATATTTTTTCATTTATGTGTATTTCTTAAAAATACAAACAACGAGCCTTATTAAACAGCCCATTATCCATAAACGTTGTGACTTTGAAAAATGTGATCTTTTCTTCAACTACACATAAAAGTGATATTTTCTCGTGAAATATCTCAAAGTTGGTCAGACGTGGAGGCTTAAGATTGGATCAGAAATGATAAGAAGTGTGTGCACATAAAACATTACGGATCCCAATAATATAGCTTCTCATTACCATATCTCCCAAACAATCCAGCTACATCGCCAATTACCAAACCAAACCAGACTCAGAAACAACAACAATGGCAACAATAGCAGCAGCGAGTTTGAACCTCACAACCCCTAGAGTCATGGCCAAGGGAGCAGACTCACCAAAGGCTCAGACCATCAAGTCCCCTTGGCTGAGCCACCCATGGAAGAGGCGCACCCAGCTCGGGTTTGGTCGCATGCAAGTTAGACCAGTGAGTGCAGCCCCGGAAAAGATAACAGAGAAGGTAGCTGAGAGCATCAAGGAGGCTCAAGAGACTTGTGCTGATGACCCAGCAAGTGGTGAGTGTGTTGCAGCATGGGATGGTGTGGAGGAGCTGAGTGCAGCAGCTAGCCATGCACGTGACAAGAAGAAAGGGTCAGACCCATTGGAGGAGTTCTGTAAGGACAACATGGAGAAAGACGAGTGCCGCACCTATGAAGATTGAAGATTGAAGACTCAAAGTGGGTTAACTTTATTTTAGAAGATGATGAAGATTTTAGATGTTTTAATTAATTTTAATCCTTTGGCCTTTGCTGTGTATGGGATTATTAATTAGAACATGGTTTATGATGGAACTTTGTATTGCTTTGTTTACCTTTTTAATTAATTAATACCATACTATCTTGAAAGATGTATAAATTTAAATTGCTTTATCTCTAGTATTTGTGCTTTAGTAGTTAGATACTTAATAGTAGCAAATCATTTAATGAGGTTGGAGCATGGTTGTTAAAATTGCGATTTGGATAAAAGGATCGCACGATTTTACTTCACCAAAATGTTTAAGATCGCACTAGGATCGTGTTAGGATCATGTGTAGGATCGTATGAGATCTTATCATCCTACTAAAAACATAAAATTTTGGTTTTTTTTTTATGGGATAATTTTTTGGCTTTGATGAAGTCTTGAGGGTTTTCATTTTTTTCATATTGTGACGGTATAACTTTTTTTTTTTTAAATTATGTTAATCTAAGCAAATGTTTTCTAATTTCTAGTTCACTTGTAATCAAAATAAAGAAATGTTTCATCATTTCTAAATGAAGAATTTGATATTAGTTTTATTGCCTTTTAAGCAATAATGTCATTAAATTTGTTTGATCAAATACTAATTTGTGTTCTAATATTACTAAAATATTTTTTTTATATATAATTTTATCAGCTATGCTTGTATTTGTATATATATTGATTGATTGATTTTTTTTTAGCATGCTCTTTAATTGTTGCTGAGTGGTATAACTTGAATAATTGAGTGTGGAATTGTGTCTTAATGTCTTTTGTAGCTCTAGTATACAAATATACAATGTCTACATAGATGATGAAATGGATGATGATGATTCGAAATTTAGAACGGTTGTTATAAAAACCTTAGAATGTGAATAATTAAATATTCATTTCACCTTAATATTCATCTTGCTTTTGGATTTCATATTGTAATTAGCTAGTTTCCATTTGCTAACTTATTTTGGATTTCAAACTTGGAACTTAGAACGTGAAAAATATTTTCCATATGTTTTGATAAATATTTTGGTATTTAGTTGCTAATTAAACATTTATTGAACTTTTTAGATACGTTGGGTCAAAATTTAAATATATTTGTTTAATTAGTATAGACTTAGCAATGTATGACATGCAAATTATATCATATGATGCAAATCTTACGATTCACGATTTGTTCCTACGATCTACGATCCCATCTACTTTCAACGATCCTATATAGGATCTCGATTTTGACAACTTTGGGTAGTAGGAGGCAGAAAACCATGTAAATAAATATAGTCATGGAGAAGAATATGACAAGGTAGGAGCTAATATTGTTGAAAAAGCACATGAAAATACAGTTTTGTATCTCATACAAAACATACGTAGCGGAAAATTAACGAATCTATTTCATTCGCAATTGATAACATGTACTATGTAAAATTTAGAATTTAAGAACAAGAGAGCGTACCTTGGTGCTGTGAAATTCAAAACCAAAAATTAGAAGTACTTGGGAACACTTTTAATCTTCACTCCAATTCCGCTTATACCCAAAAAGTGTGGTTTCTCAATCAGTTTATACGTATGTGTTAAAGGAAGAATAAGAGAAATGGCTTACACTCACATACACACCATTTCATATAGTATTATGCATTACAAAATTTTGTATGTTTCGCTCCTTATATATTACTGATTATCTAATTAGGTTAGTTTTTTAAGTCATTCCAATTAGGTTTTAGTATGTGGCTTGGAGTGTGACCAAAAAGGACAAATAAGACATTAGCTCCAATGGGTTTTGGGTATTTTTATCAACTCTTGACAAACTCAAAATTACCATTAATTATATTTAATACCACTATATAAATATAATTGCACTATAAGCCTTATTAATAAATTATATTCCAAGACTTTATTATACATTCAACCCATTCATTAAAATATTCATAGTAATACAAAGTCATGAATGTTGACTACGACTTTAAAGATTACTACATCTTAGTTCTTGAGTACCCGGTTTAATCCTTTAAGATATTCATCATATATTTATGAAATCCAATTTCATAAATATATACTTTAGTAACTTCTTACTAAAGTGGTTAGGCCTAACACTCTAAATAACCAAACCAATTAAATTTATCTTAAGGCAATATTTTATATCTCCATTAAGGGATTATAAATTCCATCTTGAAAATATATATTCCTTCAACATTAAATGTGGCTGCCTAACATACTAAGATTTTGATTGTGACTTTAGATCCCACTCCTGATATATTAAAAAAACCTATACTTTATGATTAGGTTCATTATTCTCTCAGGATTGAGAGTATATGTAAATAGAAGTCGTGAGATTTATTATTCATTTGACAGTCGTTAGTAGAATAATAAATCTCACAGCGGTCTAGTTCAATATGTCTTAACACTTAAAACATATCAACATATCAACTAGAAGTCTCCACTTCCATGATCAAGACAAATCATTGTAATTGACATGTTATAGTTTTCACATATGAAATGCCCAATTTCATCACCAACTACAAATTAAAATTCTGAGTTTACAAAAAAATTTGTGATTTATATCTTCTGTGACTAAATCACATATTATGAATCTCATGGACAATATGATAATGTTCAAATATTCATGATATCATTATTTTAGATAATAATAATAAAAAAAAACTTTATTAATCACAACATTACATACATAATGTCATACATAGCATCATACAATAGAATTTAAATGGCACATATCTTAACAATCTTCCACTTACCCTAAAGACTATTGTGCACTAATCTAACTCTTATTCCCTCCAAATGTGATTCAAAAGTCCTCTGGGGCAAGGCTTTGGTAAAAGGATCTGCTAGATTATTTGCACTATCAATCTTTGCTACTACTACATCTCTTTGAGCAACAATATCTCGAATGATGTGGTACTTTCTTTCAATATGCTTTCCTTTCTTATGATTTCTTGAATCCTTGGATTGTGCAACCGCTCCATTATTGTCATATAACAATGTGATAGGAACTTGCTCCATTCTCACAAAACCAAGATCAAAAAGGAATTTCTTAAACCAAACAATTTCTTTTGCCGCTTCATAAGCGACAACATATTCAGCTTCCATGGTGGAGTCGGCAATATAAAATTGCTTAACACTCCTCCAACTTATGGCTCTACCTCCCTGTTGGGGTTTATACCCTAAAATCCAATTTATTGGCATGTCATAAATAATTAAATTGTTTAATTACACGAGATTATTTATAAATGAACTAATGGTCATAATCCTTGAGATGCATTGTATGTGACTTAGTCATAGAAAATATAAATTAAAAGTTCCTTGTAAACTCAAAATATAATTCGTAATCGGTGATGAAATTAAGCGTTTCATCTGCGAAGATTATAACACATCAACTAAGATGGTTTATCTTGATCATGGAAGTGGAGACTTCTAGTTGATGTGTTGATGTGTCTTAAATGTTAAGATATATTGAACTAGACCGTTATGAGATTAATTATTCAATCAACAACTGGTCACCTGAATAATTAATCTCACGACTTCTAGTTTCAAAGACTCTCAATCCTGAGAGGATAGTGAACCCAATCATGAAATGTAGGTTACTTTGATATATCAAAAGTGAGATCTAATATTCACGGTCAAAATCTTAGTATGTTGGGTAACTACAAGTAGTGTTGAGAGAACGCATATTCTCAAGATAGAATCCATAATCTCTTTTATAAAGACACGAAATATCCCCTTGAGATAAGTTTAGTGGGAACTGGTTATTCATGGCACCCACTTTAGTAAGGAGTTACTAAAATTTATATTTATTGAAATCGGTTTTCAATAAATGTGAATAACTAAAAAATTAAACCAGGTACTCAATGATAAAATAGTTGTTTAAAAAGTGACAGTTCATTATGACTTTGTTCACTATGGATATTTCATGGAGGAGTCAAATGATATCATTAGAGTCTTAGGATATAATTTATTAATAAGGCCTAGAGTGCAATTATATTTATATAGTGGTATTAAATATAATTAATGGCAACTTTAGACTTGTCAAGAGTTGACAGAAAAGCCCAAGGCCCATTGGAGTTAAAGTCTTGTTTGTTCCCTTTGGTCCCATCTCAAGTCACAAATTAAAGCCCAATTGGGCAAGTCCAAAAGGCTAGCCCAATTAGATAATCAGTTGTGTATAAAGAGAAAAACATACGAAATTTTCAGAAGATAGATCATGGAAATAGTGTGTATGTGAGTGTAAGCCACTTTCTTATTCTCCCTTAAACACATACGTGTAAATTGATTGAGAAACCACACTTCTTGGGCATTATGTGGAATTAAGATGATGATTAGAGGTATTCTCAAGTCTTGGTTTTGAATTTCACTGCATGAAGGTATGTTTTCTATTCTTTGTTCTAGAATTCAAGATTACATGTTATCTCTCATGAATGAAGTAGATCCGTGTTTGTTACTTCCGCTGTGTGTTTTGTATGAGATGCAAAACCAAATTTTCCAACACTCCCAAGGTGAACACACAACTTGAAGTAGACTTTCTGAAATCAAGATCTGACTGAAAATCAAAATCTGTATAACCAATAGGTATCAAATCCCCACACCGGTATACAAGCATATAATCTCTCATTCTCCTTAGATACTAGAGAATATGCTTTACAGCCTTCCAATGTTTTGGTCTTGGATTTGATTGATATCAGCTGACTATGCCAATGGAATAACAGATATATGGTCTAGTACAAAGCATGGCATACATAAGACTTCCCACTGCAGAAGCATAGGGAATTTGCCTCATCATATGTGATACCCCAATTTGATTGATTGTGTGATGTGTGTGGGTGTGTAATGAGTCCCACATCGGATATTTACTGGGTAGATCTAGGCTTTATTAACAACTACGAGGAGCCTCAATTGTGACTAGTCCTTTTAAGGTATAGCGCAGATGTGGCTAGCGTTTTTCCTTGGGTCGTTACATATGGTATCAAAGCCGGCCCGGTAATCCCGCGTGGGCTCAGAGACGCTACCCCACAAAGTGGGCCCTAATGAGGACGTTAGGGATTTAAGTGGGGGAGATTGTGATACCCCAATTTGATTGATTGTGTGATGTGTGTGGGTGTGTAATGAGTCCCACATCGGGTATTTACTGGGTAAATTTGGACTTTATTAACAACTACAAGGAGCCTCAATTGTGACTAGTACTTTTAAGGTATAGCGCAGATGTAGATGTGGCTAGTGCTTTTTCTTGGGTCGTTACATATGGTATCAAAGCCAGCCTGGTAACCCCGTGTGGGCTCAGAGACACTACCCCACAAATTGGGCCCTAACGAGGACGTTAGGGATTTAAGTGGGGGTGATTGTGATGCCCAAATTTGATTGATTGTGTGATGTGTGTGGGTGTGTGATGAGTCCCACATCGGGTATTTACTGGGTAGATTTGGGCTTTATTAACAACTACAAGGAGTTTCAATTGTGACTAGTCCTTTTGAAGTATAGCACAGATGTGACTAGCGCTTTTCCTTGGGTCGTTACATCATATTTTCTTCCTTAAGAGTCTTAGGCCTTTGATCATCAGACAAAGGAAGTCCATGTCTGAAAGGGAGTAATCCTCTTTTGGAATTTTGCATGCTAAACTATTCTAGAACCTTATCTATATATCCAGCTTGTGACAAGCCTAACATTCTATTCTTTCGATCTTGCCAAAGCTTGATCCCTAGAATAAAGTTAGCTTCGCCTAGGTCCTTCATATCAAATTGACTTGACTACCAAATCTTTACTGATAACATTACCCCTACATCATTTCCAATGAGTAGAATATCATCAACATAAAGCACTATGAACATTACTACTTTATCTTGATGTCTTTTGTACACACATGGTTCATCAAGATTTTGTTCAAAACCAAATGACTTGATTAATTGATCAAATCTGATGTTCTATGATCTAGATGTTTGCTTAAGTCCATAAATGGACCTTTTCAATTTGCATACCATATGCTATTGGTTCTTTGCTATGAAACCTTCTGATTGCATCATATAGATTTCTTCTTCAAGATTGCCATTAAGAATTGCAATCTTGACATCCATTTATCAAATCTCATTATCATAATGAGCAGCAATAGATAAGAGAATTCTGATAGATTTAAGCATGGCTACTGGCAAAAAAGTTTATTCATAATCAATACATTCTTTTTGTGCATACCCTTTCGCCACTAGTCTTGCCTTAAAGGTTTCAACATTTCCATCTATCCCTCTCTTCCTCTTGTAAACCCATTTGCAACCAACACGTTTAATGTCGTTAGGCGCCTTTACTAGATCCCAAACTTGATTGGAATATATTGAATCCAATTCAGATTTCATAACTTTGACCCAATGATGTGCATCTATATCTTTCGTTGCCTCTTCATAAGTGTAAGGATCAGATTCAGCCTCTTTTGAGATAACTTCATAAGTTTCTCCCAGACCTATAAATCTTACAGGTGGCCTTATAATCCTCCCACTACGACGAGGCTCTTGTGTACTAGTCATCTCATGAGTAGAATCTTGTGGTGTATCTAATACAGCCACATTATCCCTAGTTTCATCCATTGGTTGTTCAATTATTAGTTCATCTATTTCAGCCAAGACAACTTTACTTCTAGGATTAAAATTATTCACATAATCATCTTTCAAAAATTTGGCATTGGTGCTAACAAACACTTTGTTATCTTTATGATTATAGAATAAATAACCCTTAGTTTCCTTTGAATACCCTAAAAACATGCATACTTCTATTTTTGCTTCCAACTTATCAAACTTCCCTTTCAACACATGTACTGGACATCTCCAAACGTGGAGGTATTTCATACTAGGCTTGTGCCCACTCCACAATTCTTTAGGTGTGTTGGGAACTGATTTTGATGGAACTAAATTTAAAATATGCATTGCAGTTTTTAGTGCATATCCCCAAAAGGAAATTGGTAAAGTTGAATAACTCATCATAGACCTAACCATTTCTAAAAAAGTCATGTTCCTTCTCTCTGCTACACCATTTTGCTGAGGAGTTCCAGGTGCAATCAATTTGGATACAATCCCATTTTGAGTTAAGAAATCCTTGAAATCCCAAGAAGGTATTCGCCACCACGATCAGATCGAATGGCCTTTATGCGTTTACCTAATTAATTCTCAACTTCAGCCCTAAACTCTTTAAACTTTTCAAAGGCTTCAGACTTCCATTTCATTAGGTACACATAACCAAATCTAGAGTAATCATTAGTGAAACTAATAAAATACTCATACCCACCTCTTGCTTGGATAGACATTGGACCACATACATCTGAATGTACTAGTTCTAGCAAATCTTTGGCTCTATTTTCTTTTGCATTAAAAGGCCTTTTAGTCATTTTACCTTCCAAGTAGGATTCGTAGACTGGAAATTCATTAAAATCTAATGGTTCTAAAAGCCCATCTTTAACCAGTCTTTGGATCCTGTTTGAATTAATATGACTCAAACATAAATGCCAAAGATATGCATTACTAGTAAAAGGAAACTTTCTCTTTAATGATTTCACATGTGAATTATTATCTAATTCAGAATTGTATAATTTATACTTATCAGGAGTTATAATATAAAGACCATCAACAATATTGCCAGAACAGATAAACACCTTATCCTTCTTTATTACAACATTGTCTTTCAAGATAACACAATATCCATGTTTAGCTAAATAAGTTGCAAAAATTAAATTTCTACGAACATTAGGTACATATAAACAGTCTTCCAATATTAAAACTCTAGAGCTAAAACATAAATTAAACACTCCAATAGCTACAATTGGAATTTTGCTCCCATCAGCCAAAGTAAGAAACATTTCCCCTTCATTCAGCTTTCTAGTCTCTTGGAACCCCTGTAAAGAATTGTAAATATGATTAGTACAACCTGAATCCACACACCAGGAATCTGTGGGATTTCATACTAAGCATATTTCAAGAAGGAATGAACTTTTCATACCCTTATTCTTGGCAGCTCTGAATTTTGGATAATTCATCTTCCAATGACCTTTCTCGCTACAATGAAAACACTTTCCTTTGGCATAGTCCTTTTTCTTTCCCTTGTTGGCAACTCCTAGGGCAATTTTTTTTCCATCTTGCTTGGTGAAGTCCTTCTTCTTCTTCTTTTTACCCTTGCCTTTCGACTTAGGTTGAGAAGAAGAAGCTTCAACCATATTAGCATCAACACTGGTTGTACCAAGAATGTCTTCCGCTACCACCAACTCATTCATTAATTCAGACAATGTATAAATCTTTTTTTTCATGTTATAATTAAGTCTGAATTCCTTGAATGATTCTGGCAGTGATTGGAGTATCATGCCCGCTTGAGATTCTCCATCAATGTCAACACCTAAAACCTCCAGTGTATTCCGATGAGAGATCATCCTAAGACAATGCTCCCTTACTGAAGTACATTCAGCCATTTTGGTATTATAAATCTGTCTCATAATTTCTTGCCTTGCAGAACGGCCTTGCTCACCAAAACATCTCCTTCAGACTTGGCATTACGTCTGAAGCTAGTTTTACATCTTGCATTTAATGCTATAGAACATTTGAGATAGATGCTAAGATATAGCACTTGGCCATCTCATTAGATTTCTGCCAACGATCATATTGATGTTTTTCCTCAAGAGGAGCATCTAATGATGGGAAGTTAGGACAAGGTTCATAAAGCAAGAATTTGTGCTCTTCAGTAATGAGAACAATGTCCAAGTTTCTTTTCCAGTCAACATAGTTGGATCCAGTCAATTTGATTTGATTAATAATAGTAACAAGTGGGCTAAAAGATGCCATGATTTAAATTTGAAAATAAAAAATATGAATATAATAAGTGTGGTGGGCCTTTTTAGCAACTGCGGGCTGGACTACCTCCTGCCACGCTATGGCTCAATGGTTCTGGGTAGGAGAGTCAAGACTGGCTTGACTGCAACACACCCCAAGCCAGCTTGTGTACAAACTAAAGCCCCTTCACTAAAACCTTGGTCACATGCCCATAGCAGAGGAAACTATTACAAAAGAGTTATGGCAGACAGGTGCAATATGACAACAATAAAAAGAATATGCTTACTGTCAGTCTAAACATAAAAAATACTAAATGGTGATCTTAATAAAGGAAGAAGTAATGCAGTAATATAAATGCAACATAAATAAGATGATAACAATAAAAAAAGGAAATCACACTAATGCTTAATCAATAAAATAAAGGAAGAATGGTCAGTTCGTCATGCTTGATTTCTCTACTGATTTCAGTTCAGGAAGGGAACCACTTTTCAATATGGGCAATCTCACAGGGAAATCCTGCCACGAAAATTACCCATTTTGAGAGAATGAGCCTAAATGGCTTATCCTTAAATTCCTTAATCCTTACTAGAGGGTAGACTTTTTGAGGGAGAGAAGAGAATAGCCTATTGGTGCATTTCCACTATCACATTCTTGCTTACTCTCTGTTTTTCTTTTCTTTCTAATTCCTTTTTTCCTTTCTAAGTTTTCTGCTCTATCTTTCACTCTCTTGTTCCCTCCTTCTGTCCCCCCCTGTGCACGGCTGAGGTCCCTTTTATACTGCCTGCCGTGTCAGGTTTTTACTATTTTACCCCTTAATCGCTTTTGTCTAGGTGTGGGTGTCCTTCCCATGCTACCCTCTGGTCAATCAGCTGCCCAGCCATCACTACTTACATATGCTGGCTGTGCCACATCCCATTCCCAGACAAAGAGTCTTATTTTGTTTTCTTGTTCACCATGGCATTCCCATCAGGATAAGGGTGGGTATTCTCTCTCACTATCTCTTATGGCATGCACCTAGTAATTTCAACATATCTTTCCCTTTTTTGGGTGGCATGTCATCCTAGCAGAACATTTTCCCCAAAAGAGTTTGAGCGGGAACCCCAAAATAGGCTCTCCCTTTCTCCCCACCGCCAGACCATACCCTCTCTTACCTCTAACCCATGGCCCACCACTCTTGTATTGGCTGAGTGCAAGTTGGTGGTGCCTGATCCTTGTGCGTGCTTCACTTCCATGTGTGTCCATGGCTTATCTGCTGTTCATGCGTTTGCATGACTTGAGGGCTCATCTGCTTTCTTTGAGAGCCTTTTTCTATTTTTTAGGCCTATGATCCATTATTCCTTCCATTCAGACTTAATGGTTTTCTTCTCAATTTACAAACTCTTTTCCTCCCATATTGTTGGGCTTCTTCCTGTTATTGGGTCTCCTTGCCAAATTGGCATCAACAATAAGTAAACCGGACATTATCAATTTATCATATAAAAATATAGTATGGAACCTTAATAAAACCATAACATAAAATATGCAACGACAACCCAATCCATGTCTATAATTCCTTGGTAGCAAGTATATTATAAACATCATGATTGATTGAGAACTATTCTCATTATTAGTGCTATCATGATAACTCTTATTAAACACTAATAATATGCCGTACTAACTTTAGCCTCTAAGTAAATAATGACATAGCTCCTTTGGGAGGTTAACATTACACTTATTATAGTGTACACCATTATCCAGAATCATGTATAGCCACATTTCATCTCCCTTATAGTGTTTAAACTTGTAGTACCATGAAACAAAACACCCTCCTTTGGGATCGTGAGGCATATACGCCAAGACGATGTTTCACACTACTTTAAACGGGTAAGTTCAATCTTGTAGTACTATAAAGTAAACACCCTCATTTGGGATCGTGAGGCATATACGCCAAGACGAGATGCTTACCCACACTACTATGAACCGATTATGGAGGTCGTGAGATCCAACTCTTGTATCTTTCTCCCATTAGATATTTTAAAAGAAAGGTTTTTAATTAGAAATCTTGTGTAATCTCATCACACATAGCCTTGCACTTCATCTATGTTTTAACACTTACTGAAATTTCAAAAAACAGTACATTCGATCGATCGAAATGTTCAACAAATTCATTTCGAAGTTTTTGGATGACTCGATCGACTTTCGATTCCTATTCGATCGATCAAAAGGCAAATCCGATCGATCGAAAGGAATTTTCAATCAGTCAAAAAATTGAAGAAAATTATCACAAAGTCTCGAGTTGACTCGATCGATTCTCGATTCCTGTTCGATCGATCAAAAGGAACATTCGATTGATCGAAGGGAATTCTCGATCTGTCGAAACTCGTGAAACTGAAAATTTTTCAAATTTTTCTGGTAACCATTTTTGACATTTCACTTGAACAAAACATAGTTTCTTGATCACATCATAATGAGATTGAGATCAAAACTGAATTTTATTGATGCTATAGTCTTAATGTTCAATCTAACATACTTAATATCAAACTTAAACAACATTATAATATCAATATCATTTTTTATTAGACAATAATTTCAATAACCATGCAGAAAATTGATTGTAGAATCTTCTAACATTATGAAATTACTATCTTTGATTCCAAAACTCACAAAACATGTTAGACAAATTCGAAATTGAAGACCGCTCTGATACCAATTGTTGAAAAAACACATGAAAATACAGTTTTATATCTCATAAAAAACATACGCAGCGAAAAATTAACGGATTTACTTCATTCGCAATTGATAACATGTACTATGTAAATTTCAGAATTTAAGAACAAGAGAACGTACCTTGGTGCAGTGAAATTCAAAACCAAAGATTAAAAGTACTTGGGAACACGTTTAATCTTCACTCCAATTCCACTTATACCCAAAAAGTGTGGTCTCTCAATCAGTTTATACGTATGTGTTCAAGGGAGAATAAGAGAGTGGCTTACACTCACATACACACAATTTCATATATTATTATGCATTACAAAATTTTGTATATTTCTCTCCTTATATATAACTGATTATCTAATTAGGCTAGCCTTTTGGGTCATTCCAATTGGGCTTTAGTATATGGCTTGGAGTGGGACTAAAAGGGACAAATAAGACACTAGCTCCAATGGGTTTTAGGCATTTCTATCAACTCTTGACAAGCCCAAAATTACCATTAATTATATTTAATACTACTATATAAATATAATTGCACTCTAGGCCTTATTAATAAATTATATCCCAAGACTTTATTATACATTCAACATCTTCATTAAAATATTCGTAGTAATATAAAGTCATGAATGTTGACTGCCACTTTGAAGATTACTACATCTTAATCCTTGAGTACCCGGTTTAATCTTTTAAGTTATTCATCATATATTTATGAAATCAAATTTCATAAATATATACTTTAGTAACTTCTTACTAAAGTGGTTAGGCCTAACACTCTGAATAATTAAACCCATTAAACTTATCTCAAGAGAATATTTTATATCTCCGTTAAGAGATTATGAATTCCATCTTAAGAATATATGTTCCTTCAACATTAAATGTGACTACCCAACATATTGAGGTTTTGTCATGACTTTAGATCTCACTCCTGATATATCAAAACAACTTACACTTCATGATCAAATTCATTATTCTCTCAGGATTAAGAGTTCATGTAAATATAAGTCATGAGATTTATTATTCATTTGACCGTCGTTAGTAGAATAATAAATCTCACAGCGGTCCAGTTCAATATGTCTTAACACTTAAAACATATTAACATATCAACTAGAAATCTCAACTTCCATGATCAAGACAAATCATCTTAGTTGATATGTTATAGTCTTCGCAGATGAAATGTCTAATTTCATCACCGACTACGAACTAAAATAATAAGTTTACAAAGAATTTGTGATTTATATATTCTGTGACTAAATCACATACTATGCATCTCATGGACTATATGATAATTTCCAAATATTTATGTTACCATTATTTTAGATAATAATAAAACAACTTTATTAATCACAACATAATATCATACATAGCAACATACAATAGGATTTAAACGGCACATATCGTAACAAATATGAAGTATAATTTCTAAATATATAGACACGTGCGGTTTCAATTCGTTTTTTTTTTTTTTTTTAAAGCATCATATATCTGAAATTTTCAATTAGAATTAAAAGTTATGATTGAAAATCATGTCCAAATTTTTTGTGCTCAAATGTATATTCCATAAGTTATAGTTTTGTGCGTGTTTGATTTTTTTAAAAAAATTTAGTTATCTTATAAGAAAAGAAAAAGAGAATTATAATAATTGAAGTATAAAATTAAACTCTTAATATAGGACAGAGGATTTTCATTCATAAATGAGTGGAGGAGACTGGGGTATGGTAAGAGGAGGGTGTAATAGCCTATATCCATTCCACTGCCACCTTCGACAATGGCTGCCTATGAAATTCATATTTTAATTTGATTTGTGGAAAATATTCAATTATGAGATGATGAGCCATTTTCCAATTGGCTTCGGTGGAGATCATGACGTTAATATGTTTTATGGTCTTATAGACTAGACTAGAAACATTCAGCTAGAAGTGAAGGTTGCTTACGCAATTGCTTATCGCGAAATAGCTGAATCCAGAGGCTAGATAGACGGCCTTCTTGCTTGCGTTTGATAATCGCATTTTCTCGGATAGACACCCGAAGAAAGATTCTTTTCGTGTCTCATTTTTCTTTTCCATCATGAGCATAAAAATGCATTAAAACCGGGTTTTGTACCTCAGCATCATCACATTGAATCCACTTGAAACGAAAGTCAAAAACTTTTAGGTGGGGGAATCCTATCAAGAAGGAAGATTGACGAATGAAACGAAGTCAATAAACCATATTTCCTTATCCAATTCCAAGCTTAATATTTATTACCTTCATCAAACATTTAATTGAGAATTTCAAGATAAACGAGGAGGGTTCAAAATTTGAGGGTCTTGTATATCAAAATTAGTGAAAATTGCTCTAATGAAACAAGAAAACCTGACAATCATCCAACCCCAAAATGGGAATCTCAAAATGAAGAGCATATTTTGTTAAACAGAAACAAACCCACGAACTAAAATTTTATTACAAGCTCCAACCAACTGAACAGGGATTGCAATGCAATCTAAGAAGCACGGACACGAACATAATCTAAGAAGAAGAAGAAGAAGCACAGAAACAGAAAGTGTCCGTGTTTCCTAAAACATGATAAAGAGAGGAACCCATCAAACTGGAAAATCCAGGAACATGATAACCATCACTGTGATCACTAATTGGATTCACAAGAGTTTACATGACATTGATCTTGTTCATCCCTTTCTTCCAAATCCAGTTTAGGGCATTCCTAGATTCCAAAAAAAAAAAAAAAAAACCACTAGGAATAAGATGCTAATGCTAAGCGAACCAAATTGAAACTACAACACACAAAGCTTTTAGAGATTGAAATCCAAAACGCATCCACAACCCAACAATCCATAATAACTGGAGTACATGATAAAACATAAAAACACATTCATTAAAATGATAAAACAAAGTACTACTACTACTACACATCTACAAAATACAAACCCAATAAGAAATCCAAACGACCTTCCATAACAATTTTAACATATCAAGCCTTTTCTACATAGCACAACCCCAAATTATTAAACACCATTACAATGACTCATCATCACAAAACCGACTTCTACTAACAATGAAAGATCAGAGACCGATGGATAGGATTATTGATCAAGGCAGGAGCATATCAGCCATGATCGGCTGGTTGAACTGCCATGGGTTCATCATAGAATCAGGAATCTCCGGAATATCCACGGAGAATCCACTCATTTCTTCGATCATCTGAAGCACCGAGTTCAAGGATCGCAAGCGATCTGTGAGTTCCGCATGCTGAGCTCTGAGAACGTTGTTCGCGGATTCGATCGCCCCGTAGTTCTGCTCCTTGGCGTTGATCTTCTGCACCAGATCGCGATTCGAGAGCTGCAACCGAGTCACCTCGTCCGTCAGATCCTCCAGCTGCTTCTGCTTCCTCATCCGAGATCGCCTCGCCGATTCGCGATTCGACAACATCCTCTTCCTCTTCCTCTCGTCGATCGCCACATCGGATCCAGATCCAGATCCAGATCCAGATCCAGAACTCGCAGGTCGTTGAATCGAAGCCATTAATTACAAATTCTTTTTTTCTTCCGAACGAATTTGTCAAAATCTATGAAAATTAGGGTTTCTAAAGAGTTAGACTACAAAATTAAAAACAAAGATCAGGCTTAAAGAGAAATAAAATCAAAATCAAAGATTTAGGGATTTAGATCTAGTTCATGAAAACACGTAGAACCAGTAGAGAAATACAACTGAAAACGAATGAAGCAATCGAATTCGACGCATTAGGATGGTGTGTGTCATAGAAAAACTAAATTCATTGAGAAAATCGGAATCGAATACCCTAGATTTCAAATTGAAAAATTTTGAGCGAATTGAGAAGCTTAGAACTAAAAGGGGCTTTTGGGTTTTTGAAGATAAAGATAAAAACAATAACAATGGAGGCGGAGGATACTAAGGGTTGAAAAGTGAAACCAAAGAAGGTACTGCCATGCGTGGAATTGTGGTTTTATAGAGGAAAAAAAAACGTGTTGGGGTTATTGTGGGTATTATTATTTTATAAAATTTTGTGGGGTTTTTACACGGTGGGTTTGAGCGGAATTTGAGGTTATTGGTGTCGGTGTCAAGGCTGGCGTGCTAGGTGACGCCAGCTGCAACGTTTAAGGCACTTCTTACTTCTGGACAACTCTTTTCCATGCTTTTTATGGTTCGAATATTCTTTTGCTCGGTCAAACTTTGCATTTAAACTTACCTTGGATAAAGTCTTACTTTCTACTAAAAATACTTTTTGTTATTTTCAAATACATGAAAATTCTTTTTTTTTATTCAGGAAAAAAAAAAATTTTCTAAGTGAGGTTTTAGAATGATTCAAATATAGTTTAGTTATTTACTTTTATTTATATATTATAATTTAACCATTAAAAAATCAAATCATTACAATTTTTTTTATTGAAAAAACATTACAATGATATTATCTATTATGAGATAGAAATTATGTCAATTTAAGAGAGGATAAATAGAGAAATAATAATGATATCGATGACCCTATTTAGAAAATAAGCTAGAAATTTATGTGTTTATCTCAATTTTTGTGCTTATTTTTATTTTGAAAATATAAATAAAAAATTACAGTTGTAATTACAAAAGTTTTAAAAATTATACATTCAATTTTTTATAAAAATAAACTAGATTTAAAGTTTATCTAAATTCTAAACACACTTCTCTAAATAAATAAATAAACTAAACACACAAATTGAGTAGATGAAAATAATTAATTAAACAAAATGCACATACATATTACTAAAATACGTATTGTATATTTTATTTTATATATATATATATATATATATATACTTGTGTGTATATATATATATATATATATTAATAAGTAACACTAAGAGAAAATCTAATTAGATTCTACAATTGAAGTCTAATTTTGCGTCATGTATCCTAAAGTATTTATTTTTAGAAAGAATTTTATTTCTTAATTTTGGAGTCAAATGTGAGACTACATCATAAATATCCATCCAAGTGAGTTATTACATATAAAAACTAATGAGTCTAGAATTAATGAACATAAAATATTTTTTAAAAATTGACAATTTACATTTTCTACCTAAATATTCTTACAGGACTTTTTAAAGAGTTAAAAATATATATAAGAATGACTATCAATGATATTTAAATTATATATGTAAGAATTACACTATGCATATTGATGTATATCTTTTAAGTAACCCCATGCATATGCATGGGGTTACAAGTTAGTCTATACACACACACACACACACACACACACACACACACACATATATATATATATATATTAATAGGTAAAACTCAAAAAGCCTTCCAAAAAAAAAAGGTAAGACTCAAAGAAAGTTTAATTTGAATTTGAAATTAAAATCCAATTTTACATCATGTGTCTAAATGTTTGTAGAGAACACACCACAATTATCCACTTAAGTTTGTACCATGTGTCTACTTAAATTTTTTAATTTTTGTGCCAGATGAGTTAATAAGCACAAAATATTAAGAATCCAATATTAATAAACTATGAAATTTAAAAAAAAAATAATAATCACATATACTCAATAAAATCATCACACAACAAAGATCACCACACATTTCTATCTTATTAAAAATTAAAAAAAAAAAAATCATAAGTAGTATTAAATTTGGGTAAGAATTTTAATATGTGACTAATTACATTTACTTTTTAAAAATATAATTTGACTAATTATTTATATTTTTATGATAAAAATTGTATTTAATTTTAAATGTATCCATACATATGCTTGTGTTACATGCTATTTTTTTTTAATAATTTGGTTAATTATTTAAATTTTTATAATAAAAATTGTATTTAATTTTAAATGCTTCCATGCGTTTGCATGAGTTATATGCTATTATTATATATTAATAGCCAAAACTAAAAGAAAATCCAATTAAATTCTAAATCAGAGTCTAATTTTGCACCACGTGTTTGTGTGTCAAGTGAATTATTTGGTGCAAAAATTAAAGAGCTTAAATTCAATTAGATTCTAAATTGAATTTTAATTGGAGTCCAATTTTGCATCATGTGTCCCATCTAATTTTTTTAAATTTTATGACAAGTGAATTATTAGGTACAAAAACCGAAGAGTTTAGATCCAATTAGATTTTAAATTATATATATATATATATATATATATAATTGTTATTGTTTTTAAATGTACACGTGCATATGCACAGAGTTATACACTAATTTATAATAAAAGAAGGTAAGTGTATTTCTTTTTCTTTTTATAAAAATGCTTAGTAATTCTTAAATTCTATTAAATAGTATTTTGGATATTCAATTTTATGATACCACATCTTGATTCAATTTGACAATTTGTTCAAATCGATCCATGATAAGATTATTAGCACATGTTTGAGAATAGTTTTGATTTTTAAAATATATACGGGATGTGATGATGATAGAATTGATAAGATTTTAATTATGTTCAATATAGCTATGATATGTAAAATATTTAATGGGTTTAGGTTTGAAAAAATATTATTTAACCCCTTTGTGTTTGTTTGTTAAATTAAAAATAAAAAATAAAAAACCACCCAACACATAGTCGTTTTTTATAATATCATACACCAACCTTGACATAGGGCACCATAGTATACAGTATTCTTGAAAAAAGATGGGTTTATTGTTGATACCGTATTTTGTCTGCCCTCGATTTGCGTGCCAAACTCCAAAAAATTCAAAAATATCATTTTCTTTCCATGGGGCCGCAGAAACATTAAGAATGACATGGCGCAACCCATTCGAGAGCCAGAGTACCCAAAGTGCCTTTTTCAACTAAAATGACCAAAATGCCCCTAGTTAGCCCTGGGTTTGACCAAAGGTCAAACAAGGTCAAAACCCTCACAAAAAAACATTTTTCTTAGTTTTACATCAAACCCAAGCTTCTTAGAGAATTTTGACAACTCTGACCAAGTTTGACCCGAAGTCGATCTTGGGTGGGCCCAAAAACCCTAATTTTGATCTGGCTATCAAAACAGATTGAAACTAGCGCCATTGCGGAGATTATCAAATTCTCGTTCCAACGACTATTCATGGGTCAAAATCGAAGTAAGAACAACAGAGATATCACGAAAACCGGGATGACACACCGATCGATGCACCACAAACTTCCGAGAGCCATAACTTTTGATTCGACCGTTGAATTTTCAAGATCCATACCTTTTTGGAAACAGGAAGTCAAAATATTTCCAGGAGAGTCAAGATCAATCCAATCAAAGGCCTTTTGAGGCCGGTGGTCCTTGAAGGGCCACTGACTTGAAAAACGTGCCAAGGCTATAAATAGCCCTAGCCACCCCTCAAACCAGACGAACACATTTTTCTGAATTTCTTCTCTCTGCTTGGTTTTCCTACACGTTTTTCCCTGTTCCAAACACCAAAAAACACCCAAAAAACACATCAAAGCCTCTTGATTCTTCTGTCTTCACCAACAACACAAGGTATTGTTCTTATACCCAATCTTCCTTCCCTTAGTTCTACACTTTGGATTTGGGGTTTAAGGGTGTGGATGTAGCTTTTTTAGCTATCATCCACACCCCTAACCTTCTAAATCTTTTCCTAACATTTATCTTGCTCTTTTTGCTTGAATAACATGATTTATTGCTTTCTTTAACATGTTTCTTGCTTTATTTGTGTTTCTAGCTGAAATCTCTTTGTTGTTATGTCTTATGCCATGTTTCGTGCTTAGATACATGTTCCCACACGTTCATATGTTTAGATCTACATGCTTAGGGTTTTATGCCATGTTTTTCAATGTTTTGTTCCCCTTTTTGCTCTATGTTGATGTTATTGTTACATGTTCGCATGCTTGATATCATGTCTATGGATATATCTTGCTTAGATCTACATGTTTGTATGCACGTTCTATGCTCCTATGCCTATATTTGAGTCTTCACATGCTTGTATGCTTGGATTCATGTCCTTCCATGTTTATGCGCTAAATTTCTACATGTTTACATGTATGTTCCCTTGCCTATTTGTCTACATCTATGTTTTCACATGCCTATGTGCTTGGATCTACATTCTCTACATGCTTTTTGCTGTATTCCAAGTGCTTGTGCACTCCATTCCACGTTTGTGTGCCTAGACCTAGGCAATGTTTGTCATGCCATGTGCTATTGTAGCCCTTTTGTCGCTTTATCTTTCTTTCTTGTATTTTGGCCTATGGTTGTGACCTAATCTAGACCCTGTGGTCTTTGTCATCATCTGTACACCTTAGGCCATATCAAAGGGTTTGGATCACCCCTATTTGCATGTCTATACTTGCTTGCTTCTATGCTTTATGCTTGTGTTAGCCTCTCTTGTTCTAGGCTTTGTCGCCTTTAGCGGGTTGTGTGGTTACATCCAACGCCTATGAGGCCCTGTTTGGATGTAACCACTTGGGACGCATCGCCATGATGCTAGTTGCTTCATGCATACCTTTCCCCTTTTCAGCTCCGTGAAATGATATGCTTGTCATGCTTGTTTGTGCCACCCATTGGCTTTATATGCATCTTTACACGCTTGCTTACATGTCCATGCATAAGTCTTTCTTGCTAGTGTGTCGTCCATGCTTCAACATAATGAAGTTATGGACATTCGATCCAAACCTACATTTGTCCCTTGCGAACCCCACCTTTTGTTCATTTTCTTGCTTGTTTGCTTTTTCGTTGGTTTGCTTGCTTTCCTGTTATGATTGCCATGTCTATCACGCTCATCTGTTTTATGCCTTTTCATATACTCTTTGCATCTTTCCTTCCATTGCTTGTCTGCTGGTTTCTTGTCTTTGTCTTTTCATGTACACACATGGAGCGAGAATGCATGGAGCTAGGGCATGGTCTCCCAAGTGCAAGCAAAAAGGGTGCAAACGCAAGCATGTCGATAAGCCAAGCGACTATGTTCAGTAGGTTTAGGAGTTTAGCCTTTCCCTTTGGTTATGTACTCTTTTAAACCCCTTCCTTCCTCCTTCCTTTCTTTCTTAGATGGTTTGTATTATGTATATCATGCCTTGTACCATTCGTCCTCATCTCTAGAGTATGGAGACCCCTGTTTATTTTCCTGCACTTATATTTTAGGCCATGCTCTAGGGATGTAGGCATTTACTTTCCTGCTCTGTGTGCTTGCATTGTGCATAATGTATGTATATATATATATATATATATATATATATATTTGCTTGCCCTTTTCGGTGTGATTGTCACAGTCCATGTCACTTAAGGCAAAGCAATGCCTAATTTCCGTCGCGAAAGTAAGGTGACTTGTCGCCAAATTTTTTAGGTGAAAATCTGGCACTTTGCTCGAATGCCTTAGGAAAGCATTGATTGGGACCACACCCATTCAAAAGCCAAACCTCAAAGCCCCCATGTATGCAAAGCCCCAAAAGCCAATGCCGAAATCATGTTTTTATTGCCAATTTTCAAAAATTAAGGTTTTATCAAAACAAAATACTGTCTTTGGACAGGCGCTATGGGGTGCCTAACACCTTCCCCACATGTAACCAAACTTCTAGACCTAAGAATCAAGATTTTTTTTCATCCACATTAGATTAGGAAAAATGCCCTTTTTCTTAACCTAGGATCGGTAATAAAATAAACTAGAAATAGGTGACCAATCACTCCTAAAAAAAACTCAATGGTTAGTGGTGAATCCACTCACCTTTGATAATCCCTTAAAATTTGGCCTAAATTCTTGCCATAAAACCAAAGGTAGACAAATACCCTCCTCCACCGAGAGAGAGAGAGAGAGAGAGAGATAGCACTGGAAGCCCTGCGTGAACCACACCAACAGGGCCCTTTGCGCGCGAGACCTGTCGCCACGGTGGGTGGTCGAACGAGGGCTTGCAACGACGACGGCAGTTTTTCCGCCCCGTTCCAATCGAGGCCAGGTGTCGACAGACTGGCGACTCCACTGGGGACTGATGAGAGTTTAGCCTTTAGAGCTTTTGATAAAGCCATAATCTTTGGACATTGGTTTTCAAAAAACATAGAAATTAGCATTGGCCTCCAAGGCTTTCGTTTTGAAAAAAGCTTCTACTGTATCCTAGTAGACAATTTTCAAAAGAACAAAATATCTTTTTCCAAAAAATCCTTTTTCAAAAGGGGGACTCTGAGGTATTTTCACGTGGGGCTTTTACCGCTTTCCTCACATGCTTTATAGCTTTCCTTCACATGCAAACATAGGGTAGCAAAATTTAATTTCCACCACACCATTATTCGCTTTCATATATAAATATATATATATATATATATATATATATATATATATATATATATATATATATATATATATATATATATATTGTGCTTTGAAAAAGTCTTTCCCCTTCATTAAGAATTGCATGATATATACACCCTTTTTTAACCGAACCCGGGCTCCGCATTGCTGGCGTAGTCACATCTCTTTAGGGATTTCATCACCCCATCTGCAAATGCCCAAACGGAAACATCGGCAATGTTACCCATAGTTAGATTCAGGGCTAATGTTGTAGGCACTTCTGGGTCCATGGGTGGACAGGAGTAGCTAAAAAGGCCCCCTCGATTCTTTTTGCCCCATAACTTCCAGGGGTATGGCGATTGAGTACCCTAGGACAAGAACAACCTACCAATTAAGCCTTTACATACAGTTGGCCTAGTTATGTCAAACCGTGAGGACTAAATCAAGCCTAAAGCCCATCAAGACTACGTGAAACCTAAAGAGTGAACATCCAAACCTAGGAAAGGACACCCTTATAGGGCTAGAGGTTAGAGGAAAATGTCTTGTAATAGGTATGCCCTCTTTGCTTGCGCCAAAGAAATTGTGCTCTACTCTAGGTTCCTTCTATCCTACTTGCACAACATCCATGATTAAACCCCTAGGAAAAGCAACCCCGTTGCTTGTACATGCTAGATCATACCCTATCCCTAAGGGTTTACAACCTTACAAGGGCATTCATGCATACACTAATTGGTTCCATCACCTAATTGTGCAAAGATAAAATTTGTGGCAAGTAACCGAAACTCCGGTCAGGTGGAAATACTGCCAAAAAGCTATCAAGAATTCCAAAGCATCAAGAGTTCAAGAATTCTTCTAAGGAAGATCCAAAAAATAGATTGCTAGGAGGCCAAAAGGGTCCAAGAGATCCATGCTGTCCAAGTTGCTAAGGGATCCAAATCGCCAAGATGTCAAAATTCCCAAAAGGTCCTAGATGTCAAGAATCCAAGGACTCCCCCAAGAGATCCAAAGGTCCAAAAGATCCCTGATGTCCAAGTTACTAAGAGATCCAAGTGTCCAAGAGCTTCCCTGAGAAGTCCACATTATCAAAAGTCGAGTTCTCTCTCGCAGTTGCATTTCTTATAAAAGGCCCATTATTGGAGCCGATGAACCCAGCATTGTAAAAACCAAGTCTTGTACATGTAATCAAAGGAATGGTCATCCCCGCATTGTTGAGCATGTCATGAAAGTTTCGGTTACTTGCTAATCTTGTGCATTAATCTTGCATCATAGTAGAAACTCACCATGATAAATACTCGATCAAAGGTGTAAAGCCAAATTTTTCTGAAAATGGTAGGTGCATTTTAAATAGCAAGAACATAAACTAACTTGATTTTGGCATTGTGTTTCCACCATGTTAAATGCATCATGTTTCTTTCACCTCCTATTCTACATAAGGATCAAAAGATTGCTAAAAGGAAACAGGTTAAGCTACCACCACATCATGATCCCATTGTCACTAGGTCTCGTGCAAGAGAGATGTCTACTAGTGGTACTTCTCCCCATGAGGAAACTGTTCAGGAAGTCGCTCTTCTGAAAAAGCAGGTGTCAGAACTGATGCGCATGGTGCAACAACTAGTTGTGGGAGGAGGACTAAACTCTTCCAGTCATAGTCAGGGAGGCCCCCAAACCGAAAACGAAAATCAGCCTCCGCCAGTACAGGACTAGGGCCATAATGTACCACCCCAGGGCAATGACCAGGAAACAGATCCTTTTAAGGACAAGAATCCCGAATCTAGGTGTGCAAGTCGTAAGTAAGGCTGATGGACTGGGCCTCACTTGGACTCACAACCTATTTGTATGGTGGGATAGGATTTCTTACTTTGGGTCGTTCGCAACTAAGAGGCTCAATGAGACCACTTTTCTTTCGCTTTTGAACACTACTTCCCTTTCTCTTAGTATCGCCTCTTTGTTACTCTATTCTCTACTTCCTTACCCAAAACTTCGCATCCCCTACCCCCTCTTGGGTTCTCTTATTTATAGTGGGTTACTAGTGGGGTAATCATAATTACCCTCAGTGTTAGTGGATCGAAGGGTCCAATCTCGTGAGTGCTAAGTGGGGGTTTTGGTGAGAGTGGCTTTGGAAATGATCCCCACTTCAGCAGACATGTACGGCAGCATTACTCCCAAAGGCACTGCTGGGCATATGTCCGGCGATGCGTCTAGACAAATGCAATATCGTTTGGCAAGTCTGACTGGGCAGCCGTCCCAGCAGCCATACCGGTGCTCGGTCCGTGATTTGGGCTCTTGAACAATGCTTGGACTGGGCTAGTACTGGGTGGGCTTGGTTTGGGGCCTGGGTGGGTATCAACAGCAGGCCCTTGGACCTCATTATTAGCCTATGATCCAAGGCTCACACAGGTCCGCGCAATATAGGTCCGTACATTAGCCCCCCCTTGATTCGTGGTCGGCTACTTAGGAGCGAATCAAGGAGTGTAGAAGGGGAGAATCGTCTGCTAGAGGAACTAAATGGGTGTGATTTATGGGCGTCTCTAGATATTCATTGAATGCTCTTCTTAAAAGGCATGATGGGTCTGGCCTTCTGACTTCAGCAACCATTATTGCCTGTAGGTTCGTGAACCGAGGCATGTGCGCGTTACGCGTCCTTGGTATCCGTAGGGTTTTTCTTCTTTTCTTATCACGCATCATTATTGCCAATTAACTCACATTATTACTTCATTAACCGTCATTCATAGATTTCTCACCTATAAAAAGCCCATTTCAACCCATTTTCTTACTTTTCGTTTCCCTAATTTCTGAAATTTCTCTCTGCTGAGCACCCATCGCGCTAATTGTCCACCAATCCCCAAAATCCACTTCCTCCTTAGGGTTAAGAGTAAGTTTCCTTCCCCTTTTCTCTGCTTCAATTTATTTTTCCCAGTTCCTTCTGATTCTTTAGAATTTGGGATGGGTTATGCTCACCTGTTAAACTCTAGAGCCTCCTTAGTCACCTTTAGGCGAGACTACCATATTCCTGATGATGTGGAAGTGATGTACTACCACGAAAGCAACATTGCCTTCCACAGAGGGACGAATATCGCCTTCTTCCCGCTGATGTCGATACTGGAGGGTGGGGTTAGGTTCCCCATTGATCCCCTTTTACTTAGCAACCTTAGGTACTACGGGTTGTGCCCCGACCAACTCCCCCTAATTTTTATCAGGTTGTGAGTTGTGTAAGCAAGTTAAATCAGATATTCGGTCTGCAATTGGACCATCATGACATAAACCACATGTACAGCCTGTGTGGGAAGAAGAAAACTAACTATTATTTAAAAGTTAGAGACATGAGGGTACGGTTGATTTCCTGTCTGCCAGACTCTAACAGAAATTCAGTCGGGGAATTTGTCGGGGTACGCGGCAATTGGTTTGTCGGTGATGTCCCCCCCTTTGTCGCGGTGCGAAGTGGGTCTGTGCCACCACTAGATTTATTTCCTGTTATCTCTTTGCTACTGTCTCCCTGATTTAAATGCTAACTTGTTTCGTTTTTGTTGCAGGCGGCTCGGTGTTTACCTAAGACATCAGAACGATCCATGTACGGGACCTGAATTTCGTTCTCCGATCTGAGTTTTTCATTCACCAAGACGGGCAACTCCAGGTGTCTCATCTTATCCTTGGTGTAGAACCCATGTATTCCACCTGGCAACCTTTCGATCAGGCCCTCATAGTAGATAGCCCTCTCCTCTCCTATATAGACGATCGCCACGCGAACTTTCTCCCAGCCAACTTCACGATAGGTGAAGCTTGAGATATTGGTCGGCGGTATACATGCTCGGATGAGCTCGTCCCTATAAGAGATAAGTCAGTCGAAATAGTATCTCAGCGTCTCCGAGAGCGTGCCCACACAGCCCTTCAACGCGAGGCCCCAATCAATCCTGTCGCTCCAGTCGAACCAGAGCCTCCCGTACAGGAAACCGAACAAGCAGTAGCAGATTCAAGTAGTTCGTCCAGAACACATTCCGTTGGTGAAGAAATGGTCACCCGCAAAACTCTTACAGTCAGTCGTTTCATCCCTGAGGCCCAGCAGACCTCACAACAGCAACTAGCCCAAGGGCGCGTCCAAACTCCCCCGGCCCATCCTCCTCCTCACCCTCCTCCTGCATGGACCCGAAAAAGGCAAAGGGTTGCACAGCAGTCCTCTACTAGCCCGGGTGGTGCTTAAGCCCAAACTCCCCCCTCATCGTCAAGGGGCATTGTTATACAAGAGCCCCTAGGACAAGTAGGAACGAACGTGGCATCATCCTCACGGCCTGTACCGAAATGGCAACTCACCTACGAGTTGGACGGCAAGCCCCTCCCCGCAGATGCCTGCATATAGGTGTGGGAGAAAGGGGACGGGGGCTGCGTTGCCCAATGCTTGGCGTACGGCCTCCTACTGCTAGAGGACGTGAGCGCCTTCTCGGATGCGCCCGATGAGTATATTGGGAGGAGGCTCTAGTGGCACACCATTGCGGTAACTCACCTTTCCTTGTATTTTTATTTTCGTCTACTCTCACTGTTGCCGTACATATTACTTTCTCATGTCATCATGCCAACCGCTGTCACTTCATTAGGCTACCCAGCTGGCTCACATCCTGAACGAACAGGTGAAGGACCTTGCCCAGGATGTTGACTTGGAGAAGACTGGGAGGGAAGCGACAGCGAAATCAGCAAAGGATAAAGCGAAGGTTGCTGATGCCGCCGAGAAGAGGGCAGCTGCTGTAGAGAAAGCCAAGGCACTGGCGGAGGAGAGGTCGGTGAAGCTGAAAGCGAAGCAACACGAGACGGACTTGAAGCTGGCCGAGGAGATGAGCGGGAATGTTGTCCTTGCTGAGGAGATCACTGATCTGCGGGCCGCTTTGGATGAAGGGTTTGCAGATGCTGAGAAGGGGGTGGAACCGGTCGTCAAGGAAGTGCGGCAGTTATCCTTTCAAGACAGCTGGATGGCTGCCCTGCAAGCCTTGGGGGTGCCCGAAGATTCCCCCCTAAGGGACCCCGATAGGTTCCCCTTCTTGGACGCTGCTCCCACTGTGTAAAACCTTCCCGGACCCGATGATGAGGAGGATACAGATAGCCTGAGGGAGCTAGTGGAGCAGATTGACGCCCACGTGGAAATGGTTGGGACTGAGGCTATCAATAACCCTCTTGCCGAGGATCCGTCTGTCGAAAATGTGGAGTTCCAAAATCTCGCTTCTGAAAGCCAACCGCCAGAGATGAGGACTGGGGTCAACCTGTGGACCTTATCGAATGATTGCCAATTCCAAGATATCTTAGTTTAGTTTAATCTTTTAACTGGTTTGCTTATGCCGCCGGGCTGGGGCAGTTAAACATTTATTTTACTTTTTCAGCTTAATTTGCACGTCACTGGGTTTTGATGATCAAACAATTGGTTTATTATCTGTTTCTAGTTTAATTCGAACTGTGAATCATTGTGTTTCCTTTTTCCCGTGCTAATGAGCATTCTTAATGAGCAAGTAAGGAGAATTTCTCTTGCCTGGTGATTGCACTAGAACTGGGCAGGAGTGCCCTTACGTTTTACTTTGAAGGGTTCCTCCCGCTTGGTTCGTGATCAGACCAGGCATTAGTTTTTTTTTTTTTTTTTTTTTTTTTTTTTTTTTTTTGTACTTAGGATATTTTTTGTACTGAGGTTTCCACATGCTCGGTGATAGAGATCGAGCCGGGCAACATGTTTCTGTCCTTAGGAATCATTATTTGTACTAAAGTTTCCACCTGCTCGGTGATAGAGATCGAACCAGGCACCAAGTTTTTGTCCTCAGGATTTATATTTCGTACTAAGGTTTCCACCTGCTCGGTGATATAAATCGAACTGGGCAGCAAGTTTCTGTCCTTAGGATTTTTTTTTTGTACTAAGGTTTCCACCTGCTCGGTGATAGAGATCAAACCAGGCAGCAGGTTTCTGTCCTTAGGATTTATTTATTTTTTTGTACTAAGGTTTCCACCTGCTCGGTTATAGAGACCAAACCGGGCAACAGGTTTCTGTCCTTAGAATTTATTTTTTTTGTACTAAGGTTTCCACCTACTCGGTTATAGAGACTGAACCGGGCAGCAGGTTTCTGTCCTTAGGAATTATTTTTTATACTATGGTTTCCACCTGCTCGGTGATAGAGATCAAACCGGGCAGCAGGTTTCTATCCTCAGGATTTATTTATTTTTTTTGTACTAAGGTTTCCACCTGCTCGGTTATAGAGACCGAATGGGGCAGTAGGTTTATGTCCTTAGGATTTATTATTTTTTTGTACTAAGGTTTCCACCTGCTCGGTTATAGAGACCGAACCGGGTAGCAGGTTTCTATCCTTTGGAATTTTTTTGTACTAAGGTTTCCACCTGCTCGGTGATAGAGATCGAACCGAGCAGCAGGTTTCTGTCCTCAAGATTTATATTTCATACTAAGGTATCCACCTGCTCGGTGATATAAATCGAACCGGGCAGCAGGTTTCTGTTCTTAGGAATTATTTTTTGTACTAAGGTTTCCACTTGCTCGGTTATAAAGACCGAGCCGGGCAGCAAGTTTCTGTCCTTAGGAATTTTTTTTTTTTATGTGCTCGGCTAAGTGGATATCAGACTAATATGAATCTGCACGAACAAACATTACTATACTCATCAGCGAGACCTTACATAAAAATTATGACAGTGTACAGCCAGTCATTGATAGAACTTTTTCAAGTTATGGACGTTCCAAGGCCGAGGTAATGGCCTCTCATCAAGATCTTCTAAGTAGTATGCCCCTGCGCCAGCAATGGCGGTAACCCTGTAAGGCCCTTCCCACGTCTGTGCCAACTTCCTGGCATTCAGATCTAGCATATTCCTCACGGCCCTTCTCAAGACCAAATCCCCAGCTCCAAACTCCTTCGCTCTCACACCCCGGTAATGCCTCTTGGCCAGTTTCTACTGATACTCCACGAGCCATATAGTCGCAGCATCACGGCATTCTTCCAATTTTTCCAAATGCTCAATCAGCATCTCATTGTTCAGGCTGGGGTCAAATCCCGCGACTCGTGCGCTACATATGTTCACCTCGGTTAGTATAACAGCTTCGGCTCCGTACGTGAGAGAAAACGGGGTCTCCCCCGTGGATCTCTTAGTTGTTGTCCGGTATGCCTACAAGACATAAGGCAACTCCTCAGCCCAGTTCCCTTTTGCACCTTCTAACCTTCTCTTTAGCCCATTCACAATTACCTTATTCACAGCCTCAGCTTGGCCATTGCTCTGGGGGTATGCCGGAGTAGAATACTTGTTTTTAATGCCGAGATCTTCGCCAAATTTTTGGAAGGCCCAGCTGTCGAATTGCAGTCCATTGTCTGATATCAGGGAGTTCGGCACTCCAAACCTTGTAATAATGTTCCTCCACACATATTTCTTCACATCCACGTCCCGAATATTCACCAGGGCTTCTGCCTCCGCCCACTTGGTAAAATAGTCGACGGCTACAAAAACGAATTTTCGGTTGCCGATTTCCCGGGGAAATGGCTCGAGTATGTCCAGCCCCCACTGCGCGAATGGCCAAGGTCTGCTGATTGGGTTTAAATGGGCTGCCGGCTGATGGATCAGGGGAGCATGTTTCTGACATTGCTCGCATTTATGCACATATTCGGCAGCGTCCTTTTGCATTCAAGGCCACCAGAATCCCTGGGTCATTGCCCGGTGTGCCAACGATCGTCCTCCTACATGGCTGCCGCACACTCCATCATGTAGCTTGACCAAGAGTTTGCCCACCCTATCTGGATGCAAGCATAAAAGGTATGGACCCTTAAAGGATCTTCGATACAGCTTCTGGCCTTCCAACAATCAATATCGAGGGGCCATTCTGCGGATCTTACTTCCCTTCCTTTCATCGGGCGAAACTCGGTCCTCGGCTAAAAACTCAATGATGGGATCCATCCAGCTCGGCCCAAGCGTTGTAATTGCTGCGACCTTCGAATCCCCAGCTGTCCTTATACTCGGTTCCGGGACCAGCTCCACTCTAATTAGCTGAGGTATCTCTTCGACTATTGATGATGCCAGTGTGGCGAGGGAATTGGCGTGTCTATTCCGCGCCCGAGCAACCTGTACTACCTTCACCGTACCAAATCTGGTTATGACTTGCTTCACCCATTCCAAGTATGCTTTCATCCGAGGATCTCGGGCTTCAAAACTGCCTTGCACCTGATTAACTACTAGATGTGAATCCGAATACACTTCCACGTCCCTAGCACCCAAGCTTGAGGCCGCACTTAACCCGGCCATTAAAGTTTCATACTCTGCCTCGTTGTTGGAGGCTTTGAAGCCTAATCTGAAAGAGTGCTCCAACCGTATTCCCTCGGGGCCAATTCTGACAATCCCCGCACCGGCCCCTGTGGAGCTGGAAGCGTCATCTACGTATACTTTCCACGGGTGACAGTTCAACTAACAGACTATCTGGTGCGGGGTCCTAGGGGAAAACTCAACCACAAAATCTGCCAATACCTATCCTTTTATGGCGCTTCTCAGCCTGTACCGTACATTGAAAGCTCCAAGCTAAGTCCCCCATTTAGCTATCCACCTCGTGAAGTCAGATTTCCTCAACAACGACTGCAAAGGATACTCGATCAACACATACATGGTATGAGCTTGGAAATACTGAGGCAACTTCCTAGTAGCATGCACCAGTGCCAGGACCAACTTCTCCAATGGGAAATATCTAGTCTCTGCCTCAACCAGGGTCTTGCTAACGTAATAAACGGACTGTTGCACCCCCCGGTCCCTCAGTAATATGGCGCGATCGGACACCGAAAGGTACATATACAGATCCTCACCGGGCTCTAAGGCAGTCAGCATTGGTGCATGCGTCAAGTACTTCTTTAAATCCTAAAAAGCTTTTTCACACTCGTCGTCCCATTGAAAGCCCTTCCATTTCTTTAGGAGCTGATAGAATGGCTGGCAGCGGCCTGAAAATCTAGAAATGAACCGGTTAAGAGTGGCTAACATCCCGGTTAATACCTGCACTTCCTTCGGATTGTTAGGAGATTGGAGACGCTTCACGGCCTCATCTGATCGGGATTAACTTCTATTCCTCGGCTGGAGATTAAATACCCTAGAAATTTTTCGGCCCCTACGCCAAAGGCACACTTTTCCGCGTTAAGGCGTAATTTATGCTGCCATAATAGCTCGAACAGCCCCTGAAGATCCTTTACGTGTTGCACTTCCTACTTGCTTTTTACCACCATGTCATCAATATATACTTTAACCGTACGTCCAATTTTGTCGCGGAACATCCTCATCATCATTTGTTGATACGTTGCCCCAGCGTTTTTCAGCCCAAAAGGCATCACAGTGTAATGGTAATTGGCGTCAGGGGATATGAATGCTGTCTTCTCCTGATCCTCGGCAGCCAGGGCAATCTGATGATACCCTTGAAAGGCGTCCAGGAAGCACATCCTTGGGTGACCATAGGTGGCGTCTACCAACTGATCAATTTTTGGCATAAGCAATGGGTCCTTTGGGCATGCCCGATTTAAATCCATGAAATCCACACAGACCCTCCATTTGCCATTCTTCTTCCTTACCACCACGGTGTTTGCTAGTCATTCTGGGAAGAAAATCTCCTTTACTGCCCCTGCCTCTTTCAGCGTTTGAACTTCTGACCTTACAGCCTCTGCATACTCCCTGGCCACTCTCCTCGATCTCTACTTCTTAAGGGGGAACGACGAGTCCACATTAAGCTTGTGGACGATGAACTCGGGGTCCACCCCGGGCATATCGTAGGGATTCCATGCAAACACATCCATGCTACGCACAAGAAACAACAACACTTCTACCCATTCTTGGATCGTCATGCTAGCTCCTATTTGGAAGTATTTGTCAGTATCCGGTAGTATTCTAACCCTTATTAGCTCCTCGGCGCACGCAGCCTCCACTTCTTCTCGAGGCTTTTGTAATTGCTATAATGGCGCTTCTTTAGCGTTTTCATTTTGCTCGGCTAGTTTACCCTCCCAATTTGCTGCAGCGACGAGGCATTTCCTGGCCATTCGCTGGCACCCCGGTACCACTGCGACGCCCTGCTCTGTAAGAAATTTAACCTTTACATGTGAGGTGGACGAGACAGCCCCCATGGCGTGAATCCACAGCATTCCCAGGATTGCTGTATAAGGTGAGAAGGAGTTGACTACTATGAAGACGATCGTTATCTCTTTACCTTCCATGCTTACTGGCAGGGAAATCCACCCATCCAGAATCACCACTCTCCCATCAAACGAGACTAGCGGCATGTTATACTTCGTCAAATCCTGATTCTTCAACCCAAGCCCTTTAAACAAGTCTGGATACATCACATCAACCCCGCTATCCTGATTCATCACCCTCTTCACCAAGAAACTGTTTATCCGAGCCGCAACTATGAATGCGTCGTCATGTGGTTGTATTGTGCCCTTTAAATCGTCTTCCCCAAAGGCAAGTGCCTTCCTAACGCATTTTGCTTTCTTCCCCACTAGCTCCACGTCTGGGGATTCTCTCATAGGCGCGACTGTCAACACCCCCCATTTTCATCGCAGCTATGCTCCTCGGGGCTAGGAGGATCATCTCGATTATTCCACGCGGCAGCGGGAGAAGATTTCCCCTTTGCTAAACACCTTGACCAGTTCCTCGGTCACTGGGATTCACAAAGAACTCCTTCAAATGCCCTGCCTTCACTAACTGCCCCAAATGGTCTTTCAACACCCGGCATTGCTCGGTGGTGTGTCCTTTGTCCTTATGGTAGGTGCAGTACAGGCTCTGATTCCATCGGGATGGATCACCTCCCATCTTGCTCGGCCATCTGAAGTACGACTCGTTCTTGATTTGCTCTACTATCCTATGCACTGGCTCCTTAAACGTTACGTTCACCTCCCCCACCTGCTACGTAGGTTCCTGTATCCTTAAGTCCTTCCAAGGCCTCGGCTGAAAACCTCCCTGCCGAGCACGATTCATCAATTAGGCCTTGCCTCTGCTCTGTAACCGGTCATCTTCCAAGCGCTTATACTCATCGATACGCCTCATGAGCTGCCTCATATCTTCGAGGGGTTTCTTCATCAGCGATTCCCACAATTCTGAATCCTCAAGCAATCCCAACCTGAAGGTGTTGGCTGCAATCTTCTCATTGCCTCCGCCAATTTCATTGTAAAGTTCCCAATACCGACTGGGGTAGCTACAGAGGGTCTCCCCCACCCTCATCTTCATTAATAACAGTGCATCTATCGGTTGCGGCACGTAGCTGCACGTTACGAACTGGGCACCGAACTCCTGGATTAACTAGGTGAATGAGTGGACGGATCTCTTTTGCAACCCGTTAAACCATCTCAGAATGGTCAGCCCGAGACTCGACAAGATCTGTTTTCCCATCGTAAATATTAAAGGGCAAACGCGTGAACCTGCTTAGCATTGAGGCACGTTCAATATCGTCGGAGAACGGGGACCGGGCGACTCATTGTAAGGCTCGGCTCATTGCATCTATGGTGGCATTATGGGATCATCGCTTCTCGGACGAGTCAGATCCTCGGTCCGCGTAACCCCGTGACCGTGAATGATCCCGGATTCGACGGGACTCCCGCGAACGCGAATGGTTTCGGCGATGATAGGACTCTTGTGAATATGAACGATCCTTGTGCCTACGGGCTCTGGATTAACTGGACCCCGTACCTTGACGATCTTCCCCAAAGCCTGCTCTTCTGTTCTGGTCACCTCTGTTCCTTCTTCGGTTTCGGTTCTCAGCCTTTAGATCTAAATCCCTCACCAACCGGCACAGCTGCTCAATCTCCTCATCCCGTTCATCGAATTGCCTATGCCCGGAGGCACTCGATATTGTCCGCTGTGTCTGGTATGACCCCTCCCCAAGACCGGACCACTCCTCTCGTTCGCGGTCCCTATCTTCACTCCTCTTTTTCCTTTCTTCTCACCAAGAGGATCCCCGGGAGGATCCCATCGAACCACTTTCAGCTCCACCCCCGGAACGTCTTCCGGACATGTTCCCGTACGTGAGTCTTTGTCGAACTATGGCTTTGTAGGAGATTCCCACAGACGACGCTAATTGTGCAAGTCGTAAGTAAGGTTGATGGGCTGGACCTCACTTGGACTCACAACCTATTTGTATGGTGGGATAGGATTTCCTACTTTGGGTCATTCACAACTGGAGGCTCAATGAGATCACTTTTCTTTCCCTTTTGAACACTATTTCCCTTTCTCTTAGTATCGCCTCTTTGTTACTCTATTCTCTACTTCCTTATCCAAAACTTCGCATCCCCTACCCCCCTCTTGGATTCTCTTATTTATAGTGGGTTACTAGTGGGGTGATCATGATTACCTTCAGTGTTAATGGATCGAAAGGTCCAATCTCGTGAGTGGTAAGTGGGGGTTTTGGTGAGAGTGGCTTTGGAAATGATCCCTACTTTAGCAGACATGCACGGCAGCGTTACTCCCAAAGGCACTGCCGGGCATATGTCCGGTGATGCGTCTAGACAAATGCAATATCGTTTGGCAAGTCTGACCGAGCAGCCATCCCAACAGCCATACCGTTGCTCGGTCCGTGATTTGGGCTCTTGAACAATGCTTAGACTGGGCTCGTACTTGGGTGGGCTTGGTTTGGGGCCCGGGTGGTTAGCAACATCAGGCCCTTGGACCTCATTATTGGCCTATAATCCGAGGCTCACACAGATCCGCACAATATGGGTCCGTACACTAGGTATGGCCAAGTCAAGAGCCAAATGGAAACTCTAACTGAGAAGCTTTGTATCATGGAGGGCTCCAGCGCCCATGGAAATGTTGATCTAGGCAGTCTGACCAACTTCCCTCAGGTCATTATGCCTCCCAAGTTCAAGGCACCAGAGTTCGTTAAGTATGATTGTACTGGAAATCCTTACGCGCACTTGCACATGTTCTGTAGGAAGATGGCTCCCTATGGGGATAATCACTCTCTGCTTTGCTAGATTTTTCCTGATAGTTTGACTGGCCCCGCTGTCGCATGGTATGCGAGATTAGAAAATACCTCTAGCTGGAGGGAAATGGCCAACTCTTTCCTAGAATACTACAGGTTCAACACCGAGATAGCTCCCGACCTCACAGTTCTTCAGAGGACAAAAAAGAAGAATGGGGAATCCTTCCGTGAGTATGCCTAGAAGTGGCGTGAGCTAGCTTCACAAGTGCAACCCCCCATGATTGAAAATGAGATGATCAAGTGATTCATTGATAACCTCAAGCCTCCTTACTATGAGAAGATGATCAGCACCCAAGTCACTAATTTCGCTAGCCTCATCCCCATTGAGTAGCGCATTGACAAAGGTATTAAAATCAAAAAGATCATGGATGCCAAGTCTTTGAGTTCCATGGTTGAACAACAAGTCAAGAGAATGACCAGCCGTAAGACTAAGGAAGCCGATGTGCATATGGTCGATAATGCATCAGAAAGGCCTAGAGGTGTTGCTCCCGCCTATGCTACCCCAACTGCTAGACCTTATTAGCAACAATGTCAGTCTACTCAAGCACCTAACCGAGCCTTTAATTGGAGAGGGAGGCTAAACCCACCTCGTCCCTTTAAGAGGGAAAACCATAAGTACACTTCATTACCCATGCCCATGGCAAATCTCTATGCTTACCTATTAGAAAGGAAGCTAATGACGCCAATGTTTCAAAGGCCCAGAGAAGGTCCTCTTCCACACAGATTTGATCTATCCAAGAAGTGCGAACACCATTTTGGGGCCGAAGGGCATACTTTGGAAGAGTGTTACCAGTTGCGAGACCGTGTCCAGGATCTCATTAACAACAAATTGATACAGTTCAATAACAAAGCCGTTCTGAACATCATCACCAACCCTTTGCCTCCCCATCAAGAAGGGAATGTGAATGCCATCATCACGGTGAAAGAAAGGGTTCCAAATTTCACCTCACCATCATTCCCATGGAAGGTTATGCCCCGAGCTTTGGTCCAAGAGAGCCACCTTAATCTTAAGGGTATAAGAACCCCGGGGTTTAATTAGGGGATTTGCTCATTCTGTGACAATGAAGACAGGCGTGCCTTGTTTAATTGTAAAGTGTTTCGAGCACAGGTCTAGATTCTAGCTAAACGCGGTATCATCTCGATTGAAAGGGAAATTGTGCGAAGAAATGATTATATAGCCGCCAACTTGTGTCCTCCAATCACCCAGTCAGGAGCCAGCTACAATGCTATATCAGTTGGATCAAGGAAGGATTGGGATGAATATTTACTGAAACGCCTTGGCTAGGTTACTTCAGCACCTTCCTCTTTAGTGGTCTTTGAGGAGATCGTAGAACCGCCTGCAGATCCGGGGTCATCAGATTTAGGGAAAGGGCAAGTCCTACTTGCCATTAGAGGATTCGCTTCTCTTGTTCTTACATTGCCTACAATCACAAGGCCAACTTCATCATCAGTACAGGAGGGGGCTGCCATCGTTCCTGCTATCCGAGGTTTCAATCCTCTTATTTTGCCAAAGCCAACCTTAGGCATCTCTGGGGTATCCATCTCAAAGGCCCTTGAAGCCATTCTACCAAGTCTGGTGGTCATTGATCCAAAGACGTTCTCTATATCGCCCAATTTGCAAACTCGAGAGGATGTTATCATTCGCATGCTAAAGCCGTTCCCTTATAAAGATAATCATCGTGTCCCCTGAAAATACGATGTGTCATTGATCTCCATTCGAATCGGAAAAGAGGAGGTCTGCTCCAATATCTCTTCAGGTCTATCTAGGCTTACTAGGAGTGGCAGCTACTATACTCCCGAGGAGTTAGAAAGGGGAAGGAAAGAGATTGACAAGGGTACAGCCGAACCCGTCAGGTACAGGGTCATGACTGAAGAAGTTGAAGAATTCTTGAAAATTATTAGAAACTCAGAGTACAGCATGATTTAGCAACTAAACAAGTCACTAGCTCAGATCTCAATCTTGGCGCTAATGCTATCCTTAGATAACCACCGCAAGGCTCTCTTGAAAGTCTTGAAGGAGACGTCTTCCTACAAGTGCTATAGAATCTACCTTTGAAGGTATGGTCTCAACAGTGTTGGCCATTAACTAGATTTCCTTTATGGATGACAAGCTACCACCAGAAGGAAGAGAGCATACTTTGCCCATGTACATTATAGTAAAGTGTGAAGATATGATGGTCGCCAGAGTACTGATTGACAACGGGTCAGCCCTGAATGTTTGCCTGATGTCCACTTTAGAGCACTTGAATGTGGATACCTCTCTTATCCACCCTACCACCATGATTATTAGGGCTGTTGATGGCACTCTTTGGGAGGTGCAAGGCGAGATCGAGTTAGCAATTGGTATTGGCCCCATGTTTTTCATGGTCAACTTCAAAGTCATCAAGGTGGATTCCCTATATAATATGCTCCTAGGGAGGCCTTGGCTACATGCGGCAAGTGCAGTTGCTTCTACCCTTCATCGGAGACTCAAGTTCCCATCTGAAGATCTAATGATCACTATTATGGCTGAGGAACCCCTGACTTTCTTCAAGGAGACTTATGTCCCCTACATTGGTGCCAATGCCTTTTAAGAGGCAACTTTTCACAATTTCGAGCTAGTCTCTATGATTTCCAAAGCTTCAAAACTCGAGTCAGCATGGCCTTCCGCTACTTTAATGGCTGCCAAGGAGACACTCAAATTTGGCTATTAGTTAGGCTAAGGCCTCGATGCGATAAGACATGGGAAGGCTTCTTTGAATGAACTCCTAGACAACAAAGGAGGATTTAGTCTAGGCTACGACCCCTCCTACGAAGAACTTTTCTAGGTTTCCAGAGGAAAGAAAAGGAAGTGCATTAGCCAAGGGATGTCTATTCCCCAGATCATGGTCACTTTTCTAGCTCCAACCGAGGTCATCAAATCAAAAGTAGCACAGTGATCATGTGAGGAAGAATCAGATCTGGCTTGTCTCATCCAACTTTGTCCAGAAGAATTCTCAGTGAATGCCATCATATCCCCAAGGGATGATCCAACTGCCACCATTAGGCCCTGCATGCCAGGCGAGACAGTAGGCTATTGGACCACCAAGCCCTACTTTGTGGTTGCACCAGCTGATTAAGGAGTATTCCATTATCGTGTGGTTGGGTCCTCCAATTGCCCGAAAGAGTTGGGGTTGCATATCTAGTTTGTTTTGCATGTTTATTTCCTATTTCTTGCATTTCTTGCTTACATGTTCTAGTTTATTTTCCAAAGAAAAAAAAATGTTTCCTTTTTATCTTTATCAGGCATGAACTTTGTTATCCCCCTATCTATAATCCACTAATGAAATTATCCAGCGTATTATTCAAGAAATCCTTGCATTTATCTCTTTACTTGCTTTCCTATGAATATGTGTGTGCAAATTGTCTTATGTTTCCTTGTATATGTTCCGTTCTATAGGATCTATTCTGATTCCTAAGCAAGTACTTCATCCTATTACTATAACGAGGATATTAATGACACGAATGAAACAATAGAGTTGGAACATGATATTGAAGGATTAGAGGAAATTTCAAGTCTGCCCATGATATTTTGGAAGCTCTAAACAGAGAGAATAAAGGGTCCAAGCCCAACATAAAAGAGACAGAAGTGGTTAACCTTCCCGACGAAGGCGAAAATGAAGAACCCGTCAAGTTTGCGGTAAACTTTCCTAAGGACTTGAAATATGAGCTCATAGCGCTACTCAAGGAATTCAGAAAGATCTTCGCTTGGTCTTACCAAGATATGCCAGAGTTAGATACCGAGATTATCGTGCACAGAATTCCAGTCAAACTCGAGTGCCCCCCAATGCGACAAGCCCTTCAGAGGATGAAATCTAAAATTATTTTAAGGATCAAAGAAGAAGTAGAAAAGCAGTTGAAAGCCAGTTTGCTTACCGCGATAGCCTACTCAGATTAGGTCGCCAACATTGTTCCCGTGCCTAAGAAAGATGGGAAAGTACGCATTTGAGTTGATTACAAGGATTTGAACCAGGCTAGTCCCAAGGACAATTTCCCATTGCCGCATATCGATACACTGATCGATAATACTGCTACCAACAGGTTCTTCTCCTTCATGGACGAATTCTTAAGCTATAACCAGATCAAGATGGTCGAGGAAGACAAAGCTAAGACGACATTCACCACTTATTGGGGAACCTATGCATATGATGTCATGCCATTCGACTTAAAAAATGCAGGTGCTACTTATCAACGAGCCATAGTAACCTTGTTTCATGATATGATGCATAAAGAGATTGAAGTCTACGTAGACGACATGATTGCCAAATCCTACACTGCCAGGGATTATTTGGTAGATTTGAGAAAGCTATTCAAGCACCTTATCAAGTACAGATTGAGACTAAACCCTAACAAGTGCTCCTTTGGAGCTAGTTCAGGGAAATTACTTGGCTTTATAGTCAACCAAAGAGGAATTGAAGTGGACCCGACAAAAGTCCAAGCCTTTCGAGATAGGCCGACACCGCAAACTAAGAAACAGAATCGCATCTTCTTAGACAAACTCAATTACATAGCTCGTTTCATAGCACAGTTAACCGCTACGTGTGATCCACTGTTCAAGCTCTTAAAGAAAGACACCAAGATAGAATGGACAGATGAGTGCCAAGTGGCCTTTAACAAGATCAAGTAGTATCTGTTAAACCCTCTTGTTTTGGTTCTCCCGACGCTGGGATATCCATTGATCCTTTACCTAATGGCTAACTGAGTCCGATCAGAAAGAAAAAGGCGATTTACTACTTAAGCAAGAAGTTCACCAGTTGTGAGATCAACTACATCGCCATTAAGAAGACATGTTACGCCCTAGCGTAGGCATCACGCAAGCTGCAGCAATATATGCTCTATTACACCAAGTGGCTCATTTCTTGTATGGATCCTATTAAACATATTTGAAAAGCCAGCTCTTATAGGGAAGATCTCCCGTTGGCAAATGTTGCTCTCCGAGTTCGACATTGTGTTTGTGACAAGAAAGGCCTTCAAAGGCCAGGCCATAGCTGATTACCTAGTGGACCAGCCGCTAAATGATCCAGAACTTTCAGAATCCCTCTTCCTTGATGAGGATGTCATGGCACTAGAACCAGAACCAGACAGTGTGGAACCGTGGCGTTGGAAGCTCTATTTCAATGGAGCTGCCAATTCTACCGAAAGTGGAGTGGGAGCAGTCTTAGTTTCCCTTAAGGGCCAGCAAATCCCTGTTTCAGTCTAGTTGAATTTCAATTGCACCAACAACGTCACGAAATACGAAGCGTGCATAGTCGGCCTACAAGTGGTCCTAGAGTTCGGTGCCTATGACTTCAGCGTCTTTGGAGATTCCATGTTGATCATCTCCCAAATCGAAGGAAAATGGCAAGCCCAAGACACCAAGTTGATTTCGTATCAAAAATGCGTCAACCGCTTGATTCTAAAATTTCAAAACATCACATTTGCCTATTTACCCGAACACATAACCGGTTTGCAGACGCCCTGGCTACCATGGCTAGCATGGTCACATTATCAGAATGAGATGATATGTGGCAATTGCGCATAGAAGTCCGTGGTGTTCCAGCCTATTGCATGAACATTGAAAAATGCATGAGTGTCGAAGTTGAAGTCGACAAAAAGCCATGGTACCATGATATCAAGGCTTATATGAAGGGCAGTGAATACCCGCCCAATGCAACGGACAGTGAAAAGAAGTTTATTCGGCGCATGGCCTACCAATTTTTCTTGAGTGGAGAAGTCCTGTACAAAAGGAACCATAATTCTACCTTGCTCCGATGTGTAGATGCCTTTGAGGCTAATCACTTGATGGAAGAGATGCATGAAGGCTTACTTGGGGCTCATGCCAGTGGACCCCTATTGGCCTGCAAGATTATGAGAGCCGGTTATTACTGGCTCACCATGGAAAATGATTGCATTAAACATGTGAGGACATGCCATCGTTGCCAAGCCTATCAAGACAGGAAGAATGCTCCTCCTCAGCCTTTGTATTCTTTGGCAGTACCATAGCCCTTCTCAGCCCAGGGTATGCATGTCATCGGACCTATGATTCCAAAAGCCTCAAACGATCAAGAGTACATCTTGGTGGCCATTGATTATTTCACAAAGTGGGTGGAAGCTGCTTTGTACAAGAGCATCACTCAAGCAATGGTAGCCCAGTTCCTAAAGCACAACTTTATTTACCACTACAGCGTGCCAAAAGAGCTCATTACAGATAATGGGACAAACATAAATGGGAAAATGATCCAGCAACTCTGCTAATAGTTCAAGATCGAGCACAGAAATTCGGTTCCTTATCGCCCTCAGATGAATGGTGAAATGGAAGCCGCTAACAGAAACATAAAGAAAATCTTGGTGAAGATAACAAACACATACAAGGATTGGCACGAGAACTTGCCATTTGCTCTGTGCGCATATCGCACTTTTGTTCGTACTTCCACAGGTGCGACCCTGTGTTAGGATTGGTGCCCTTAAATCCTATTGTAAGATGCTATGTATGATATTATGTATGACATGATATATGACTTAATATTGTGATTAATAAAGTTGTTTTATTATTATCTAAAATAATGTTAACATGAATATGAGACATTATCATTTAGTCCATAAGATACATAGTATGTGATTTATATGATTTAGTCACAGAAGATATAAATCACAGGTTCTTTGTAAACTCAGAATTATAATTCGTAGTCGGTGATGAAATTGGGCATTTCATCTGCGAAGACTATAACATATCAATTAAGATGATTTATCTTGATCATGGAAATAGAGATTTCTAGTTGGTATGTTAATATGTTTTAAGAGTTAAGACATATTGAACTGAACCGCTATGAGATTTATTATTTTCGTAAAGACTGTCAAATGAATAATAAATCTCATGACTTATATTTGCATGAACTCTTAATCCTGAGAGAATAATGGACCTGATCATAAGGTGTAAGTTGCTTTGATATATCAGGAGTGAGATCTAAAGTAACGGTCAAAATCTCAGTATGTTGGGTAACCACATTTAGTGTTGATTGAACATATATTCTCAAGATGGAATTCATAGTCTCTTAACGGAGATATAAAATATTCCCTTAAAATAAGTTTAATGGGTTTGTTATTCAGAGAGTTAGGCCTAACCACTTTAGTAAATAGTTACTAGAGTATATATTTATGAAATTAGATTTCATAAATATATGATGAATAACTTAAAAGATTAAACCGGATACTCAAGGATTAAGATGTAGTAATTTACAAAGTGGCAGTCTACATTAATGACTTTGTATTACTATGAATATTTTATGAAGGGGTTGCATGTAAAATAAAGTCTTGGGATATAATTTATAGATAAGGCCTAGAGTGCAACTATATTTATATAGTGGTATTAAATATAGTTAATGGTAACTTTGAACTTGTCAAGAGTTGATAGAAAAGCCCAAGGCCCATTGGAGCTAGTGTCTTATTGGTACCTTTTGATCCCACTCCAAGCCACACACTTAAGCCCAATTGGAAAGGCCCAAAAGGCCAGCCCAATTAGATAATTGGTTAGATACAAAAGGAAAAACGTTCAGAATATTATGAGTAAGTAACATCATTCTGAAAGGGTGTGTGAGTGAATGTCACTCTCTAATTATCCCTTTGTAACCAATTGAGAGTCCACACTTCTTGGGCATTAGTGGAATTGGAGTGAAGATTAAAAGTATTCCCAAGTGCTTCGATCTTTGTTTTGAAATTCACCGCTTCAAGGTACACTCTCTTATACTTGAATTCTGAAATTTACATAGTACATGTTATAGATTGTGATATGAAGTAAATCCGTTATAAACTTATTTTTCCGCTGCATTCATCTTTATTTCCATCAAATGGTATCAGAGCGGTCTTCAAATACCAATCTGTTTAACATGTCTTGTGAATTTTAGAATTAGAGATGATAGTTTCATATTGTTAGAAGATTATTTTTTTAATTTTCTGCATGTTATTGAAACTATGATTTGATGAAAACTGAAATTGATGTTATGATGTTGTTTAATATTAAATTTAAGTACTTTAAATTGAATCTTAAGGCTATAGCATCAATAGAATTCAGTTTTGACATCCATCTCTGTCTGTAATGTTCATATGTTGAATGTTTGTTCATGAAAAACGAAGAAAACTGCCTTAGGAAAAATTCTGGAAATTCAAGTTTCGCGATTTTTGATCGATCGAAAATCACTTTCGATTGATCGAGTGAAACAAGGATCAGACTTTTTAGATCAATTGATTTTCGATTGCTAGTCAATCGATCGAATTTGTTTTTCGATCGATCAAGAGGCGATCGAGTATCAATCGAAGGAGTCAGATGATCAAGTTTGAATTTCTTATTTTTTTCGATCGATTGAGGGGCACATTCGATCGATCGAAAGAAAGAAAATTAGAAATTTTTCTAAGTGTTTTCATATGTAAAAAGAGTAAGACTATGTGTAATTAAATTATGCATGTTTTAAAATTAAAAACCTTTATTTTAAAATATCTAGTGGGAGAGAGATACAAGGGTTGGATCTCACGGCCTTCATTATCGGTTCATAGTAGTGTGGGGTAAGCACCTTGTCTTGGCGTATATGCCTCGCGATCCCAAAGGAAGGTGTTTACTTCATAGTACTACAAAATTGAACTTACCCATTTAAAGCAGTGTGGACAAGCACCTCGTCTTGGCGTATATGCCTCGCGATCCCAAAGGAGGGTGTTTTGATCCATGGTACTACAAGTTTAAACACTACAAAGGGAGATGAAATGTGGCTACACATGATTCTAGATAATGGTGTACACTAGACTAAGTGTAATGTTAATCTCCCAAATGAGCTATGTCATTATTACTTAGAGGTTAAAGTTGATACGGCATATTATTAGTGTTTGATAGGAGTTATCATGATAGTACTAATAATGAGAATAGTTCTCAACCAATTAATATGTTTATAATATACTTGCTACCAAGGAATTATAGACATGGATTGGGTTGTCGTTGCATATATTATATTATGGTTTTATTAAGGTTCCATACTATATATTTGTATGCTAAATTGATAATGTCCAAGTTATTCATTATATTCATGTTTATTGTTTTCAGATTTGAACATGGCATCTTTTAGCCCACTTGTAGCCATTCTTAATCAAAACAAACTGACTGGATCCAACTATGTTGACTGGAAAAGAAATTTGGACATTGTTCTTACTGCTGAAAAGCACAAATATGTGCTTACTAAACCATGTCCTAACTTTCCTTCTTTAGATGCTCCTCCTGAGGAAAAATAACGATATGATCGTTGACAGAAATCTAATGAAATGGCCTAGTGCTACATCCTAGCATCTATTTCAAATGTTCTACAGCATCAAATGCAGGATGTAGAACTAGCTTTAGACATCATGTTAAGTCTAAAGGAGATGTTTGGTGAGCAAGGCCGTTCTGCAAGGCAAGAAACCATGAGGCAAATTTATAATACCAAATTTATAATACCAAAGCACATGACCGCAATGTGCCATGGACAGTTGTACCAACACCGCGTCGAGCGAGCATTCAACAAGAAAGTTTGACCCAAAGTCTTTGAAGAAGGCAATCTAGTCTTGAAGAAGGCAATCTATGCCTGATCACAGAGGAAAGTTTGACCCAAAGTCTTTGAAGAAGGCAATCTATGCCTGATCACAGAGGAAAGTTTGCCCCAACTTACTGTTAGGATTAGTGCCCTTAAATCCTATTAAATGATGTTATGTATAATATTAAGTGTGACATTGTGTTTGACATTATGTATGACTTAATATTATATTTAATAAATTTGTTTTTTTATTATCTGAAATAATGGTAACATGAATATTCGGACATTATCATATAGTCCATGAGATGCAATAGTATGTGATTTATGTGAAGAGTCACAGAAGATATAAATCACAAGTTCTTTGTAAACTCAGAATTATAGTTCGTAGTCGGTGATGAAATTGGGCATTTCATCTGCGAAGACTATAATATATCAACTACGATGATTTGTCTTAATCATGGAAGTGGAGACTTCTAGTTGATGCGTTGATATGTTTTAAGAGTTAAGACATATTGAACTGGACCGCTATGAGATTTATTATTTGCCTAAAGACTGTCACATGAATAATAAATCTCATGACTTGTATTTGCATGAACTCTTAATCCTGAGAGAATAATGAACCTGATCATGAGGTGTAGGTTGCTTTAATATATTAGGAGTGAGATCTAAAGTAATGGTCAAAACCGCAGTATGTTGGGCAGCCACATTAAGTGTTGATGGAACATGTATTCTCAAGATGGAATTCATAGTCTCTTAACGGAGATATAAAGTATTCCCTTAAGATAAGTTTAATGGGTTTGTTATTCAGAGAGTTAGGCCTAACCACTTTAGTAAGTAGTTACTAAAGTATATATTTATAAAATTAGATTTCATAAATATATGATGAATAACATTAAAGGATTAAACCGGGTACTCAAGGATAAGATGTAGTAATTTACAAAGTGGCAGTCTACTTCAATGACTTTGTATTACTACGAATACTTTATGAAGGGGTTGCATGTATAATAAAGTCTTGGGATATAATATATAGATAAGACCTAGAGTGCAACTATATTTATATAGTGGTATTAAATAAAGTTAATGGTAACTTTGGACTTGTCAAGAGTTGACAAAAAAACCCAAGGCCCATTGGAGCTAGTGTCTTATTGGTCCCTTTTGGTCCCATTCCAAGCCACATACTTAAGCCCAATTGGTAAGGCCCAAAAGGCCAGCCCAATTAGATATACTGGTTAGATACAAAGGGAAAAACATACAAAATTTTATTGGTAAGAAAAACATCATTGTAATGGTGTGGAAGTGAGTGAAAGTCACTCTCTAATAATCCCTTTGTTACCAATTGAGAGACCACACATCTTGGACGTTAGTGGAATTGGAGTGAAGATTAAAAGTATTCCCAAGTGCTTCAATCTTCGGTTTTTGAAATTCATCGCTTCAAGGTACGATCTCTTGTTCTCAAATTCTGAAATTTACTTTATGCATGTTATCAATATTGAATGAAGTAGATTCGTTTCAAAACTTACTTTTCCGCTGCGTTCATCTTTAATTCCATCACTTACGAGGGCCCATATGTGGTAAAGAAGGCCTTCTCCGGAGGAGCCTTGATTTTAGCCGACATGGACGGGCATGACTTTAATACGCCCACCAATTCTGACGTCGTCATACGGTACTTTGCATGAAGGAGCCTATCAATGCACCTTATTTCTACATTTTTGTATAAAAGAAAAAAACAACAAAAAAACAAAAAAAAACAAAAAAACAAAAAATATGTCAAAGGGTAGATTGAAAACCCGAAAGGGCAGTTTACGCAAAAGGAGAGCCAAAAGATAGAGAGTGTGAGAAAATGTAAAAAGGTATATTGAAAACCCAAAAGGGTAATCTATGCAAAAATTAAGGCAATCAAAAGTCAGTTGAACTATGAGATGACCTGATCCTTCCTCGTGGAGGTATATAGGCAACCATCTTGGTTTGGCCACATATTCAAAGAAAAACTAGTCATTTGAATCCCCTCGGATATATGATCAAAATCAGAAAATTAAATGGATCCAGCATCCAAGACAAGATATGAAGACAGCTCTAAGATCTATGTCGACAACACTGCCACGACCTAGTGGTCTACTCAAGATGTTCTGGCTTATGCCGATGGGAAATGTACCCCGATGGGAAAAGGAAAAGATCCATCTAGAACATTATGTATCCTTGGAAAAATAAGATATTTATAGGCATGGATTTTACATTTATGACTTATTTGTATAATCTTGCATTTTCAAAGTATTTGCCCCCATATTCATTAACATGCCTGTATTGTGCCATTCTGTTTCTTTCATACATTCTAGTATCAAAAATGAAATCTCATCTCATAAATATATCATGTATATCATCATAAACATCTCTCTCCACAATCTCTCAGTATCTAAGCATGCCTAACATACTAGACTATGCTTTAAGAACTCAAACAAAAAGCGGAAGGCCTTACGCAATTGCCTAACAATTTACAAAGGACCTTTCCATACATGGTGGGATACTAACTACATAGCTCACGTGTAGAAACAAAGTAAATAGAAAAGAATGCCAACCAGTCAAACATGGCCAAGCGATCAGACAGGGGCTGGCACAACCTCCCAAAACCATTACGGAGAATCGGGTCATCTTGAGCATAAATGCAAAGCAATCTGGTTGCATCAAAGCCTAGGTTTCTGGCAAACTCTCTAAGTTTGTCATGGGAATGCCGAAGATGGACCAGCTCCCTTTCCATCGTGGAATCAGAAGTAGAGCCCTATCTCTCAATCTCTAGCAAAGCCTGCAAGGTGCCCACTTCTGCAGTAGCAACTCTCAGGGCCTCCTTTCTTTCTGCCAGCTTAGTCTGAAGGTGACGAAAATCCAGCTGTGGCTCACTAGGCTCATCGCCTTCTCGTCCCTGCTCCATGCCCAAAGTGGAGTGAATATAGGATCTCGCCTGCACTAGCTCCAATGCTAAGCCATTGGCCTTGCCGCTAGCCTCAGCCCTACTAGCCTCTAATGCGGCTCTCTCCTCATCTCAAGTGTGATCCAGAGCGGCAAACCTCCGAGTAAGACCTACAAGCTCGTCCTCCAAACCCACAGCCCGGGATTTCAATTAAACACACTCTACCTCTGTGCCTGGAGAGGCTGGCCCCCTCTAATCGAGCTCTACCCTAAGAGTAGTGAGCTCACTCGCTTGCACACTACTCATCTCCTCAATATCCTCTATGAGTGTATCAATTATCTCCATGCTGCAGTCTCTGTCCTTGACAGCTTCCTTCAGGCACTCCCTCAAATTCGCAAGGGCCTTTTCAACCCTGATCTCGAACTCCAAAGTATAATCTCTCAAAATATCAGCCGAAAGTGGCAAATTGGCCGAAACTAGTGATGATAAGTCAAGCACAAAGACGGGATCCCTTGTGTCTTGCCACACTTTAAACTCAACAGAAAACCATTCCTGGTCATCCATAGAACAGAAAGGGAAGTCAGTGCTCGACTTACGCGCCATATCACTACTACATCGATGTCCACGAGCCCGTACTGGCAGGTAATAGTAGAAAGATCACTAAGTCGGGGAATATGCTGGATAACCCCAAACTGCCATATGGCCATGCCCAGGAAATACCCAGTGCACCCTCAGATGCCCACTAGGGGAATGCCGAGTAAAGTGACATAATGGGTCTGCCCCTGCCCTCTAATGATACCCCACTTAACTCTTTAAGTCCAGTCAGTAGGACTCAGACTGCACAAGTATCTCAGCCAACCATCAGTATCCCCAGAAAAAGGAAGAGTGAGAGATACAGTAGCCCAAACTCTATTCCTACTCACAAAGCCCATGGGCTGATTCCTAGCAATGACACTCAAGTGGCTACAAAACCACAGCTGTAACATGTGAATGCAGCAACCTAGCCTACCCCTACCCACCTCCTGACACAAGGACAAGGATCTAATGGTCTTGGAATGTAAAGCACGAATGAAAGAGGTACCATGATGTAAAGCACTCACCAGAGGGAGAACAGCAAAACTGACAGCTTCTGAGGGTGAACCACGCCAAAAAAGGCCACCAAGAAGGAATGACGCCAATAAGATGCTCACCACTCCTCCAAATCCACAAAATCATCTTGGTAGCCAACAGGGCACTCCGATAAATGGAACTGATCATACAAGAACTCAAAGGACATGCTCCCTCCTATCCCACTGCCATACCAAGTCAGCGCCTCCACAACGGGCCTCTTAAAGCCCATTAAATCAGTGAGCCTCTTGCTGTAGCGTATCCGCACCGATGGAACAAAAACAATGCTCAGAGGAGTAGAAAGAGAAAGGAAACAATCATACAATAGGGTCCTAGCAAGAGATGATGAACTCCAACAAATGCTAATCTAGTGTGGTGTGAAAAAGAGCAATGGCATCTCCAAGTAGTTGCCAGATGAGTGCCTAGTCACCACAAGAAAAAAAGCCCTACCACCTCTTAAGCTTCCTCTCGTGGCAATCCTCCCTCTCAAGCTCAACCAAGGTGTCGTTGGAGTGAGCACCAAAAGCATCCATGAACGGATCTTGCTGAAATCTGACAATTCGATGAAGATCTACACAAAAAATGGTGAAAAAGCAGTGTTTTCTAAGCATTTTGGGTGAAGAAAAAGGAAAAAGAAATCCTAGAAAAATCACATGCCAAGGCTTTTCATCCCCCCAGGCACAAACCTACACATATTCTGAGCACTCCCTCCCTATTTGGCATGTTTTTGATCACCTTGGAGCAAAGATTCCCTCATTTTAGCACTCGTCGTAATGCGCGATCGGCCAAGCAGTAAACCAGATTGCCAGACACTCTCGCTCGCGCATCCGAAGCCACAAAAATCCTACACTAGGGCAATTTATATTTATGCATCTCAAAGCCCGGTTCACCCGATTCAGGGGTCGATTCAACCCCGATAGTCAGAATTTACAACAAAAAAAGCTAGAGCCTAATCTCGACCACGCGGCAGCTTTTGCAGCCTATTTGGAGGACAGAAGAAGTCATTTCTCACGATGTTACCTCAAAAGGCCTGTCCTTGGATTTTTAGCCCACTCAGGTAATAACAGGAACGACCACTGCATATTGCCTCATGGCGTGTCTAAGGAGATCTCATTCGGAGTGTTCACATTCATTATCAGCATTATGGTATGGTCTACAAAGTCGAGGCCACTTTCAGCTAGTCTGCAGGCTCAAAACCTCACAAAACCCTAAACTGGGGCAAGTTATTTTGCGCAATTCTCATCAGGGAAAAGGGATTTTGAAAGTTCTGGATCATTCAACAGCTTGTCCGCTAGGTAATCGGCTATGGCCTGGCCCTTGATGGCCTTTCTTATCACAAACACAATGTCAAACTCAGAGAGTAACATTTTCCAACGAGAGATCTTCCTTGTAACAGCTGGCTTTTCAAAGATGAGCCGCGTGGTGTAGTAGAGCATATACTACCGCAACTTGCGTAATGCCCACGCTAGGGCGCAACACGTCTTTTCAATGGCAATGTAATTAGTCTCACAACTGGTGAACTTCTTGCTTAAGTAATAAATCGCCCTTTCTTTCTTATTGGGCTCAACCAATTGGCCTAACATGCAGCCCTTGGAGGTTTCTTATATCGCTAGGCAGAGAATCAATGGATATTTTGGCGTCGGGGGAACCAAAATAGGAGGGTTCAACAAATACTGCTTGATTTTGTCAAAGGCTGCTTGGCACTCATCTGTCCATTCTATCTTTATGTCTTTCTTCAAGAGCTTAAACAGCGGATCACATGTGGCGGTTAACTGCGCTATGAAGCGAGCTATGTAATTGACTTTGCCTAAGAAGCTGCGAATCTGATTCTCAGTTTGAGGTGTTGGCATGTCTCGGATGGCTTGGACTTTTGCTGGGTCCACTTTGATTCCTCTTTGGCTGACTATGAGGCCAAGCAATTTCCCTGAACTAGCTCCAAAGACGCACTTGTTAGGGTGTAGTCTCAACCTATACTCTGTAAGGCGCTTGAAAAGCTTTCTCAAATCTACCAAATGATCCTTGGCAGTGTGGGATTTGGCAATCATGTTGTCCATGTAAACTTCAATCTCTTTATGCATTATATCATGGAACAAAGTTACCGTGGCTCGCTGATAAGTAACACCAGCATTTTTTAAGCCGAATGGCATGATATCATATGCATAGGTTCCCAATGAGTGGTGAAAGCAATCTTAGCTTTGTCTTCCTCAGCCATTTTGATCTAATTATAGCCTGAGAACCCATCCATGAAGGAAAATAACATGTTGGTAGTTGTATTATTGATTAGGGTATCGATATGTGGCAATGGAAAGTTATCCTTGCGATTGGCCTGATTCAAATCCCTATAGTCGACGCACATGCGTACTTTCCCATCTTTCTTAGGCACGGGAACAATGTTGGCGACCTAATCTGAGTAGGCTATTGCGATAAGGAAACCGGCTTTCAACTGCTTTTCTACTTCCTCCTTGATCTTCAAAATGATCTCAGATTTCATCCTTCAAAGGGTTTGCTGCACTGGAAAGCATTCTGACCTAATTGGAATTTTGTGCACAACAATCTGAATATCCAACCCTGGCATATCTTGGTAGGATCAAGCAAATATCTCTTTGAACTCTTTGAGTAGCACTATGAGCTCAAGCTTCATGTCTTTAGGAAAGTTCACCCCAATCTTGACAATTTTTTCATTCTCGCTTTCATCAGCAAGGTTAATCACTTCAGTTTCTTGTATGTTAGGCTTAGACCCTTCGCTCTCTCTGTTCTAGCTTCCAAAATATCACGAGGCAAACTCAGAATTTCCTTTAATCCTTCAACATCATGATCCAACTCTATTGTCTCATTCACATCATCAATATCCTCGTTATGGTAACAGGACGATGTACTTGCTTGGGAATTAAAATAGATCCTATAGAACGGAACATATACAGAGAAACATAAGACAATTTGCACACACATATTCATAGGAAAGCAAATAAAGAGATAAATGCAAGAATTTCCTGAATAATACGCTGGATAATTTCATTAATGGGTTATAGATAAGGGGAGAACAAAGTTCATGTCTGATAATGATAAAAAGGGAAATACTCTTTCTTTCTTTCTTTTTTTGGGGAAATAAACTGGGAAATGTAAACAAGGAATGGAAAAAATAGGAAATAAACATGCAAAACAAACTAGATATGCGATTCCAACTCTTTCGGGCAATTGGAGTACCCAACCACACGATGATGGAACACTCCTTACTCAGTCTGTGCAACCACAAAGCAGGGCTCGATGGTCCAATGGTCTACTATCTCGCCTGGCATATAATGCCTAATAGTAGAAGTCAGATCATCCCTGGGGGATATGATGGCATTTACTGAGATTTCTTCAGGGCATAAGCGGATGAGACAAGCTAGATCTGATTCCTCCTCAATGATTCATGTGCCATTTCTGATCTGATGACCTCGGCCGGAGCCGGAAAAGTGACCATAATGTGGGGAATGGACATCCTTTGATTAGTGCACTTCCTTTTCTTTCCTCTGGAAGCCTGGAAAAGTTCTTCATCGGAGGGGTTATACCCCAGACCGAAACCTCCTTTGTTGTCCAAGAGTTCAATCAAAGTAGTCTTCTCCTGTCCTACAGCACCAAGGCTTTGGCCTAACTGATAGCCAAATTTGAGCATTTCCTTGATAGCCATTGAAGTAGCGGAAGGCCATGCTAACTCGAGTTCCGAAACCCTAGAGATCATGGAAACTAACTCGAAACTGTGGAAAGTTGCCTCCAAAAAGGCATTAGCACCAATGTAGGGGACAGAAGCCTCCTTGAAGATAGTCAGGGGTTCTTCAGCCATAATAGTGATCAACAGATCCTCAAAGGGGAACTTGAGCCTCCGGTGAAGGGTAGAAGCAAATGTGCCTACAACATGTAGCCAGGGCCTCCCTAGGAGTATATTATATGGGGAATCCACCTTGAGGACTTGGAAGTTGACCATGAAAAACATAGGGCTAATTCCAACGGTTAATTTGATCTCGCCTTGCACCTCCCGGAGAGTGCCATCAAAGGCTTTAATGATCATGGTGGTAGGGCGGATAAGAGAGGTGTCCACATTCAAACGCTCTATAGTAGACATCGGGCAAACATTCAGGGTTGATCCATTGTCAATTAGTACTCTAAAGACGATCATATTTCACACTGTACCATAATATGCATGGGCAAAGTATACTCTCTACCTTCTGGTGGTAGCTCATCATCTGTAAAGGAAATTTGGTTGGTGGCCAACACCATTGAGACCATACCCTCAAAGGAAGATTCTGTGACACCAGTAGGGACACATGTCTCTTTCAAGACTTTCAAGAGAGCCTTGCGATGGACATCAGAGGATAGCAATAGCGCCAAGATGGAAATCTGAGTTGGTGACTTGTTTAGCTGCTGACTCACACTGTATTATGAGTTTCTGATAATTTTCAAGAATTCCTCAGCTTCTTCGGTTATAAGCCTATTCCTAACGGGTTTGGCTGTACCTTTGCCAATCTCTTTCCTTCTTTTTTCTAGCTCTTCGAGAGTATAGCAGCAGCCACTCTTAGTAAGCCCAGATAGACCTAAAGAAATATTGGAGCAGACCTCTTCTTTTTCGGTTCGAGTAGAGATCAAGGAAACATCATATTTTCATGGGACACGATGGCTATCTTCATAAGGAAACGGCTTCGACATGCGAATGATAACGCCCTCCTGAGTTTGCAAATTGGGCACTATAGAGAACATTTTTGGATTAATAACCACCGGACTTGGCAGAATGGCTTCAAGGGCTTTTGAGCCGGATACCCTAGAAATTCCTGAGGTAGGCTTCGGCAAAATAAAAGAATCGAAACCTTGGACAATAGGGACAATGGCGATTCCCTCCTAAACTGATGATGAAGCCGGCCTTGCAACTGCAGGCAATGAAAGAATTAGATAAATGAATCCCTCGATGGCTGGCAGGGCTTGCCCTTTTTCTAAACCTAATAACCTTGAATCCGCAGGTGATTCTATGATCTCCTCAATGACTATTGAAAAGAGAGGTGCTAAAGTAACCTTTCCAAGGCATTTCTGTAAATATTCGTCCCAATCCTTCCTCGAACCAACTGATATAGCATTGCAGCTAGTTCCTGACTGGGCAGCTAGAGGACATAGGCTGGCTGCCATGCAATCATCCCTTCGCACAGTTTCCCTTTCAATCGAGATAATACCACGATTAGCTAGACACTGAACCTGTGCTTGAAGCACTCAGCAATCAAACAGGGCATATCCGTCTCCATTGTCACAGAATAAGCAGATTCTCCAATCAAATCCTGGGGTTCTCATGCCCTTAAGATCAAGGTGGCTCTCTTGGACCAAGGCTTGGAGTAGGGCCTTCCATGGGAATGACGGTGAGGAGAAATCCGGAATCCTTTCTTCCACTGTGATGATGGCATTCACATTCCCTTCCTGATAGGAAGGCAAAGGATTGGTGATGATATTTGGAGCAGCTACATTATCGAACTATTTAAACTTGTTGTCTAGGAGATCCTAGACACGGTCCCTCAAATGGTAACATTCTTCCAGAGTATGACCTTCGGCCCTAAAATGGTGTTCACACTTCTTGGACAGATCAAAGCCAAGTGATGGAAGGTCTTCTCTGGGCCTAAAAACATTGAGGTCACTAGCTTCCTTTCCAACAAGTAAGCGTAGAGATCTGGCATGGGCATAGGTAACAGAGTGTACTTCAGGTTTTCCCTCCTCAGAGGACGAAGTGGGTCTGGCCTCCCATTCTGATTAAAGGCTCGATTACATGCTTGAGTAAACTAAACCTGTTGCTGATAAGGTCTAGCAATTGGGGTTGTATAAGCAGAAGTTATACCCCTAGGCCTTTCTAATGTATTGTCAATCATATTCACATCAGCTTCCTTAGTCTTGCGGCCGATCATTTTCTTGACTTTTTGTTCAACCATGGAACTCAAAGACTCGGGATCCATGATTTTCTTGCTCCTAATACCCTTGTCAATACGCTCCCCAATAGGGATGAGGCTAGCAAAATAAGTGACTTGGGTGCTGATCATCTTCTCATAGTAAGGAGGCTTGAGGTTATCAATGAACCATTTGATCATCTTATTTTCCATCATGGGGGGTTGCACTTGTGCGGCTAGCTCACGCCACCTCTGGGCATATTCTCAAAAAGACTCCTCACTCTTCTTCTCTATTCTCATAAGGACTGTGCGATCGGGAGCTATCTCGGTGTTGAACCTGTAGTATTCCAGGAAAGCGTTGGCTATTTCTCTCAAACTAGAGGTCTTTTCCGATCTCATATACCATGTGGCCGCAGGGATGGTCAAACTATCAGGGAAAATTTGGTAAAGCAGGGGATGATTATCCCCATAAGGAGCCATCTTCCTATAGAACATGCGCAAGTGCGTGCAAGGATCTCCAATACCATCATACTTGACGAACTCTAGTGCCTTGAACTTGGGAGGCATAACGACCTAAGGGAAGTTGGTCAAACTGTCTAGATCAATACTTTCATGGGCGTTGGAGCCCTCTATGATACGAAGCTTCTCAGCTAGAGTTTCCACTTGGCTTTTAATTTGGCCATACCCAGATTCGGGGTTCTTGTCCTTAGAAGGATCCATTTCTTGGTCATTGCCCTGAGGTGGTATATTGTGGCCCTGATCCTGTCCTTATGGAGGCTGATTTTCATTCTCAATTTGGCGACCTCCTTGACTATGATCGGAAGAGTTTTGTCCTCCTCTTACAACTAGCTATTGCACCATGCACATCAATTCTGACATTTGCTATTTCTTTTGAGTGAACTCGGCAGAACTCACTTCGAGAGTCGAAGGCCCACTAGTAGACATCTCTCTTGCACGGGACCTAGTGACGATGGGATCACAACATAGTGGTAGCTTAGGCTGTTTCTTTTTAGCAATATTTTGATCCTGAGAAAGAATAGAAGGTGAAAGAAATGAGGTGCATTTGACAATGTGGAAACACAACACCAAAATCAAGTTAGTTTATGCCTTGCTATTTAACATGCACCTACCATTTTTTGAAAAATTTGGCTTTTGCACCCTTGATCGGGTATTTATCATGGTGAGTTTCTACTATGATGCAAGATTAATGCACAGGATTGGCAAGTAATCGAAACTTTCATGACATGCTCAATAATGCGGGAAGGACCCTTCTTTTTATTACACGCTTGTACAAGATTCACTTTTACAACACTGAGTTCATTGACTCCAACAATAGGCCTTTTACAATACAGGTAAATGCGATTACGAGGAAAAGCTTAGCTTCTGACAATGTGGACTTCTTGGGGAACCTCTTGGACACTTGGATCTCTTGGACCTTTGGATCTCTTTGAGAACTTTTTGGCAACTTGAACCTCTTGGCAATTTAGACAACATGGATCTCTTGGACCGTTGGATCTCCTTAAGGACTTAGGTCTCCTAGCAATCTTTTTTGGATCTTTTCTAGGAAAGCTCTTGAACTCTTGATGCTTTGGAATTCTTGATAGCTTTTTGGCAGCGTTTCTATTTGACGTAAATTTTATCTTTGCACAATTAGGTGACAGGACCATTTAGTGTATGCATGAACACCCTTTCAAGGTTGTAAACCCTTAGGGATAGGGTATGATCTAGCATGTATAAGCAATCAGATTGCTTTCCCTAGGGGTTTAATCATGGATGTTGTACAAGTAGGATAGAAGAAACCTGGAGTAGAGCACAATTTCTTTAGCGCAAGCAAAAAGGGCGCACCTGTTACAAAAAACTTTTCCTTGACCTCTAGTCCTAGAAGGGTATCCTTTCCTAGGCTTGGATGTTTACTCTTTGGGCTTTACCTAGTCTTCATGGGGCTCTGGGCTTAATCTAATCCTCATGGGTTTGACATAACTAGGCCAATTGTATGCAAAGGCTTAACTGGTAGGTTGTTCCTATCCTAGGGGGACTCAATCGCCATACCCCTCCCTGCATGGAAGTTGTGGGGCAGAAAGGATCGAGAGGGCTTTTCAGCTACTCCTGTCCACCTATGGACCCAAAAGTGCCTACAAAGTCAGCTCCAGATCTAACTATGGGTAACACTGCCGATGTTTATGTCTAGGCATCTGCAAATGGGGTGATGAAATCCCTAAAGAGATGTGACTACGCTTGCAGTGCGGAGCTCGGGTTTGGCTCAAAAAGGGTGTATATGTCATGCCATCCTTAATGGAAGGGAAAGACTTTTTCCAAACACAGCAGATATATATATATATATATATATATATATATATGAAAGCAGATAAAGGTGCAACGGAAATTAAGTTTTGTTACCCTATGTTTGCATGTGAGGGAAAGTTGCATGTGGGGAAAGCGATAAAGCCTCGTGTGAAAATACCTCAAAGCCTCCCTTTCGGAAAAGGAGTTTTTGGAAGAAGATTTTTTTTTGCTCTTTTGAAAATAGTCTACTAAGATATAGTAAAAGCCTTTTTCAAAAGGAAAGTCCCGAAGGCCAATGCCAATTTCTGTGTTTTTAAAGGCCAATGTCCAAAGATTATGGTTTTATCAAAAGCTCTAAAGGCTAAACTCTCATATATCCCCAGTGGAGTTGCCAGTCTGTCGACGCCCAGCCTTGATCGAAGTGAAAAACCGCCATCATCAGGCTTTCATTCGACCACCCGTCGTGGTGACGCTCTCACGCGCACGGGACCCATTGGAGGCCCCTCTCAATTGATTGGTACGTGGTGTTTGTGTGGAGCTTCGAGTGCTCTCTCTCTTAATGGAGGAAGGTATTTGTCTACCTTTGGGGGTGTGGTAGGAATCTTGGCCAAATTTTAGGTGAATTACCAAAGGTAAATGAAGTCGCCACCAATTATTAGGTTTTTTTAAGGTGTGATTGGTCACCTGTTTCTAGTTGATTTTATTACTAATCCTAGGCTAAGAAAAAGGGCATTTTTCCTAATCTAATGTGGATGGCAAAAAGTCTTGATTCTTGATTTCGGAAGTTTGGTTACTGTGAGAGACATGTCCCTCAAAAAAAGAGATTCGAGTACTTTTTTAGGACACCTCTCTTTTTGGGTAAGTGGTATGGAGTTGCCACTTATTTTTCTTTATACAAAAAAATAAGAAAAAATACTAATTACAAAATACATGACTGAGTAGTTCCATTCATTGATTGAATAAAAATTACGTATCTGGAAAATTGAAAAGTTACATAGCTTTGGGTCCTAGTTACAATCTACCAATTACGTACATGGCTTGTTGTCCTAGTTACATTTTACCCAAAACAAATGTAGACAAGGCTAGATCTACTAAACCAAAAACCTAAATCCGAAGGCTAGGGTACAGAATGGGAAGGTGTTAGGCACCCATTCCGCCCAGACATAGTCTGGTCTTCTAGACTCTTTTGACCAATGTACTATGATATGCATGTCATGCATGATATGTTGAACATGTGAATGAAAAATTAAACCACACAAATTTATATATGGATGAAATCTCTTCTTTTGTTAAAAAAATCAGATCTATTTTTATTGTTAAAAAAAATGATTTTGATTTGTCAAAATATCAGATCTACTTTATGGGATGTAAAAAAAAGGTTTTGTGATGACAAAAATTCAAATCTTTTTTTTTATATAAAAAAAGTGATTTTTGATGACAAAAATTCAAATTTGTTTTATTATAATTTAAAAAAAAAAGATTTTCTAAGAAGAAAACTTCATTCATAATCTAATATTTATGCAATCATGAATTAAAATAAACACAAACAGAGCAATACATAATCTCTTTCTTTATTTCAACAATTTGCATGTATTTAAGAAGATCAAATTTGAGAAAATTTTAGATCTGCATCTCATAAAGACGCAAATCTCTTTTTTGTTTGAGAAAAATTTAGATCTACATCTTAAGAAAGATGCAAATCAGTTTTTATATTGAGAAAAAATTCAGATCTATATCTTATAAAGATGCAGATTTGTTTTATTTTAAGAAAAATTTAGATCTACATCTTATAAAGATGCAGATCTGTTTTGTTTTAAGAAAAATTCAGATCTACATCTTATAAAGATGTAGATCTGTTTTGTTTTGAGAAAAATTCAGATATACATCTTATAAAGATGTAGATTTGTTTTGTTTTAAGAAAAATAATTGTTCACATGCAAATTTATTGACATTCAAGAAAAAGATTATAACAATCATATAGAAAATGTCATGCTTTAAACAAAGGACAATTAAAAATTCATAGATATTTGAAAAAAAAAAGAGATATAATATGCATCATCACATCACAAGAGAAGGGTGAAGGAAACAACCTTTTGCATGAGCACACTTTGTTCTTGAGAGGATGTTTTAGGGTTCAAAGAAATTTGTTCAATTCTCTTTGAAACCTAAAAACCCTAATTTTGCAGCAACACTTAGAGAGAGGATCAGAAAATATGTCTGATTTGAGAGTAAAAAACGTATGACTCTTAGAGTGTAAAAAAAAAGGTGCTGAATTATGAGGTTCAATCTCTATTTATAGATGCCAGAAGACTCTAAAAAATAGGTACAGACGATTAAGGTTTGAATCCAGCCGCATCCTTTTGCGAAAAGATCAAAAAGGGTGTGCATTATCGTCACTCAAAGGCCATTGGGCCAAAGCCCAACCAAGGGAAATTCGGCCATTTCGGCACTCCAAAAGTGTCGAATTGGCTCTTGGAGGCCGTACGCGCTTTTGAGTTTGGGTGCCATTTGGTCTCTCCTTCTAGGGTTTTTTGACCGGTCCTTGTACCTAGACGTGTTTTCAACCTCCGTATATGATTTTTTTGTTTCTTTTCTGGATAATTCAAGCTTTTTTAAGAGTAATTATCTTAAAGATAAATACCTTAAAATAAATCTTGGTAATGTTCAGATTATCCCCAATTTTGTTGTTATCCAATCATCCATTTTATTCCCATGCATGCATCCCTATTTTAAATACTAATTATCAACCAATCATAAAATTATCTAATTAATTTTAATTGCTTAACCAATCAGAATTAATTTAAATTAATCATGTGCGGTCGATTCTACCAAGACACAATGCATACTGACCGTGCAAACTTGATCATGCGATATCTTTCAATTTAACAGTCCGATTCGGAAACCGGAAACACCGTTGCGACCGTTAGAATCTCAAGATCATTTTTATGATATGCAATGAATGAATTAATGCATACAATACAGGAACAAATTGATGCATGTGATGCAAGAACAAAATGATGCATGTGATGCAAGAATGATTTTTTTTTTTGGTACATGGATGGTCACTTCAGTCATCTTCCTTGATTAAATCATGGAAGCAAAATTGAGTGTCTACAATTATGTGTGGGGAAGGTGTTAGGCACCCCACAACGCCTGTCTAAGGACAATCCTTTGTTTTGATAAAATCTTAATTTTTGGAGATTGGCAGTAAAAACATGGTTTTGGCATTGTCTTTCAGGGCTTTGCATGCATAGGGCCTTTGAGGTTCAGCTTTTGAATGGGTGTGATCCCAATCTATGCTTTCCTAAGGCATTCGGGCAAAGTACCAGATTTCCACGACGAAAATCCGGCAACACGTCATCTTACTTTTGCGGTGGAAATTAGGCATTGCTTTGCCTTAGGTGACATGAACTGTGACAATCACACTGGGAGGGGCGAGCAGGTATATATATACATACATCATGCACAATGCAAGCACATAAAGCAGGAAAGTAAATGCCTACATCCCTAGAGCATGACTCAAAATATTTGTGCAGGAAAGTAAACAGGGGTTGCCATACTCTAAAAATGAGGACAAACGGTACATGGCATGATATACCTAATACAACCCATCTTAGAGAGAAAGGAAGGTGGAAGGGAGGGGGTTTTAAAAGAGTATATAACCAAATAGGAGAAAATAGACCTCTAAATCTACTGAACATAGTCGCTTGGCTTATATCCACATGCTCACATCCTCACCATTTTTGTTTGCACCTAGGAGACAGTGCCCTAGCTCCATGCGTCCTCGCTCCATGTGTGTACATGCAAAGGCAAAGACAAGAAACCAATAGATAAGTAATGGAAGGAAAAAGATGCAAAAAGCATATGAAAGAGGCATAAAGCAACTAAGCATGATAGATATGGCAAGCAAAGAAACAAGAAACAAGAAAGCAAGCAAACAAGCGAGAAGGCAAGCAAGCAAGTAAGCAAACAAAAGGTGGTGTCCGCGAGGGACAAATGTAGGTTTGGATTGGATGTCCATGAATTCATTGTGTTGAAGCATGGATGACACACTAGCAAGCAAGACTCATGCATGGACATGTAAGCAAGTGTGTAAAGATGCATAGAAAGCCAACGGGTGGCACCAACAAGCATGATAAGCTTATCATTGCACGGAACGGAAAAGGGGAAAGGTATGCACGAAGCAACCGGCATCATGGTGATGCATCCCAAATGGTTACATCCGAAGGAGGCCTCACGAGCGTCGGATGTAACCAAATAAGATCAAGCCCGCGGAGGGCACCAAACATTGCAAAGCCTAAAACTAGAGAGGCTAACACAAGCATAAAGTATGGAAGCAAGCAAGCATAGACATGCAAAATAGGAATGATCCAAACCCTTCAATATGGGCCAAGGTGTATGGACGATGACAAAGACCATAGGGTCTATATTGGGTCCGAACCAATAGGCCGAAACACAAGAAAATGCGATAAAAAAAAAAACAAAAACAAAAAGGCTACAACAACACATGGCATGACGAACAAGGTCTAGGCCTAAGCACATAAACAAGGCGTGAAGCATGCAAGCACATAGATGATGGCATAAAACATGTAAAAAACATTGATCTAAGCATGTTAACACATTGATCTACACATATAAGCATGGAATATGCATGTAGACATGTAAAAGTAAATCTAAGCATGTGGATGTAACATTAAAGCATGGAAGAACACAAATCCAAGCATACAAGCATGTGAAGGCATAGACATAGGCATAGGAGCATTGAACATGCATACAAACATGTAGATCTAAGCAAGGTATGGCCGGCGACATAATATCAAGCATGTGAGCATGTAGACCCAAACATCAACACATGGGAAAGAGAAGATTTAAGCATCTAAAGCATGACATAAAGCATAAAACATGTAGATCAAGACAAAAAAAACATGTAAACAAGCATGGAAGAACATGGATCTAAACTAAGAACATGCTAGGAGCAAGATAAAGCAAGAAACATGCTAAGGAAAGCCATAAATCATGTTATTAAGGCATAAAAGAGCAAGATAAAAGCTAGATGAAGATTTAAAGAAAATGGGGAATGGATAGTAGCTAAAAAGCTACATCCATACCCCTTAAATCTCAAATCCAAAATATGGAACCAAGGACAGGAAGATAGAGGGTATGAACACTACCTTGTATTTTTGGTGAAGAGAAGAATCAAGAAATTTTGATGTGTTTTTTGTGTTTGAAAGAGAGGAGAAAAACTCAGAATTTGTCCAGGCAGAGAGCAGGTAGCTAGGAAGTTTTTTTTTTTTTTTTTTTTTTTATCTAGAGGGTGCTTGGGGCCTTTTATAGCCCCGGCACGATTTACGAGGCAACAACCCTTCAAGGGTTACCACCTTCAAAAGGCCTCGGATCAGGTTGATCTTGGTACTCTTAAAAATATCTTGACTTCTTGTTTCTGAAAAAGTATGGAACTTGAAAATCCAACAGTCGGATCAAAAGTTATGGCTCTCGGAAGTTAGCGGTGCGTCGATCGGTGAATTAACCCGGTTTTCGTGATATCTTGGCCGTTCTAACTCCGATTTCGGCCCATGAATAGTCGTTAGACTGAAAATTTGATAATCTTCGCAATGGTATTAGTTTCAAAATGTTCTAATAGCCGGATCAAAATTAGGGTTTTCGGGGGCCATTCGGGGTCAACTCCAGGTCAAACTTGGTCAAAATTGCCAAAATCTCCGAGAAGCTCGAATTTCATGTAAAACTATGAAAAGTGTTATTTTGTGGGGATTTTGACCTCGTTTGACCTTTGGTCAACCCTAGGTTAATCAGGGGCATATTGGTCATTTTGGCTGAAAGAGGCACTTTAAGTGCTCCGGTGTTCGAACAGGTTGCACCACGTCATTCTAGATGTTCTCGTGGCCCCACGGAGAGAAAATAACATTTTTGGATTTTTCAGGTCCGGCACATAAATCGAGGGCAGACAAATACAGTATCAACACTCTCTCCTCTCCTCTTTAAAAAAATTTTTTTTCTCTTTTTTTTCTCCTCTCTTTCTTCTCTGACCAATTCGTTTCTTTCTCTTTTTTCTCTTTTTCTTCTCCAAGCTTCTCATTTCTTCTTCTCCAAATCTCTACCTCTTTCTTCTTCATTTTTTTTTTTTTAAATTTCTTAAGCTATGGCCGAAAATATGTCTCTCTCTTTTTCTTTTTCTTTTTCTTTCTTTCAATTTTTGTTCTCTCTTTTATGGTGGTGATGGGTTTTGTGCCGGTTGTGGGTGGGGTGGTAATGGGTTTTGTGGCCGGCTGTGGGTGTTGTTGTGATAGGTTTTGTGGCCACTTGTGGGTGTGATGGTGCTGGGTTTTGTTGGCTTTGGTGTGGTGGGTTTTGTGGCCAGTTGTGGGTGTGGTTATGATGGGTTTTGTGGGTTTTTTTTTTCCCCAATGGAGGTGATGATGATGGCTAGCTGTGGGTTGCAGGTTGTGGTGGTGGTTTTTTTTCTCTCTTTTGTGGTGGTAATGGGTTTTGTGTCGGTTATAGGTGTGGTGGTAATGGGTTTTGTGGCCAATTGTAGGTGTTGTTATGATAGGTTTTGTGGTGTTTTTTTTTTAATTCCAGCAGTGGTGATAGTGGTAGCTGGCAGTGGGTTACCGGTTGTGGGTTCTTGTTTATGGTTGTGGCTGATGGGGCAACGGTCGTGGCAGTGGAGGTGATTGTTACTGTTGGTTTGGATTTTGTGGTGGTTGTTTATCATTATTTTAATGAATTATTTATATTATTTTAAATGAGTTGCAAAATATATAGACGCTTTAATGTTAGGTGTTTTGTAAAGTGAGTTGTTAAAATGAATAAAGTTGCTTTTTAAGTTGCTAAAAGCTATAATAGCTCCCTTGCTGTAAATGCTTTTAGCTCATGAATGAGTATTGCTATCATCATGTATTGTCATCAAAAATACTAAAACAAAGAACTACTTCCAACTTTTATACTTTTATTTGATCAAAGTTACAAACTTCTATTTTTAAAAAAAATACTAAATTTACAAATTAACATGATAATTTTATTTTATTTTATTTTTTTAGAATAAATATGGCAGTAAATATGATTGGTGAAATTCAATCACCTAATAAATAAATGTTTTATACTCCATTTGCTTTGAAGTAAAATATTGTCAAATGTGAATTATTTTACATGTAAAACATTCCAGTAAAATATTTTCAAGTGTTTTATGTGACATTTAAAATATTTCAAGCATAAACTATCAAAATCAATAGCTCAACCACCAGAGCTACCAATGTCAAAGGTTCAGCGACTAGACCACCATTCCAGCAACTCTGACAATAGGATCGTTGGTAGCCAACCGCCTGTTGTCATTCCTAGCAACCTGACTGCCTGCACAGGTGGTCAAACTGGCATCTCTGACGATCGAACCATTGACCTAGCTACTAGATTGAGTAAAGGGTAAGTTTTTAAAAGGTAAAACGTTTTACAATTTTTTACTTTAACTTTAGCAAAAATTATTTTACAAGTTTGACCACATTTTACATGTAAATAAACACCTTAAAATATGAAAACATTTTACAACAAATATTTTATTTCAAAACAAGCTTAGCTTAAATTGCTTTTTTTTTTTTTTTTTAAATATTGGTAACGCATCATTTTTGTAAGCTTTGTGTAGTAGTTCTATCATCACTTTATCATCATATACTATACTAGCCTCATCACACGCACTTTGCACGTACGATGAGGCTTTTTTTTTGTTGCTCTAATGTCATAATTTTCCTTTTTTTTTTTTTTTTTTTTGATAAGTTTGTTTTGAAAACTTGGATTAGTAGGAGAGTGACCTATTTTATAAGCATTTTAAGTGAAGTTTGAAACATATTTTTAGCGGGTTATCCTTAAGTTTTTTCCCTGTTAAACGTAAGATTTAATGGTATTTCTAGACCACATAAAAGTTCAGTCCAAATAAGGAAATTCTCTTATAAATAGTACTAGCCTCTGAGCACGCACTCACGTGCATGCTCAAAGGCTTTTCTATTTTTTTAGGTAAAAGTTAATAATTTGCATCTATTATAATTTAGAAATATATATTTTTTATTTTTCAAACAAATAAAAAGGATAAACATTAGAGATAAGCAGTAACTGTAATTTCTTTTTTGAATGAAAAAAAAAATCATAAATTTTAAGAATTCTCTTTTTGAATTTAAAATGAAGTTTGTTATTTGAAATTTATGACCCTATTTCTAAATGAAGTTGTAGGGTGAATATTTGATGGATTAGGCACAAATTTTGCAGACTGTGAGCCCAATGAACCCCCAACAATAAATTTGTAGAGAATGGGTTAAACAGCTGGGCTGGTTATGGATTTAGCAACGGTTCATACATGCAAGTAAGGATAAAACGATGTTCAGACTAGTATTCAGTGAAAATTCTCTTGGATCCGAAGAGGATTTATATTTATCAACTTAATGAATACAATTTTTCTCCTCCCCTCTCTTCAGGGACCTATTCCCTTTATATATACTCCTTCTTCCTTATCTTCACCGTACACTTGTTCTTCATCCAAGCATTCACTTGAGTACATGTCACATCAGACATTTGCTTTAGTCTGCCGTGAGTGGTAGTAGCTGAGGCTGAACTGTTCAGATGTCTTCTCCATATAAATGCGGCCAGGAAAGTTGCTGCAGTGCATTAAATGCGGTGGTAGCAGCTTTTCCTTTTGAGATATTTTTATGCCCCTCATCCCTAGGCATGCCCAGAATTCGCTCTCCACCGTGGAATCAGTTGGGAAGGTCGCTCTGGCCTTCAATATATTTGTTTGATCAAGCTCCCTAATGATCCGATGATAGGACTTCTTCAGACGAAGAGGATAGTCTTCGGACGTATCCCATCATTCCTTTTCAAGTGCATTTTCACCAAACGGGCCCAGCCCTGATCCCTTTTACCTCTTCGGACAAACAAGGGTATACAAATTGGGCCCTAGGCCCAATTCGTAATGTTGGGCTCTCACACCCACAATAGCCCCTCAATATTCTAGTTTTTCCCACGCATCCAAGGAAAAAAAATAGGATTTTGATCTGTTGCGAAATAGAAGCTCTGAAGTCACTGAGTCTCTGAATCCACACGTGTATGCGCATAAATTTAGGCGCTTCATTATTGCTGCTATCGTTGCACCGTTTCCAAGGCGCCATTAATTGTTTCAGGCTGCGTCTTGTCTATGGAATCCAACGGTGGGCTGCTGATCAACGATCGTGATTTTTCTCAAAATTTGGGCGGGATAAATCCCACCATTTTGCCTGCCCCTATATAAGGCCCCAAAAGGGGGTTACTTTCCCCTTTACTTTGCAATTTTCAGACTCTCAGCGAACTCAGGCATCCACGCTCACAGCGCCCTTCCTGTCATCAACTCCAACTCACCCCAGAATCCACTACGATCTCTCTATAAACATAAAGGTCATACTTCTGTTCAATTCCGCGTAAATTCCTCATTCGAGACTTTCAAATTCTTTTCGGCGTTTGGATAGTCGCTCCTCAATTTCTGTTTCGCACCTTCCCCTCTATCTTAACTGAAAATGGGTATATTTAAATATTTAGTGAGTAGTCCCTCCTAGATGGAGAAGTTTAGGGCGATGTATCGCATTCCTCAAGACGTGGGCTTGAGGTATTGCTCTCCGGAAGAGTTATTAACAAACCGAGAAGTGGGCGAAGTTATAATCCCTATTATCGCCTTCTTAGAGGGAGGAATGACCATCCCCATGGGTCTTGTCACCAGAGGCTATCTCACAGGCCATAGACTTAGCCCTGAACAGTGCGCACCTAATATGTTTAGGATTTTAGGAGCAGTTGACGACCTAAACCGACATCTAGGATTGGGACTTACCTGGCTCGATGTGGTACACATGTACGAGTGTCGTACCAAACAAGGAGCGGGATACTATCTTAGATCCCGATTCGATATCGTCAGGCTCATCTCCTGTCTCCCCAAATCTAACAAAAAGATGAAAGATGACTATTTGATCGTCTCGGGTACGTGGCATGACGGACTTCATTGCCCAACCCAGCCAGGAGAGCCAGGTGGGATATCCCCTATTTAGGTTTCCTAACAGTAGATTAAGGGTTTTTGCTTTCAATGATTCGGCCTTCTCTTTCTATCACATTTCAAGTTTTTCTGACAGTTTTATTGTGATTTTTTCAGATAGAAATCACGTTGCTCCTCAGCTCAGTCTCACAAACACCGCAGCGCTCAATTACCTTCTTCAGTCAGAGATCTTCGCAAGCGAAAACGGACAGCTTAGGGTCGTGCACCTTATTCTCGGCTATACCCCAAAGTTAACAAATTTTCAGCCAATCGGCAACGCGATAACACTCGGAGACCGCCGCATCAACCGTATCGATGTTGCTCGGAAGGACTTTTTGGCTCCCTTCGACCTTACTCCTGTGCCACACCCAACCCACAGGGCATACCGTTGCTTGTCCAACCTATTCAGCAGGCTCCTCTTAAACCGGCAGCAGAGGAAGAGAGAGTTGCTTCTTCAACCCCTTCGCTTGACAAACAGATTGACCAGTTTAGATTCGAAGGGGAAGCTTCAAAAGAGGTTCAGATTTTGGGCGCCGACGAGGGGATTGGCAGACAATCAGTTGTTCTCCCACAGAGAATAGACGTGCTAGACGATTCTTCTGAAGAAGACACGCAGAGTTTGATAGATCTAATGAAGAACAAAAGGCCGAAGGCTGCGACCAAGGGCACTGGCACATCTCAGCCAACGGCGACTCTTCCTCCTCCCCTTCCTCAAGCTCCTTCGGATCCCAGCTTAAAGCCACTGCCGGATCTAAAAAAGAAGAGGATCGCAACTGAAGCTGAAGATACTGAGGTTGCGCCTCCGAAGGGGCCCAAGCAACAGAAGGTGGCCCATGACACCAGGGGCAAAAGGGCTTCATCCACTGAAAGCAAGGAAGACCCTTTGGCCGCCGATGCGCTCGGACATGGCCCCCAAAGTTGACACTGGATGGTGCAGCCATCCCATACGACGCTTCCATCAGAAATTATGGTGGAGGGAAGGCCGGCTATATTGTAGAAGCACTGGAGCAACCTTTGCTCCTTCCGAAGGACATGGAGTCCTACAGGCGCTTCAGCCAGCAGGAACTCTTTCTATCCCTTAAAAGGGATTTAGCTATGGTAAAGGAATTGACCCTCTTCTCAACTTTTTCAACCCCCCTTTTTTTTTTGTTCACAATTAAAAAAGGAAATTCTTAATCTGTCGCGCAGATCGCTCAGCAAATATATATGGCTGAGGAGTGGAACAAGAAAACCCACATTCAAGTCCAAGCGGAGGTCCACTCTCGCACAGAGACCGAGAAGGCATTGGGCAGCCTTAAAGGTGAGTGTGCCCATATATCCGAGCAGCTGAAACAGGAGGTAAAAGAAAGAAAAAGTCTGGAGGCTGGCCTTAAAAGCGCTCAAAAGCAGGCAGAAGATCAACGCCAAAAACTGTACACTACTGAGATCAATCTGGAAACTGAAAAAGCATTGGTGAAGGATCTTCGGGTCGAGCTTGACAAAGCTAGGGATTTTGCTAAATTGGCCAAAGAGGACGCTCAACTGGCCAATAAAGCACTTGAGGCTGAAAAACAAGCTGCCTATATACTAGGGGTGAAGGAGACCCAAACGAGGCTGACCGAGGAGTTCGTGAAGATCTGCAGGGAATATTGTGATATAACATGGGGCAAAGGCCTTGATGCGGCGGGAGTCCCCCCAGAGTCTGCCCTAAGGCAGCCTGGGAGTGTTTACTATCACCCCGATATCTGCGACCAGCCAGAAACCTTGGCTCCTTCACTGGCTGACCAAAACCTCCCAGACCCTACTGAGGCGAGCCGGGCACCTGATCGGACTGGTGATGTGGGCGAACTGTCCAAGGCTGACCCATTGCCTCCGAAGAAGGACTAAGTGTTTTAGGGGTTTTACCAGCATGTTACTTTTTATTGTATTTACCTGTAATAGTTGGACTCCTTTTTTTTTGCTTTGTAACTAAGTTATTTCTCTTTTTGATCAATGAATTCCCCTTTTCTCTTTAATGCCTCTGTAGCATATGTCATCGCATAGCATAATTTACTACTATTGCAAATTACAATAACGTGCAACTTCCATCAACATATTATAATGATAAATAACCAGAATTAATATTGAAAAAAGCAGGTTGTATTCAGGTTATTAGTACGCGATAAGAGCAATGAGTGATATGAAAGCTTTACATGATTGAGTCCGACCTTAAACACTTGAGAATTGGGAACAAATTTAACACGAATCATCTGGTCCGAGGACTATAGGCGTGGTTGAATTTAAGTTTAAACACTTAGGAAAATTGTGAACGAATGCTAACTAACCCAAATCATCTGGTCCGAGGACTACAGGTATGATTGAATTTAAATTTAAACACTTAGGAAAATTGTAAACGAGTGACAATTAACCCAAATCATCTGGTCCGAAGACTACAGGCATAATTGAATTTAAGTTTAAACACTTAGGAAAATTGTGAACGAGTGCTAACTAACCCAAATCATCTGGTCCGAGGACTACAGGCATGATTGAATTTAAGTTTAAATACTTAGGAAAATGTTGAACGAGTGCTAACTAACCCAAATCATCTAGTCTGAAGACTTAAGGCATGATTGAATTTAAGTTTAAACACTTAGGAAAATTGTGAACGAGTACTAACTAACCCAAATCATCTGGTCCGAGGACTACAGGCATGATTGAATTTAAGTTTAAACACTTAGGAAAATTGTGAACGAGTGCTAACTAACCCAAATCATCTGGTCCGAGGACTTCAAGCATGATTGAATTTAAGTTTAAACACTTAGGAAAATTGTGAACGAGTGCTAACTAACCCAAATCATCTGGTCCGAGGACTTCAGGCATGATTGAATTTATGTTTAAACACTTAGGAAAATTGTGAACGAGTGCTAACTAACCCAAATCATCTGGTCCGAGGACTACAGGCATGATAGAATTTAAGTTTAAACACTTAAGAAAATTGTGAACGAGTGCTAACTAACCCAAATCATCTGGTCCGAGGACTTTAGGCATGATTGAATTTAAGTTTAAACACTTAGGAAACTTCTTAGCATAATAAAATGGTATATTGACTGAAAAAAGGATTCACTTAATAATAATACATTTTGAGGTTATTTACATTCCACGGCCGGGGTACTACATGATTATCCAGATCTTCTAGGAAATATGTTCCAATACCAGCCCTTGAAGTGATGCGATATGGTCCTTCCCAATTTGGTCATAGTTTTCCCCAAGCTGGATTCTTTGCATTACCAACCACCTTCTTCAGCACCAAATCACCAGGTTCTAAGGGTCTCAGCTTTACGTTGGCATCGTAGCCTTGTTTGAGCTTTTGTTGGTAATACGCCAGTCGGACCATTGCATTTTCCCTCCTTTCTTCAATCAGATCCAAGCTCTTTTCTAGCTGCCCATAGTTGCCAGTCGGACTAAATGAGCTAGTCCTGTATGTTAGGAACCCAGTCTCCAAAGGTATGACGGCTTCAGCCCCATAGGTCATTGAAAAGGGGGTCTCCCCAGTAGACCTGCGAGGCGTAGTCTTGTATGCCCACAATACGTGGGGTAATTCTTCTACCCACCTACCCTTCGCATCATCCAGCCTCTTCTTTAATCCGTTAACTATGACTTTATTAAAAATTTTGGCTTGCCCATTCCCCTGGGGGTAAGCGGGGGTGGAGTATCTGTTTGTGATTCCCAGTTCGTTACAATAATCCCTGAAAGCTTTGCTATCAAACTAAAGCCCATTGTCCGAGATGAGGGTATGAGGGATCCCAAACCGAGTAACAATATTCTTCCAGACGAATTTCTTTACATCCACATCCCTGATGTTTGCTAGAGGTTTAGTCTCGACCCATTTGGTGAAGTAGTCCGTACCGACTAGAAGGTACTTCCTGTTTCCTGCCGCCTTAAGGAATGGGCCCACGATATCCAATCCCCATTGAGCAAAAGGCCACGGGCTTGATAGGGGGTTAAGGGTGCCACCTGGCTGATGTATGCTCTGCGCAAACCGTTGGCATTGGTCACATTTTTTGACATATTCATGGGCTTCTTTCTGCATATTTGGCCACCAATAACCTTGAGTAATGGCTCGGTGAGCTAAGGATCTACCTCCAGTATGGCTCCCACAGATCCCTTCATGCAATTCTTCAAGTAGCAATTCAGGTGCTTCAGGATGCATGCACAATAAGTATGGACCTAAATAGGAACGCTTGTAAAGTTTATGGTCCTCGGACAACTAGAACCTAGTAGCTTTCCTCCGTACTTTGTCCGCTTCCCCTTTTTCTTCGGGCAATACATCATCCTTCAAGAACTTAATGATAGGATCCATCCAACTTAGGTCGGCTCTGAAGTGATGAACCTGGACTGTCTCCTTTCTTAATTCCGTAGGTCTATGCATGTCCTCAATGAGGATAGCCCTTGGCAGCTCTTGCGCTGAAGATGTGGCGAGCATGGCCAAAGAATCAGCATGCGTGTTACCGCTTCTGAGGACATGCCGCAGGCTAAAATATTCAAACTCTGACTGCAGGGATTTAGCTCGACCCAAGTACTCCTGCATTCTTTCGTCTTTCGCTTCGAATTCACCTTGCACTTGACCAACGATTAATCTGAAATCCGAGAACACCTCAACTGACTTTCCTCCCATCCTTCGTACCATCGTCATTCCCATCAATAGTGTCTCGTACTCTGCCTCATTATTTGTCACCGAGAAATCCAGTCTTAACACTTTTTCAATGATAATTCTCTCTAGGGATATCAACACTAGTCCTACTCCTGAACCTCTCTGATTTGATGCGCCATCTACGTACACTTCCCAGGACAAAGGGTTTCGCAGAGAAACCATGCCAATAGACCTTCCATCTGGGCCCAGTGTTGGTGTTACTTCTTCTAAAGGGGGCTTCGTGAATTCGGCCACCAAGTCCGCAAGGATCTAGCCCTTCACTGATGTGCATGGCATGTATTTGATATCAAAAACCCCTAGGATTGTGCCCCATTTGGCAATCCTTCCAGTGTAATCGGCGCTTCGGAGTATGGCTCTGAGTGGAAGCTGGGTGAAGACTATAACAGTGTGGGCTTGAAAATAGTGAGGCAGCTTCTTCGTACCGAGCACCACAGCTAGGATAGCCTTTTCCAGTGGCAAATAACGAATTTCAGCTTCATGCAGTGACTTACTTACGTAGTAAATTGGTTTTTGCACACCACAATCTGTCCGTATCAAAACCAAGCTCACAGCATTAGGAGTTACAGCGATGTAAGCAAACAAGACCTCATCTGGCTTAGGACTGGACATGATTGGTGGTCGAGCTAGGTAGTCCTTAAGTTGCTAAAAAGCAACAGCACATTCCTCCTTCCATTTGAAACCCTTCCACTTATTGATCAATGAGAAGAAAGGCCTACACCTATCTGCTGATCTGGAAATGAACCTATTAAGGGCAGCGGTCATCCCAATTAGCTTCTGAATTTCCTTGGGGTTCCGAGGAGCTCGTAAGTTGTTGATGGCCTTTATCTGATCGGGGTTAACTTCAGTTCCCCTGTGAGTGACCATATATCCTAAGAACTTGCCTGATCCCACACCAAACGAACATTTGGATGCGTTCAAGCGTAATCTGTGTCCCCTTAGAATTTCAAAAACATCCCTGAGGTCCCCAATATGCTCGGCTATAACCCTACTTTTCACCACCATGTCATCAATATAAACCTCCATGCTTTTACCCAACTGCGACTCAAATATTCTGGTCATCATCCTTTGATAGGTAGCTCCTGCATTTTTCAAGCCGAACGGCATTACCTTGTAGTGGTAATTCCCCATAGACGCCGCCAATTGTAGGGTGAATATTTGATGGGCTAGGCACAAATTTTGCAGACTGTGAGCCCAATGAACCCCCAACAATAAATTTGTAGAGAATGGGTTAAACAGCTGGGCTGGTTATGGATTTAGCAACGGTTCATACATACAAGTAAGGATAAAACGATGTTCAGACTAGTATTCAGTAAAAATTCTCTTAGATCCGAAGAGGATTTATATTTATCAACTTAATGAATACAATCTTTCTTCTCCCCTCTCTTCAGGGACCTATTCTCTTTATATATACTCCTTCTTCCTCATCTTCACCGTACACTTATTCTTCATCCAAGTATTCACTTGAGTACATGTCACATCAGACATTTGCTTTAGTCTACCGTGAGTGGTAGTAGCTGAGGCTGAATTGTTCAAGTGTCTTCTCCATATAAATGCGGCCAGGAAAGTTGCTGCAGTGCATTAAATGCGGTGGTAGCAGCTTTTCCTTTTGAGATATTTTTATGCCCCTCATCCCTAGGCATGCCCAAAATTCGCTCTCCACCATGGAATTAGTTGGGAAGGTCGCTCTGGCCTTCAATATATTTGCTTGATCAAGCTCCCTAATGATCCGATGATGAGACTTCTTCGGACAAAGAGGATAGTCTTCGGACGTATCTCATCATTCCTTTTCAAGTGCATTTCCACCAAACGGGCCCCGCCCTGATCCCTTTTATTTCTTCGGACAAACAAGGGTATACAAATTGGGCCCTAGGCCCAATTCGTAATGTTGGGCTCTCACACCCACAGAAGTTATCCTTCATTAATAAAGGTATTTTTGAATCATATAAAAGTCCAGTTGAAAAATGAGAATCCTCTTATATATAGTATAGATAGATATAGATTAGATAAATATCAAAAAATGGGTCTTAGATTTTTTTTTTTTTTTTTAAGGAAGGTCTTAGAAATTGTGATTGGCAAAGTAAATACCCTACTTATTCTTTCTAAAAAAAATCTACCTTTTTGTCACCTATATTGCTTTTAATAATAGTTTTATTATTAACATTTGAGAAATATTATGTCCACAACATTTTCACAGTACTTTTACAACAAATCACAAATGATAGGTTGTTACTTGCTGTTACAGGTGGACAAAAAAAATAATTTAAGTTAAATTCAAATAAGAACCAATAACAATTTGCCACCTAGTATTTGTTATAAAAATGTTGTTAATGTAGCACTTCTCTTAACTTTTTTATTACCCTGATAAAATTGAAATGAACTAGATAGAATGCTATAAATTAGGAGATCATGTTGTGTGTTTGTCATTTTATCTCATTATTTTTGTTTTTCTCAATCTAGATATAAATTAATGTAATAATTTGTTATTTTCTTTTTTGTGGTTAACACTCAAATATCAAATTATCAACACGATCATATGATATTATTTATTATACATTATGATACATATAATTTGTACTTATCGCTTTTTTTTTTTGGAAACAATTTGTGCTTATCACTTAATTGCATAATTTGTACTTCTCTCTCAATTATTATAATTATTGAAATATAAAAAATAAAAATAAAAATAAAAACTTATAAAGACTTACATTTATACCAGGCAATTATCCTATGATCTAATGAATAACAATCCGTTCACAATTATATATAACTAACTTGTAACCCCATGCATATGCATAAATACACTTAAAGATATACAATAATATGCATAATATAATTCTCATATATATAATTGAAATACTATTGATAGTCATTTTTATATTTTGTTAACTCTTTAAAAAAATTTGTAAGGATATTATTAGGTATAAAATGTAAATTGTCCATATATATATATAATTTTTTTTTTATTATTGTGAAACATTTTTTTTTTGTGATTCATTTATTCTAGACTCTTTGGTTTTTGTACTTAATAACTCACTTGGATAAATATTTATGATGTGGTCCTACATTTGATTCTAAAATTAAAAAATAAAACTCTTTGAGAATAAATAATTTAAGACACATGGCGCAAAATTAGAACTCTAATTTGGAATTCTAATTTGAGTTTCTCTCAATTTCACCTATTATTATATATATATAGATATATAGATTCCCCCAGTCTTGTCAAAACAATTTCAACACTTTTATATACAAGTTCTTCATTCAATTGATGTGAGTCATTTATCAATGATTGTCAATTGGGATCTTCTACAAGACTCCTTTTGTTAATTTCCGCTTTCTTATTATTTCACTTGCTTTCATTTTCTATCAATATACTATATGATGGAAAATCACTTAAAATATTTATGCATATATTTGTAATTTATAAATTATATACAATATATCTTTCTAAAAAAAAAAAAACTTATATACTATATTGTAGGGTCCAAATTTGTAGCCCAGGCCCAAAAGGTTTGGATTATGAGCCCAACGAACCCGGAACAATGAATTTGTAGAGAGTGGGTGATAAAGCTAGGCTAACTGTAAATCTAACAATAATTAGTTGACATAAGAACACACTTGAAAGTTAAAAACAACTCAAGTCCGAAGAGGACTATTCTTGATTCAAAGATGGATCTAATTCTTAGAATTATTTTACAGATTTTTCTCCTCCTCCCTCTCTTCAGAGGCTTCTTACACTTATATATTCTCCTTCTACTTCATCATCACCGTCCACTTGTTCTTCATCTAAACCTTCACTTGAGTACATGTCATATCAGATATCTGCTTCAAGCCTACGTGAGTGGTGGTAGCTAAGATTGCATTGTTCAAGAGTCTTCTCCACATAAATGCGGCCAGGAAAGCTACTGCAGTGTATTAAATGCGGTGGTAGCAGTTTTTCCTTTTAGATATTTCTCTGCTCTTGTCATCTCCAAGCATGCCCAAAGCTTGTCCTTATCGTGGAAGTAGTGGGGAAGATCATTCGGACCTTCAGGATATTTGTTTGATCGGGTCCCTTTGCAATCCAAGGAGAATGACGTCTTCAGACCGATAGGGTTCTCTTCGGACTAATCCTATCGTTCACTTCCAGCTACGTTTCTTCCACCAGGACTTCTTCCTAACCCCTTTTTCTCTTCGGACACATAGTGATGTTCGAATTGGGCCCTAGGCCCACCACATGGCGTTGGGCTTTTACACCCACATATATAATAATAAAAAGTTTTAGAAATCATGATTGTATCAAGTAAATATCCCACACAATTGGCACATGTACCACTTTTAATAGCTATTAACTTTTTTTTAATACATAACTTTTGTTCAATCTGTGTAATATTTAATTATTGTCTCTTCATATATATATATATATATATATTAGAGAGAGAGAGAGAGAGAGAGAGAGAGAGAGAGAGAGCAACTTATAGATATTCAACTAGTTATTGATAAAACAAGAGTTATTAGAACCTTAACTAGCCTCATTACACACACTTTGCACGTGCAATGAGGTTTTGTTAGGTTTAGTGCTATAATTTTCTATTTATCTCAATTTTAGACGTTTCTCTCTTCTATCCAATTAAATCACATGCATAGTGATTTTTATTTTGGACATAGAAAATACATTCATTAAAATGAAAAAAAAAAAAAAAAAAAAAAAAAAAAGGTAGTACAAACATATGTGTAGAGAAAACAATTCAAATACCAACATAAATAAATATATATATAATTTTTTATTTTGAGAATCTAATTTATAAATGGAGAAAGCAATTTGAAAATCAAGAGGAGAGTGACCCTATTTTTTAAGCAATGTTTTAGTGAGAGTTAGAGTTGTATTTTTACCATATTATCTTTTAATTTTGTCTCTACTTAAGTATAGGGGTATATGAGCATTTTTGAACAAAAAAAAAATGAGGATCCTAAATAAGGGAAGCCCCTTAAATAGTAGTATAGATTACAATAGTCTATATTGTCCAAGTTTTTTTTTTATTTTTTTATAAGAAGTATTTTTTTAGAGACAAAGTATTTAACCCTCACTATTATTTAGCATCTGAATTCTTTAGATAAGACATAATTTAAACCTATAGTACCTATTTATGATGATAAACATAGGGATGAACCTAGGGGGGCCCAGGACCCCGGCCAAAAAAAAAAAATGTTAGGTATTTTTAGACTTTTTTAGTATTGGGTCCCTCTTTTCCAAAACCTTAGCCCCCCCTCCCCTAACAACTTAGACATCCTAGCTAGCCTAACTCAAAAAAAATTAAAAGCCCAATTCAAACCCACGATTACAACTTAACTCAATTCAGGAAAAAAAAAAAAAAAAAGAGACAGGATTTAGAGAGAGAGAGAGAGTAAAGAAGAGAGTGATGTGAGTAAATGACTCTGCCAACCACACCTCCGCCATCCAAGCCACTACCACCATAGCCATTGTCCACCAATGCAAGACTCACCTCAGTGCCATTGATCCACACCCACTGACCAACCAATCAACCTAGTGAGGTAGAGACTGACCGAGACTTCATGCACCTCTAGTCACCGCAGCTACCCTACTTGATTTGCCTACCCAACCTTCAATGTCGGCCATTACAGCCTCCAACCTCCATTCTGCTTCAAGTATTTTTTTTCCCTTTAACTTCAAAACCTAACATTGATTTTGAATCTTTATATGATTTTTCTCTCTCCACTCTATACAATTATAACGTTTATGAATCTGTCATTTATGATTGTGGTGTTTTTATTTTTTTGTTGTTAAGGGTGATTGTGAATTGAAATTGAATATGTGAATTTGTGATTGTATTTGAGAGTTGTTGATGCCTATTTTTGACAAAGGGCCTAACAGCAGAAGAAGCCCAACAATAGAGAAGGTGAAAATGAGAAAACGATACAAGAATAAGAAAACAAGCCTAATAGGCTGAAATGGTAGGATTGATGGCTAGTAGGCCCACAAAAAAAAAAAAAAAAAAAAGGTAAAGAAGAAGTATATGGGCTGAGGAAGCCCAATGAATGAAGTAGTAAGCCCATGGAAATAATAAGAGGTAAATAAGAAGTAAATAAGCCGGGGAAGCTCGGGAAATGAATTAGTAAACTCAATAGGTTGGCTTAAAGGCCAACAAGCCCGAATAGTAACAAGAAGTAAAGATGTGGTAATTGGCTCAAGGAAGCCCAAAGAATCTAGCAAAAAGCCCATAGGAGTAAAAGAGGTAGAGAAGAAGTAAATGGGCCGAGGAAGCCTCAAGAATGAAGTAGTGAAATAGGCTGGCACAGTAGGAATGTTGGCCAACCAAGCTTAAAAGAGGTAAAAATGTGAAAAGTGGGCCAAGGAAGCCCTGAGTAAAAGATTGATGAAAAGGTGGGCTAGCACAGCAGGAGCATTAGCCCGCAAGCTCACGGGGTAACAAGAAATAAAAAAGAAATGTAAAGTTATAGCAGGCAAGATGAAGTGATATGGCAGGATCAGTAGCCAAAAGGCCCACGAACATAGAAAAGGAAAGCATAGGTTCAGTAGGAAAATGAAGGCTCTAAGCAACACCCAGTCCAAGAAGGAGTGAAAGACACAAAATATGAACCCAAAAGCCCACACATCCTTCACACCACAAAGGATAAACACCAACCAGCACATACAACAGAATCAAACAAACATGGAAGCAGCAAAAATGGTGTAAAGGCCAGAAAGAAACAAATTCAGACGGAGTGAAGCATACACAAAGGGTCAGGGCACCACCTACTTGTACCCAACCAATATATGAGAGGTAGGCCACAGGTCAAGGCTTTCAGAGAGTGTGGTTTGGCGGTGGAGAGAAAAAGGGGTCTATTCTAGGGTTCCAGCTCAAGCTTCTTTGGGGAGAAATGTTCTGTTGGGATGTCATCTCACCCAAAAGAGGTAAATATGGGCTGGAACCACTTGATGCATGTCATAGAGGTAGGTGATGAGAAAACTTAATCCTTATCTGGATGAGTGAAGTGAAAACGAAGAAAGGTAAAAAAAACAAGACAAACAATTTTGTTTGGGAATGAAGAGTGGTGCAGCCAACACATTTTGAGTAGAGGTAGTGGCTGAGCAGCCGGCAGGCCAATGGGCAGTCTTGGAAGGACACCCACAAGGAGCCAAAAGTAGTTGAGGGGCAAAAATGGTAAATCCCACCATGGTAGATGGTATAAAAAGGGGTAGCTGTAAACAGTGAAAGGGGGGAAGAATGAAAGGAAGAAGAGTTAGAAAGAAAGAAAAGAAAGAACATACAGAAAACCAGAGAGATATAAGTGGTAGGAATAGAGGCATGCATCAATGGATCACTCTTTCTCTCCCTCTTGACAGACCCACTCACTTAGGGATTGAGAATTGAAATTTAAACCATTTAGGTCATTTTTCCAAAGTGTGTAACTTCTATGCTAGAAGCCTTCCTTGAGATTACTCACGTTAGGGATTGGCTCCCTTCTTGGACTCGCTTTTACTGAAAAGCTAAGCCTACTTTTTTGGCAGACAAGTTTTCTTTTTGCTATTTGTGCTTATTGGGTGATTAGTTTACCGTTTAGTTATTAAGTTGTTTACTGTAGCATTATTTCCATTTGTTGTATAATTCTGCTGTAACTTTATTAGCTACCTTCCTTATTAGCGTTAGTATTATTCATTCTGTTTAGTATTTTAGTTATTTTGCCATACTGTATTCCTGCTATAAAATCTATAACAATTGTTCCTGCCATGGCCATGACATACACCTAGCCTGCGATGTTCTTGCTAGAACACATCTATATTGGGATGGCTTGACTTATGCACAAGTTGGCCTAAAGTGTAGTCTCATTTAAGCCAATCTTAGCTCTCTTACCTCAAATCTACAAGCCATAGTGCAGTAGGAGAGATTAAAGCCCAACAACACAAAAAGGCCACCATAAGATTCCGTGCTATATGTTTTTGCAACTACTGAGTGTCCGAGATAGTGAGAAGTGGGTTGTGATTTGTGAATAAAGTTAGACAGGCAGAGAGAAAGTCTGTTGAGAATAGTGTTTAAGACTTTGACTGTTTGTTGGTA